>CM022948.1:77014275-77443343 GCA_012931725.1 Litsea cubeba
AAGAGAGAGAGAGAGAGAGAGAGAGAGAGAGAGAGAGACAAGAGCAGGGGTTCTGTATACCCAAAAGAGATGGTTCTCTATGTTAGAGAGAATTTATCATACACTCTTAAGAGAGAGAGAGAGGGTGGATAGGTCTTGGAGATTAGTGTTGAAGAAAGAGAGAAGATGCCTTTTCCTTGCTCTGAAAATGGATAAAAGAAAGAAGAGGGGTGTGGGTAGGGTGAAGAAAGAAGGCGGTACAGACTAAAGACAACAATACCAATAATATATTTTTTGTAATATATATTTTTTAGATGCAATTTATTTATTTTATTTATTTTTACCTATGGGCCTAGGTGAGCGCCCTCACCACCCCAGGTTTGCAATCATGATCTCCAATAGTTGTGCCATCACCAGCAGAAGTGGTCCCTCTCGTGATGTCCAATAAGCCGGTCGGGTCTAATCCCTGTTGCAGATGCCAACTGTTTAATGATTGCCTCAAGGTGCATGATATCTTCTGTCCTGCCTCAGCCACACCTCTTGTCTTGTTCAGCCACCCTCTTCTCCTGCTCAGCCTGCCTCAAGTCTTGTTCAGCCTGCCTCTTGTCTTGTTCAGCCTGCCTCTTGTCCTGCTCAGCCTGCCTCCTAGCCTGATCAGCCACTTGCTCCCGCAAGGCGATCACCTCAGAATGCGCTGCCCGAGACTGTGCAGAGGATCTTGTATATATCCCATATCCATTTAAGTATCCAGACCTCTTCCCAAGCACATCAACAGCAATCTCCTCCTCGCTCATAGGAGTTGTGACTGAGGGCTGCGACTGCTCCTCAATCCTCTGCACCAGTGCATCCTGCCATTTAAAACAACAAGGGATTTAGAATGCTTAGCTAGGATCATTATTTTCCGATTTCTAATTTATTTATTAGCAAAACGTACATGTCTCTGCTCAGCCACCCCATTTACCCACTCATTACTCTTTTGTCTGTAGTGGGTGTCGCGGAAGAACTGAGTAATAGGCGGCGCTTGACCGGCATTCTGTGACATCTGTTAATTGAAAAGGCTTTGTATTAGATATGAACCTAGCTACATATTGATAAATTAATAAACTTAATGCAATGCTCGTCATATGAATATAATCAGTACCATCATAGACATCCTCGATGCAAATGATCTGGAGCCACTAGTATGATTATATGGCAACTTGGCTCGACTCTCTTGAGCCTTTTTAGACTTTGCCTACATAGAAAAGCAATAATACAATAGCAGTGATTTATAAAATCATTACTAATAGAATTACGTTGGAATATAATTAATTGTTGTAGATAACATCCCGAATTTACCTTCCAAGATGGTGACTCCCAGCATTGTGAGATCATCATCTGCCAATCAGCTGGATCACAACCCGATGCCGGGTGGTCCTGGGGTCGGGGAACCCCCTGCGCCAACAACTCGAGGTAGTGACTGTGCAGCTCGTACTTCCAACTCTTATACAAAACTCCGCATTGGCGGTCAATGTCCGCCCTGATCTGCATATCACCCTCGTAATCCCCGATATCAAACAATTGCTGCAATTAGGGGAGAGCCATACAAAGATTAGTAATAACAAAATATAATCAGATATTGTAATGAGGCGCACAACTATAATAATTTGGGTAGACATCTTATGCTTCAGTTTACCTGAACTGTAGCAATAACTGCAAGCTTGATCCCACTTTCAAGCTTCTTCCAACCATGAGGCCGTACCGGAGCAACCTCTCTAATGGCTAACCCAAGATGGTTAACCAGTAATGGGGCATGTTCCCCTTCTGGCCTATGGCTGGAGATGGAGATCGGAACGTGGATGTTATGACCCAGCTGTCTTCTAAGCTTCGTCGCATTCTTCCCTCGCGTAACACCCCTTACACGAGTCTGTTGCGAAGAGAGTGGGGCTGATGCTGTTACAATGACAACGGTAAATGAGTTAGTGAACAGATATCATTAAATTGAAGTGAATTCATGATTTTAAAAATGTCATAATGTTCTCACCTACGCTGCTACTCACTGTATGAGGACTCAGCAGCAGCTGGGACGGTTGAGGCTGGGTCGGTAAGGGCTCTGTGGTCGGAGGCTGAGTCGATGAGGGCTGTGTGGTCGAAGGCTGTGTCGGTGAGGGTTGTGTGGTCGGAGGCTGAGTCGGTAAGGGCTCATGTGTGCTCTCTACACCAGCTAAACCGAGTGCAGCTGCAATAGTCCGAGCACGTTTCACCCTACTAGCCCGAGGCATATCTGCAATCTGGATTAGAGCAAAGTGACAAGGAAAATAAATAATTAATAGCAAAAATCAAGAGTATTAGTACAGTGAACGTCAACAACTTACATTAAATGGAAATAGAAATCATTTTAGCACGAGTTTCAACATCAAAAATGATATTTTTAAAGTACATGTCATGACATTCACATAACGATTACCTCATTCGATTGAGACCGAGATGTATCATCATCTACATCATCATCTTCTGTGGGAATGTAGTTCTCCATCTTATCATTCCCAATGACATTCTTCTTTCCCTTCTCGTTTGTCCCTTTAAACGAACCAAATATAGCACGTGCGGTCCGTTGGAGCCCTAGAGATGCAAGTTTTTCTGCATTCTGTTTAATTGTCTGTTTTCTCTTTAATAAATAATTGGAAGCTTGCACTTGACGTGACAACTCTCCTGGTTTGACCCATTTTTTTCCCTCTGTTTGGCATCTCTTGCAACTATGATATATATAAATATGATTAAAATGTGAAATGTAAAAAACTTTTTATCCATATATGAACAAGTGCCCACAAAACTGATAACCAGTGCATTCTCAGAATCCCATTATTAATCCCTGCTTGGTTATGCATATACCATTTCACCAGAAGGGAAAGACCACCAATGAAAAACTTGCATACCATTGAATTTTACAAGTTGCAGAAGTTTAGCGTGCTTGCCTGGGATTGACAGAAGACAAAACTCCATTGCCATTTAATCACATCCTCCTAACAGTGATAGGATTATCACATCGTTTATACATAACTCAGGATCCATCCATTTAGATAACCCAAGTGACATTCAAGTTACATTTTTATGTTTTTTTGCCTTAACAATTACTGGTAACAGATTTGTAAGTATTCCGTGACAAACAAGAAAATCAATAGAAGTTGAGAACACCAGAAACCAAGACCATCAAAGAGAAATCACTACATTCTGGCAGAAATGCTGGTTTAGCACACTGCAGTTTTTTTATTTTTTTTTTGAAGTAAAGGTATATATGATTTGGAAGTACTTGTCTTCTGCCTGTACTCAAATGATTCAAATAATCCATACATAGTTGAAGAATTAAAAGCAAAAGAAATCCCATAAACACCCCTTAAATTAAATGTAAACAATCGTTTTCTCAAGTGATTTCACACAAATGATTAACTGAAGTAAACCAAAATTCTAATGATTTAGTCCAAGTCCATAAAATTAGAAGTGATGCCTTGTAAATGAGAATTTCATGCAAACCAAAGTAATTTCATGAAAGTATGATCTAATCCAAGTTAAAAAAAAAAAACCACAAAAGAAAAGAAAAGAAAAGAAAAGAAAAAAGACACTGTAGAAAAGATAGGAAGCAAGCATAAAAAACTTTCAATAGACACACAGGCACCCATGATTTCTCAAAGTTTACTTCATGCAAATATGTTCCAATCCAATTCCAGGGAGGCTAGGTAAAGGAGGAGGAGGAGAGGAGAAAGATATAGCACACCAAAGCTACTGTAAAACCAAAAAATAGAAGGTACACACAACCTTTTCGGACCAAGATTCAAGCAAAATTTCTCTAATCAATGGCTATAAAGTTTAACATGTATTTGGTTTTTGCGTGTGTAGAGAATTTTATGTCTATAATAGACAATAACAAAAGGTACCCAAAATTTCTCAAAGTGAACTTTATGCAAGCATGTTCCAATAGAATTCCAGAAAGTTCAGAAATGCATTTTCATGGGTATGGTTACAAAAATTCAAGCATATGCGATAACCGGTTACTTGAAAAATTGAGTTACAGGTAAACAGAGTACAATGCAACCAAGTTCCTGGGATCCAACAGGCCTGTACCATGACATCTTCAACCACCTACGAGACATTTTCTCAATCAAAAGCATCATTATCATCCATATATTTAGAGTTGGCTTTGTGAGATCGATACTGTTCGATCTTATTCACAACGATTAGTAGGGAGTAATATCCTAAAGAAGAAGAAGAAGAAGAGCATCCTCTCCTTCCTGCAAAGAGAGTTAACACCAAACGCTATACTTTAACAGCTAACATAAAAACTAATGAATGAGATTTGCCTGATACGAGATTTATAGAATTGCATTGAATCATCTTAGCATCACGTATTGACTGGGTGCATCCAACCATATGCCTTTCTCCCTCGCATTCTACCCAAGAAGAATCGCAAGACTAAATCAGATTTTGGGTTCTTCTCCAATGGGGCCCTTCCAGAGCTGATGGCAGAGCCCACAAATGCAAGATCAATGTCATTTGTTGGGACCCATGAGTATTTGGCCCCTGAGATCATACGTGGGGAGGGCCATGGCAGTGCTGTAGACTGGTGGACCTATGGCATCTTCCTGTATGAGCTGCTGCATGGGACAACACCTTTTAAGGGTCAAGGCCACAGGGCCACCCTCATCAATGTGGTGGGCCAACCACTGAAGTTTCCAGATAAGCCTGCTGTGAGTGTGGGGGCTAGGGACCTCATCCGAGGGCTCCTGGTGAAGGAACCACAGAAGAGAATAGCTTATAGGAGGGGTGCTACAGAGATCAAACAACATCCTTTCTTTGAGGAGCACCACACCACCTCACATGCCTGAGGCAGTGGATTTTTTTCGCGCTTTGCAAGTAAGGAAGTGTCCCAGGTGGGGAACAAGATGGTGGAAAATGGTGGAAACAACAACACTGATCATGATTCTAGTATGGATTTTGATTACTTCTAGGATTGTAATCCATAGTTTGTACAATTTCTGTGGAGGTAGATTATAGTGTTCATTGATGGGGAAGGCGCGATCAATGAAGACTTTGGTTAAAGGTCAGATGAATAAATGTTGCATTTGTAAACATCATTTTTTCTATAAGATTCAAAAGAGAAGGCCTCTCTTGATGAAACATTTCTTTGTTGAATTTTGAACGGCAAACAAGCAAAAGGCAAAAACCATATCAGATAGGGATGAAGAGAGAAGAGATGAGAATGAGACATTACCTGCAGAGTGGGGAGAGATGCAATGGCAGATTCTCTAACCGAGCAGGGACAGCGGCGAGAGTCCCGGTTTCACTTCGAGCGACGGTCGTTGTCGGGCAGAGAGAGAGAGAGTGAGGGAGCAACCGAGAGAGCGAGCGAGAGAGTGAGAGAGAACAGAGAGAGAGCAGAGAGAGAGAGAGAGAGCAGATCGAGAGAGCGAGCGAGAGAGTGAGAGAGAACAGAGAGAGAGCAGAGAGAAAGAGAGAGATGGAGAGCGGCCCACCGATCTCGACCGATCGAGAGAGAGAGAGAGAAAGAGCGAGAGAGTGAGAAACAGAGAGAGAGAGAGCAGATCGAGAGAGCGATCTCAACCGAGAGAGAGAAACAGAGAGAGAGAGAGAGAGAGAGAGAGCAGATCGAGAGAGCGAGCGAGAGAGTGAGAGAGAACAGAGAGAGAGCAGAGAGAAAGAGCGAGATGGAGACCGGCCCACAGATCTCGACCGATCGAGAGAGAGAGAGAGAGAGAGAGAGAGAGAGAGAGAGGGTAGCAGAGGACGCCCGATCGAGAGAGAGAGAGAGAGAGTGAAATCCCGATTGAGAGAGAGAGAGAGAGGAAATAGAAGATAGCAGAGGGGGCGAGAGTGAGATAGCAGAGAGGGGCGAGAGTGAGATAGCAGAGAGGGGGCGAGAGTGAGATAGCAGAGAGGGGACGAGAGTGAGAGCGCAGAGAGTGAGAGAAAGACGAGGGAAAGAGAGAAAAGGGGGAAAAGGGGGATTCTGTTGGCGGGAGAGGGAAAATTGAGGGGGGATATTTCCACACGTTTTTTTCATCACAAATATATTTTTTTGTTGAGAAAAACTATTTTATTTTTATTATTTGAAAACCTCTCAAATCCTCTACCAACCGACGCTAATTTTCGTCGGTAGATAATTTTTCATTGTTAAAGGACTCTGATTTTTAATTTTTCTAAAAACTAAATTAAACATTACCCCAACGTTTTACAAATAACATCAGTAAATGTTCATTTTACCAACGTCATATAATTCGTCGATAATAGTATCTGATAGTTTTACTGACGTAAAATAAAAATCGGACAGGATTTTCTAACACTTCAGCCCGCTGGGGGTCCGAAACGGGAAACGGCCCCCGAAAAGAAGTGAAAACTTGCGAGAGCACTTTTCTCAAGGGTAAGGTAACTTGACGGAATTGACGGTTCGCAAGGACTCCCGGTTATAAAATTATAAGGGAAGCATAGGATTTTCCAACCATTAGGTTCGTAAACGGCCCGCCGAGTAGGGGTGCACATCGGGTCGGGTTCCGGGTTATCGGACCGGGTTTGACCCGACCCGGTATTTTTAAGACCTCTGAACCCGGTCTGATAACCCTGTTAAGTAAAACCGGGTTATCGGGTTCCCGGGTCACCGGGTTACCGAGTTATCGGGTTCGGGTTTCGGGTGACCTGATAACCCAGGAAGAAACTACGTACCATCGTTGGCTGGTTGATGATATCTGCCTCAAGTCACCAATTTGCATCTCTCGGCTCACTCTCACCATCTCAAGATACCTCTCAACTTTCTCTGCTTAGGGTTTTTGGGATTTCTTCAACTTCTGCAATGATTCCTTTTTTTCTGTTGACATCGAAATCCTTGAATGCTATTTTGCAATCTGTGGTTTCTTGTTTGGATTTGTTGAAGTGGGTTTGGAGCATAGATGGGTTCGAATCTGTTATCTTGTGAATGAGTCCTCCAGAATGGGGTTTAAAGACATCGACCAGAAAGTACATAGACGAACGAGATCGAGAAAGAGACCATCACAAAGACCTCGATCTCCAGCACGATCGAAATCGAGATCACAAGCATAGAAGCAGTCGCGACGCGGAGGATCGGCACCACCGCGACGACAAACGATCCTAAAAAAAACAACGGTTTGGATTATCACACAGAAACGTCTACATATAAAAAAAAAACAAAAAAGAATTAGGGTTGCCTAAGTTGGGCAATGTAGCACTGCATCTTTCCGCTTTTGACAAATACAACTGCATAACATGGGAGGCATCACCTAAAAACCGAGGAGATCGATGATGCATCTTCTGAAGTTACATGCTTATATTTTCTTGTAGATTCGCTTGGTTACTATGTTTCTTGGATTCATCATTAATCGACATGGCATTGCACATCTCAACCCGGTACTCATCATAATGAGGTTTCGAATTCTTCAAACAAACGGCCCGCCGTGGGTTCCCGGAAGCATCGGATTTCCGATCCGGCCGAAAATGAAGGACCGGACCAGACCACTTGAACGTGGTCCTATCCGGTCTGGTCCAGTCCAAAACGGTCCGGTTGGACCACTTAAACCGGTCCAGACCGGTTTAAAATTTTCAACCAATTATAAATGGTTGATTTATAATTAGGGGCATCGATTTCTTTCAGCTATGCATCTCGTAATTCATACTTGTTATTCAGATATGCATTCTGCAATTTGTTGACCCCCCATTTTCCCGTTCGGGCAACATCAATGACACCAATCGTATGTGGGTCCCACCCCAGATGGGTGAACAACAAGGGATCTTCACTATCGAACAATCTCAAAGCACCCCAGTCACCTGACAACAAATTTTATAAGAGATGATGCAGAGTTGCAGACCCTGCCTTCAACACTTCACCAAACAACCATAAAACAACAAAAAATGAACAGAATCATAACGAAAATAAACAAACAACCAATATGCTACTAATCTTCGAAATAGACAACACAACCACATAGAAACAGCACATCGATTCTCCATTCGCCTACTCAAAACTCTCCCAGATTAGGGGGAAAACGTCAAGCCCTACCATCGAGTTGGAATCGGCATTCATTTGGTATTATCAGTTTAAAAAGATTACCTCTGCATTTTTTTTTTGAAGGGATCGATGAAAGAGATGTTTTAGAAACACTGGAAACGGCGTTCGAGATCGAGAAATGTTCTCCGAATCAAGCGAGAAAAGAGGATTTATGCTTTGCGAGTTCAAAACCCTAGATCGATATGGATATGTTGAGGAGATGGTGATGGAGATTTTCGAAAGTAACGATGGTTTAATGGTTTTAGAATTTTAGTAGTCCAAATCCGGTCCGGTCCGGTCAATCCGGATATAACCGGTTTTTCAAGTCCGGTCTGGACCGGACCGAATTTGGACCACTAAAACCACAAATCCAATCTGGATAGGTCCGTTTTTGTGGTCCGGTCTGGTATGCGGCCTGGTTCTGTCAAGACCTCAAGCAAGGCAAGACTGACAAGCTCTTGCTACCAAACCTTTTGAGTCTCTCTAACCCCAAAAGTCTAAGAAGCAAAGGAAACAAAGAGATGTTTCTCCACTCTACAAAGAAAGAAAAAGACCCCCAGGAGTACATCAAGACAGACAAGAAACGGAAGCAGTGCAAACTGCAGACATAGGAAATGGCAAGTGTTCTTTTCAAGAGGAATCGGTTGTTTTGGATGTCCGAAATGAGCTTTATATTGCAGAGACTGAGCCACTGCCAGAGATGAGATGGAGGGGTTTTGAGGAAGAAAAAGGAAAGCCAGAGATGGTGGGAAGCATGCTGTAAAGGATTAAAAGTTGGTGTGTGTGAGTTATGTAATTAGAGCTGTACAATACTATATGAATTTGATTAGTGAAATACTAAATGAATAAAATAATTAGTGATCTGGGTGCATGGTGCACAAATCGCACCCTCACAGGTGGAGTGTCCATATCGTTGATCTAATTAAACCACATTCGTTCAGTTTGTTCTGTCGATCTAAACTGTGCATTTAATTAGTGCATTCCACAAATCACATGAGTAAATAATTGCACTGGTCAATTGATTTATGCCGTTTAAAAAAAAAAATAAAAGTAACCGGGTTACCCGGTAACCCGGCAAACCTGGATAGAGCTTACCAGGTATTCGGTCGGGTTCCCAGTGTGCATAACATAACTGGGTCGGGTGAAACCCAGCCCGATAACCCGGGACCCGACTCGATGTACACCCCTAATTATACAGGTCGCAAGCAGAGGATGGAAAAGAGGAACATGAACAGGAATGGGTGCAGGATGTGCATTTATGTGTGGTAAATATATGAGATAGGCAGTTGGTACCCATGCATATAACAGTTATTTAACAATGAATAAAACACAAGGGATAGAGAGAGAGATCGAAGAGATGGGAAAGGGAATGGTTTTGGCCTTGGGGATATATATTTGTATACATTTGGACCCCTTAATTTTTTGTCGGTAAATAATTAAAATAAAAGTAAAAAAATATTTTACCAACGTTTACATTTTCGTCGGTAAAATAAATCGAAACAGTAAAATAAAAAATGAAAACACATTTACCGACGTTTTCTTCCGTTGGAAAATAATTAAGATAAAAAGAAATAATATTGTACCGACGTTTTATTTTTCATCGGTCAAATAATCGACAAAAGTAAAATAAAGAATGGAAAAATCATTTACCGACGTTTTTTTTTCATCGGTAAATAATTAAAATAAAATACAATAATATTTTACCGACATTTTACTTTTCATCGGTAAAATAATAGACAAAAGTAAAATAAAAATGGACAAGGAATTTACTGACGTTTTTTTTTCGACGGTAAATAATTAAAATAAAAACAATAAATATGTTACTGACGTTTTATTTTTCGTCGGTAAAATAATCGACAACAGTAAAATAAAAAATAGAGAAAACATTTACCGACATTTTTTTTTCGTCGGTAAATAATTTAAATAAAAAATCAATAATATTTTACCGACGTTTTATTTTTCGTCGGTAAAATAATAGACAAAAGTAAAATAAAAATGGAAAAAGTATTTACCGACGTTTTATTTTCGTCGGTAAATAATTAAAATAAAAATAAAAATATTTTACCGACGTTTTATATTTCGTGGGTAAAAAAATCAAAAAAGTAAAATAAAAAATGGAAAAAACATTTACCCACGTTTTTTTTGCGTCGGTAAATAATTAAAATAAAAATAGAAAATATTTTACCGACGTTTTATATTTCGTGGGTAAAAAAATCGAAAAAAGTAAAATAAAAAATGAAAAAATATTTACCCACGTTTTATTTTCGTCGGTAAATAATGAAAATAAAAAATAAAAAATATTCTACCGACGTTTTATATTTCGTCGGCAAAATAATAGACAAAACTAAAATAAAAAATGAAAAAAATATTTACCGACGAAACCAAACGTCGGTAAAATAATTAAAATAAAAAGAATTAATATTTTACCGACGTTTTAATTTTCGTCGGTAAATAGATAATTTTTTTAGATTAAGAATATTTTTGAATAAACTTTTGCCGACGAATTCATCAAAAACGTCGGTAAAATTGTAACTTTTACCGACGTTTAATTAAAAAACGTCGGTAAAAGTACATTTTTACCGACGAAATTTTAAACGTCGGTAAAAAGATAATTTTAGCAACGAAATTTAAAAAACGTCGATAAATGCATAACTTTTGCCGACGAAATTAAAAAACGTGGCTAAAAAACGTGGCTAAAGGTGCAAGTTGTTGTAGTGAGAGCTGGATTGAATAGTCTTGACTTTACCCGAAATGGACTCCATCACAAACCTGGAGATGAAACTAGAGGTGGAAGCCCCTCCTCCGACCCACCAAGAATACAACTTGATGATTTTGGATCAGGTTATATTCCAACCTTATAAATAAGTAGTTGGGAAAATTAATAGACTATTGCATAATATTCAATCCAAAGGTTTAAAACATCAACGGGCTAGTTTGTCTGCATAGAAGTGAATACATAAGAATCCGTAGTCAAACTGGTTCCAACAATCTCTCGGATGTAGTTCAGCCGATTCCATCTGAGGATTAGGCAATGTGAAGGATATCGGGTGGAAAAGAAAATGTAAATGTACCCGGACTTTCCTGGGTCTTGAATTGCTAGGTTACATGAAGTAACTGGGCCACCCGGCCTCATAAAATACATAATCATTCATGGTGAAATGAGCTTCGCCGAAGGAACTATTTAAGATGCGAGGGATCAACAATGTAAGGCGGAGATGTAGATGAGACCGTTACTTTCATAAGTATTGAATTACTAGGGTAACGAATGAAAATTCATTTTCCATCTTCCATTGATATCATTTTCAATAAAGGGGAGTTTTTTTTACTATAAATTTTGGATATTCATCTTTGATTATTCATTTTTGATCACTAACAGAAATACAATCCTAGATATTCAATAACATGAAAAAAAAAAACAGCCTATAAGAGCATGTTTGTTTGCACTAAATTACATAAAATTGAATTCATAAGAGTCATGCCAAGTTCCATCTACATCTCTACTTTATATCTTTCTTATTTTACCACTTTAGTAATCCTTTGGTAGAATTCATGTATTCAATTCCCTATATATCTCTTCATAAGTTAGTGATATGTATCAATTTATCAACCATATCAGTTTGATTTTATATCACCATTAGAAGAGTGTACAAAGTATCTCAATACTCTGTATCAACTAATATTTAAGTGGCGATTCAACCTGCTGACCAAGCTTAGAGTTACTGTGGGACCAACTTCTTTTGGATCGAGTGTACAGTTTTTAGATCTATATATATATATATAAACGTAGTTTATTTAATTTGAGCTGCTCGGATTTTTAATAGGTATGCCTCACATTTCCACTTTTTTAACTCAGGATTTCTCTAATATGGACTCCCTTTGAATTGGTAAAGCATTCCCTAATCCCTACATTGCCCATGATCTATCAGCAAACTATTTTAAAGTGCAAACTCTCATTCTTCCATATTTTTCCCTTTTCTGTCATTCTGATGCATGATATGTATCTTCTCTAAACTGTCTGTTCTTTGGTCAAGATTGAAGGGCTCAGATCTTCTGACGGGAGACGAGCTAACAGGGACCATCAAATCTACGATAGGTGCTCATCAGGACATTATATGCGCTCTAGTACATCAAGAGTCAGGACAGAATAATTCTTCATGTTTAAAGAAAGATGATGTTATGACTTGCATAAAAGTTTGATTTATTAAAGCAAAAGCGGCTGTGGGGCTCCTCAAATGAAGTTGAAATTTTGAAAAAGAGAAAGTTTGATTACTCTCATATAATCATTGCAATTCTTTTGACTGTTAATAACAGCATCTCTATTCTTCAAAACACACTCTCTTTATTAAAAAAGAAAACTATGGTTGTGTATTGAAAAAGCTATTTTTCCCCTTGCCTTCAAAAGCTAATTATTGAAAGTTTTTTTTTTTTTTTTTTCACGAGGGAGCCCGACCTCTATGAGAATTGACTATTTCTCCGAGCACGTGAAGTCCTTGCCTCCCTCACATACCAAGTAAATTAGGCTTTTGTCTGGGCAAGTGACATTGGGAAGAGTGCATGAGTTCGAAACTGTAACCTTCGGCTCTTGAGCCAAAGTTCTAGCCAACTACGCTACTCATCGGGGTTAATTATTGAAAGGTTAATGTCACATTTTAATGATAATAACTAACTACGTAGAGAACCCTGGGCATGTCACCTTTTCCACCCGAGGGCTCCTTAACTCACCTAAGGTCTTCTTCCCTCACACGAGGGCTCTCCCATTGGCATGGTTAATTCAGTCCCCAGCCCCTTAGCTGGGGTTAAAAAAAAAAAAAAAAAAACCTTTAGTAGAGAAAATGGCGTTTTCCGACTATCGATAAAAAGAAATTCAATCTTCTATTTTTTGCACAAGGTATTTAAAATAATTAAATTTATTCCTTTAAATTAATTGAGAAAGAAAAGAGAAAAAGTGCTTCCTCTTGAGATTTTTTTTTCCTGCTTTCAAATTGGCTCTAACAATAGTTATAGTACCATTTTTGTATTTCTATTACTTAAATTAAACGTATTTTCACAACATTTACCTATGATATCTTAATAGAACCTTCAAATGTGAGAATATCTCAAAATTTCTTGAGATGGTCGTCTAGGTAACAACAACAATGATCTGGATGAAGATGACAACTCTAGCTTGCTTAGAGTTACCACAGATGTTTCCTATATTAAAGACAAAGTACAACGACTTAAAACGACTTGGCCAAAAGGAATCTAACTCATATGGAAATTTAAAAGGGTTGTTACCAAAGGAATATGACTTGACATAACCAAATTACTAACACAAGTAAAGTAAAAGAGAAGGAATCTCTCTAACTTTTGGAGAGGAGTACGAATGTTCTAGTAAAATGTCCTTTCATCTGCATCCATCAAAATAAAGGGTGTATTAAGGTTCCCAAAAATAAATAAGTATTTAAATAAATATTTATGAACAAATATATTAATTAATAAAGGGTGTGTATGATCAATAATGTTTTTTTTTTTTTTTGCTAAGTTTGAGAAAAAAGAGGAACCGTGGTCCTGACCACTCGGCCAACCCCTTAAGGTTAAATAAACAATGTCGTAGAGTTTAACTAAAAGACTGAACCACCACCAGATTTAATTGTTTAGTTCAATAATTGACTCTGTAATGAAGAAGAATTTAGATATAATCACCACCCACCGGTATCTTTTAATTACAAATAAACCATCTTTTTTACTTCTTTTTTTTTTTTTTTTGTTTTTTCACAAATGACTGTCAATATGATATTGACATCATTGGACCCAACCATGGACTTGAATTTCATAATTAAAAAAGGGGGTCTAAATATTGGACATAACCCAAATTTTCATATTCATGATCTGATTTTCTATATGATGGATGTGGATCTGGATTTGACACAGTTTTGCGTGATGGATTCAGATCCAATATCAATCACAGAACCAAAGATTTGTTTCCTGATCCCAGTATGAGAGAAGAAGTTGGGGGTGGATGCTTAGATGGATGGGTCCTAAATAGATTTGTTGCGGACTGGCAATATGATTCATCATTCAAGTTTGTAGGGTATCAAACAGCACTATGATGCAAGCTCTGGAAACAAAATATCTCTTTTATGGGTATACTTGTTCGATGAGGGGATTCAATGATGAAAGATAAAATTATTCTGATTTTTCATATAACCAACTATTCCATTGTTTTGTACGACATTTTCCTTGTAGAAATTACACAAGAATTCAGATCAAGATTGGATTTAAGAAATTTTCAATTCCATCCTCCTGAATTTGAGTTTATATCTGAATTTCTCCTGAATCCACAGGAGGCATGATAGTTGATTTATCCTGCATCAAGAGACTTTTGATTTTTTTATAATTAGATACCCATTAACATCCCCAGGATTCGGGTCGTACTCGGCCCATTTTTCAATATCAAAAGTTACCATTTCTCCTACTGCATATAATTGTTTCTCTCTCATAGCATTCCTATCTTCGCAAGAACTGAAAACAAAATAAAATCCGAGGCTAAGTTCAAAATTCAAAATATTAATATGTAGCCGGCCATCATCTTAATAATTCAAATCTTAGGAAAGTCAAGATGCCTCCCACTATACAATAACTTATATCCTTTACCCTTCACTCCGGACATTCATACAATCCCTCATTAATACTCCTGTGATAGGGCTCATGGGCTCATGGGCTCATTTGACTATGAATTTCTATGCATTCAATTACTATGTATTTCAACGCAAACAAACAAGCTTAAAGAGAATTTTCAGGCCTTAACACATTATTAGCACATCTTGTTTATTGAGAACTTAAAACTGCTCAAAATAAATGTCCATTGCCACAATAGTTGACCCAACATCAACTCGATCACATATAAAATACATGATAAGTTGAAAACAAAAATAAAAATTGGTGTCCACAAGGGGTACTAAAAATATAAGTTGCTTAAACCTAGAGGTGGGGTATCTAACCAATTATCTTTAGTGTCCCCTACAATCCCATTTATAAAGTTGATTCCCAATGTCTCCTGATGAATTTTCTTTCAAGGATTCTTTTTAGAAGAGTTCCTGCCTTTTGTTTTAACTCTTAAATGGTCCCCTAAAAAATCATTTCTAAAGGCGTTCTTTAATATTCAAAACTATTTTTTAATTTAGGTCCCCATATATAGGACTTGGGCTGTCAGTTTGGCCCTCTATGAGGGTACCCGGCCCTCCAAAAACCTCCAAAATGAGGCACTTAAACCCCTGGATAGGATAGGTCCCCTGATTTGCTGGCCATTCAATTTGAGGCTTGGACTAGCCTGGGTCTCTCATATTTCCTATTATCTAATGTTAGTCTCATGAGAGACATTGTGCATACTCTCCTTTTGTAGGCATGTGGGACACCCTCTTATCAATCCAGCTCTCAATTTGACATTCATCTAACTATTATTTATCATTGGATGATTATTAAATTATCATCCCGAAAAAATGGTGTCTTCTAAAAACGCTTAAATAGAGGGTCATGCGAGAAGGGGTTAGGATGATCTAAAAGAGTTGAGATTTTGCAAATATGTAGGTCACATCCATATCTTTTCATCCCTCACCTTCCGAAGACTGAGGTGGGCATTGATGGCTCATAGAAGAGAGTCCACACGGAAGGTCCATGAGAGACATTCGTACCAAAGCACAGCCCTTATATAAACATATAATAATATATTAAATAGGTGTATTGGATCCAACTTGAAAATATTCTGGGTGTCCAGATCAATAACCGAAAGATGATTTGTGGTCCAGTGGTCCAAGACTTGAGGGGGGACCTTGGCACTTTGTAACAGATTTTCCTTTTGGAAACTCTAAAAATAATCTCTTATTTATTATTTTGAGCTGATTTATATATGTATATTTAGAGCACTTGTTAAGTCTCTAATTGAATTTTCTATTATATTAAAAATAGAGCTTTGGGCCTCTAAAAAATGCTAATGGGGCTGCTTTTTTTTTTTTTTTTAAGTATAGCCTTTTTAGGCTTTTTTTTTTTTTTTTTTGGTTTAAGGAAAAGGACTGCATTAACCAGAAAAACAATAAATACATGACATGTAATGATTGGGCATCAGAACCATGGCCTCATCACCTAATAAGCCATGTAATCCACAGCTTTTACAGTACTTATCCATATGTGGGGCTTCACAGCTCACAAGCATGTTGTTGGAGAGACGTCCAAGGAGAAAAGGGGCTTTTTTTTTTTTTTTAAGTAGAGCCATTTTATCTAAAGCAAGGAGGTGGACAATGCAAAATTCAAAAGTGTGTTGGATAAATATCACATCATAATATCTTTAAATTGATGCAAATGGTGGGTTTTACGTTGTAATTTCTAAAAAGTAAGCCCGCCAATTAGCATAATTCCTAAAGGTGGGGTCTCATGTTTACAATCACAAAAAGTGCACGGACTCCATGCTCTCTAATTACTAAAGGTAGGTCCGATGTCATAATTCCTAGAGGTGGGCGCCATGGGCAGGTAATTTTTAGAAAATGATGGAGAAATGCCCCTCTAATAAGCTCTTATTTGTAGACTTACCGACACTTTATTATGAAATAAGAGCCTTTTTTAAATAATTTTTACCAAACAAACTAGTAGTAAATTAAAACTTAAAAATTAGATCATTCATTTTAGACCTTAATCTAATTAGCTCTTATTAGATTAGACTTGACAGGGCCTTGATTGAGATGGTTCCAAAGCCCTTTGGCTCGACCAAACTGATCCAGGTAAGCAAATGGCACTCATTCTGAAAAACATGGCAGATAGAATGAGTAGGATAGAGCATGGCTCAAAGGAGGAAAACCCTAGCAAGTAATCGTCCTTGCTTGACACAGAGAATTGCACAAGCAGAAATGAGGACAGTCCTCAACCGGAAGGAGGAGGCTTCACCAAGCCATGCTCTGCTGGTTCATCATAGCATATAGATGAAGAATGGCTGTTATTTAAGGAATTTACAGGAGACCAACTTAGGCCAAAGCTAGATTAGCAAATCGTGCAAGGGAAGAGTACAATCGCAAGAATAAAATAAGTTTGGTGACAACTAACAAAGAAGTTGCATACAAGTTTTCATCCCTTTATGGTTCAAGTCCCACAGTTATTTCAGGTTCATTACCATATATCTTTCAGATAGTTTTAACTTCTTAATACACAGGACCTGCCCCACTCCAAATATTATCAAGTGACATGATTAAATTTATTTAAAGGCTGAAATGAACCCATAAAAAAAAAGGCTGAAAGACAAGTTGGATTCAGTTCTTTCAAGATAAGCAGATATATGGTTCATCATAAAGAGAATGTCTTTGAATACAACATCAAGCCTTTCATCAGCTTAAAATCTCACACAAGGCAAGTGTTGTTCTTTAATAAGGTAAAATAGAGACCACAAAACTATTTTTCAATCTACTGCCAGTACTGCAATTTGCAACTGTCAAAAAGTAGTTTGCTTACGATCACATAAAGCAAAACCAGTAGATATGCCCATGACAGCACCATGTGGAAGAATGCAACTATGAGGACCTTCCTTAGATCTAGTACAATATCTGTTAATGACCTTACAGAGACTCTTTAACAAGTCTTCGAATAGATGGTAAATTGTAACCAGTCATATAAGACTTCATCTAGATTAATACTCAGCATGTAAAAAGACATCATGAACTAATGCATATGATTATGAAAGAGAACAGAGATGCAAGTAGACTTCATGGTGAATCAGGTGCTTCACAATATTATCTGTATTTCAGTCCTCACTGGCCTTTGGAGAATTCTCTGGGGTCTTCAGAACAGCAGTGTTTCCCCCTTTGTGTGCCATTATGGCTCCACGGAACTCATCAACGACAGAAGCATCCTTGAATTTTAAGGCAAATGTAGTAAGCCCCTCCTTTCTTCACCAGCAATATTCATACAGGCAAAAGTTATGCCTCTTTTATCCATATTCGTTAGTTTCATGTCTGGGTAAAGATTAGCATTCAATATCAACCTGTAGTTACCCCTTGCTCTCATGACAAGCCGAGCCCTTTCAGGACCCTTTGTAGAGATGTTCACTTTAAGTTCACCCTTCCCTCGTTCCTTCCATCCCCCATCTAGATACTCAAACAGTACGGCATCTGCAATCGAAAAAACAATCTTCTCGTTCTCTTCGCCTGTCTCGGTAGGGACCTTTTGCATGGATGACAAACCACTTCCCTCTCTTTTGGTCACATCAGAGGCTGTGGAGCCGAAGAGGTGCAGAGATGTACTCCCATTGTTGGAGCTACCCATGCTAAAGGAAGGGAAAGAAGAACTGTCATTCTTTAGCCCAGAAAGAGGGGTTGATCCGTCTTTAGCAATAGATCCAAAAGAAAAGGATGTGCTTGAAAACCCAGTCCCTGCTACTCCCGTGAAAGCATTCTGGCTACTCGACAACTGTTGAAATGAACTCAGACGTAAAGCTACCCCAGATGTATTTTTGTGGTCATTGTCTGTCTCCTTAACTCCATCCTTGGTTTCTTCTCCGGATGTTGCTTTCTTATCACCTTCCTCGGGCTTTGTTGCTTCTTCATAAGAAACCTTCTCCTTGTGGGCAGCTTCGACCACTGTTCCATTGGTTTCATTTTCCAACCGATTATTGCCATCATTTGTGCAATTCGATTCGTCTGTAGCAGCCACCTCTTCAGTTTGCTTATCCTCAGTTTCACCTTCTACAGCAGCACTATCTGCCTCTTCTGAAACAGCTTTATCATCAGTAGGGTGAGAATGGTTGGCGGTGCTGGTTATTTTTGCACTAGAATCAGTCGGGGGAACCAAGCTGATCCCTGCAAATGGATTAGAAGAGGCAGTTAATGGAGGTTGAGGTCGGCGCACCTTTACAATCCTTCTTGATGCCAACACCTCCTCACTGGCTTTCTTAAAAGTCCCAGTCTCTTGTTCAGTAGCATCGTCGTCATCATCAAGTCCTGGGTTATCACGGGAGAGTTCCCTTCCAGCAACCCTCTTTTTAGAAGAAGGAAAGGTATTTTCTCTATCCCCCATTGAGAAATGAAGGACAGTGCTGTTGAGGGGGAAAAAATCTCTACACTCTTAAAGGTGCAAAAACCAGAATGAAATCCCTGCACATGCAAAACAAATCAGAAATCATCTCCAGCAATATTATGACCTATGCATGGAAAAGAAGCAACTGCAAAAAAAAAAAAAAAAAAAAAAAAAAAAACAGCTGCCACTGGCTCTGTCCATAGGATCCTAGCTTCCCTTTTAATAAGTAACAAAATTAAAAAAAAAAAGAAAGGAGAGGATAAAAAATTGTAGAGGAGACATCATTTAAAGCAAGAGAATACAAAGGCAGAAAAAAAAAATGAAAAGGAACAATTTATAAAAGTAAAATGGCACAGCCCCGGATCCTCAATAAAAAAATAGATCAATCTCTAGTGCAAGACGAGCCAGGCCCAAGTCCACTGGGCCAGACACATGAGTTATTGGGTCAACCTGACCCAACCCATTAGATCAGCCCACAAATCCTGATGGGACCAGCCGGTTATTTTATTGTGGGAAGTTGATATTGTTTAGGATTCTAGTTTCCTATTTGATTTAGTATTTTGATTAGGAAGTTTCCTTGCTGATTTGGGAATTTTATTCTTAATAAGTAGAGACGTAGAGTCCTAGTGAGGAGGAAAGACTATTCCCTCCTCTCTATAAATATGTAAATTCCCTTTTTTGGAATAGACAGATCTGATTATTGAATAGAAGAATTACAGATTGGCTTTGATTTTGCATGTCTGCTTGCTTGCGCGTTCTCAAGTGTTTTGGATTCAGCCAAATCCCCTTTGTGGGTTTGGTCCATTCGATCTAGGATCCCGGGCTGCATTATTAGATAAGCAGACATATTTCGCGAAGACGCTCCACGAACTAAGTCCATAGAATATTGTATACCTTGCATTGGAGGTAGTTCTTTTGGTAGTTCCTCACGAGTCAAATCAGAAAATTCATGAAGAAGAGTTTGAATCTCACTAGGAATACATTTCTTAGAAGGCTCCTCTGCACTTGCTTAGTGAATAAGACAGACATCACCTTCTGCTCTTTGCTTTTGTCCTCAAATATATGCATAGTGAGAACATGGGGATTGGATAGGGCAGTAGGAGCTGCTGCTTGGGTGGTGGACGATAACCTAGTGGTGGAGCACGATTATTTTGGAAATCGGGAACTCTCAAGTCACTGACTCCCCCCGGCTTGGGTGCCGGAGCATCGCATTGGTGACCGTAATTCCAGTTCAACCCTTTTTGCCTTGTTGTAGATTTCATCAACTGTTTCAAAATCATGCATGAGGACCTCACGCCTAATCTCTTGGCGCAAACCAATTCTATAACGGTTGACTAGTGTATGATGAATGAATCCACTATCTTTTCAAAAATTGATCTACGCAGCGGCTACCACCGATTTGCATCCGACCGGGTGACGAATGGAAAACATCATTTAAAACAAAAGATGGTCTCTATGAGTGGCTAGTCATGCCATTTGGTCTTTCTAATGCTCCAAGCACTTTTATGTGTGATAACCTAGTTATTGCGCCCCTTTCTTGGCAAGTTTGTCGTCGTTTACTTTGATGATATCTTGATATATAGTAAGTCGAAGAGAGAAAACCTAGATCTCTCGAGGCACGTTTTCAGAACCCTACGCCATTCAACCTCAAGAAGTGCAATTTCATGACTGATATTCGATGTGTAGAGGCGGATCCCACCAAGGTGAAAGCTATTTTTGATCGGCCAACTCGGACGATTAAATCTGAAGTTCGGGGCCTCCATGGACTTGCCACCTTTTAGAGGCACATTTTAAGAACTCTACGCCGTGATAAATTTTACACAACCTCAATAAGTGCGCTTTCATGACTGATACTTTACTTTTCTGGGGTTATTTTATTTACTATTCGAGGTGTAGAGGCGGATCCCACAAAGGTGAAAGCTATTTTTGATTGGCCAACTCGGATGATTAAATCTGAAGTTCGGAGCCTCTATGGACTTGCCACCTTTTAGAGGCTTTTTATTAGAAATTTCAGTAGCACTATGGCTCCTATTACTGACGGTATGAAACAAGGGGCATTCAAATGGACTAGTGCTATCGCCCGAGCATTTGAGCGGATCAAACGCAAGATGACAAAAGCTCCGGTCTTGGTGTCCTACGCCTTCCAAACTTCAACCAGGTCTTTTAATTTACTTGTGATGCATTCAATGTTGGTATAGGAGGCGTGCTTAGTCAAGAGGTTACCCCATAGCCTTCTACAGTGAGAAGCTCAATGAAGCCAAGAAGACATATTTTCCTTGTGATCTAGAACTCTATGTCGTGGTGCATACTCTGTCATTGGCAACATTATCTAGTAAGAAAAGAGTTTGTTTTATTCTTTGATCATGATGCCCTCAAGCATTTACACTATGAGCAAAAATTGAGTGCACACCGTGCAAGATGGAGTGCTTATCTTCAAGAATTCACTTTTGTCATCCGACACAAGGCCGGCAAAGAAAATCAAGTTGCAGATGCATTGAGCCGCCGTAAGCATTTATTGACTTCCATGTCTATCGCTATTCCTGGATTTGAAGAAATTCACCAAGAGTACCCTGAAGAAAAAGATATTGGTTGCATCTACACCTATCTCCTTAATGGCGAGCAAGCCCAGCATCCACACTTCAGTATTCATGATGGTTATTTGTTTCGAGGAACAAAACTCTCTCTCCCTACCAACTACCTCCATCCGTGAACATATTGTGCAGGAATTACATATGGGAGGATGTAGCAGACACTTAGGCCGCGACAAAACCCTCAAATCTTGTTGGTGACGAGTGCTTTTGGCCTAAAATGAAATCTTATGTTATTAAATATGTGATTTATGCAGGGTTTGTCCATTCGCAAAGAGAAATAAAAAGTATGCAAGACTATTAACCCATTCTAATTCCACATGCTCCTTGAAAAGATATCAGGATGGACTTTGTTCTGGGTCTACCAAAGACAACACGCCAAGTTGATTCTATATTTGTTGTTGTGGATCAATTCTCCAAGATGGCTCACTTCATACCTTGCTCAAACTCTTTTGACGCATCCAAGATAGCCCAATTATACTTCCGAGAAATGGTACGTCTTCATGGACTTCCAAAGACAATTGTTAAGATGGAGATACTAAATTTATGAGTTACTTTTGGAAGACGCTCTGGATGTCGACCAGGACAAAGTTACAATTCTCTGATCATCGACAAACTGACGGCCAAACAGAAGTGGTGAACCGCAGTTTGAGAAAGTTGCTATGATGATTGGTCCGAGATCACATTACCACTTGGGATCTAGTTTTACCGATGGCTGAATTTGCTTATAATATTTTAATCAATAGATCTACGGGGATGTCACCATTTGTCGTGATTGGAGTACGACCACGTCTTCCAGCTGATTTAGCTCCAATACCAGTAGAATTGTGGCCAAGCGGTGAAAATTTTATCCAGCATATGTAACAAGTACATGATGAGGTCAAGCGAAACATCACAGCAAGTTATGAAACTTACAAGCAACATGCTGGCGCCTGTCGCCGTTTTGTTGGGTTTGCAGAAGGCGACATGGTATTGGTGTTGATACGCCCTGAGTGACTCCCTCCAAGAGCAAACACCTAACCCAATCCATTGGATCAGCCCACAAATCCTAATGGGATCAACTGATTATTTTATTGTGGGAAGTTGATATTATTTAGGATTCTAGTATCCTATTTGATTTAGTATTTTGAGTAGGAAGTTTCCTTGCTGATTTTATTATGGGAGTTTTATTCTTAGTAACTAGAGTCCTAGTGAGGAGGAAAGACTATTCCCTCTTCTCTATAAATATGTAAATTTCCTTTTGGGATAGACTGATCCGATTATTGAATAGAAGAATTACATATTGGCTTTGATTTTGTGTTTGTTTGCTTGCTTGCGCGTTCTCAAGTGTTTAGAATCTATCTAGATTCAGCCAAATCCCATCTGTGGGTTTGGTCCATTCGATCTCGAATCCCGGGCTGCATCAATCTTCCAAGGGATTGATCGAATCCAAAGACAGAGTCCAGCACTAGGGCACGCTCCAGGCCATAAAACACACCGTAATTGAAGAGAAACTCAGAATTTTTTGATTAATTCTAAATAGCATGAATTACAATCAGGATGTCCATCCATATATATGGAGTAGGATCAGGCCTTTGTAGTTTGGACACCAAGACTTTCCTAAACAGTACAGGAAACTAAATCACTAAACTTACTTAACAATCCAAAATAAATAGAACTCCTAATTTTAAATACTTCTAAATAAGATTCCTAATTAAATATGTCCAGTTGGGCCTATGGACTAGGCCCAATGGGTTGGCTGGACCATGCATCACAAAAAATACTGTTTTAGACATATAGTCTCACTCCATCAGGTTTGAAACAATAATCAAGGTCCAATAAGATGCTGCAGAAATATTAAGTCAATTTCATAGTCAATCAAGGATTAAAGTATTACCAAATATTCTGGAGAAACAGTGACTCCAGTCTAAAGGATTGGATGAATTTCTTTTCTTTTTTTTGAATGGTAACTTTCATTAGAAAAGCAAGGAGAAGTATACTGACAAGCTAGAACAAAAGGACCCCAAAAGAAAAAGGAAAAGCCCCTAAGACGGAACTAGATTGGCCTTGCAAAAGAAAAGGCCAGCTCCTTCCAATTTAACATAATATGTTCGATAGAGTAACCTCTAAAAGACAGTCTAATGGAAACCCAGAGAGCGACTAAGAATTTCACTTTCCCCACCAAGCAGCTATCATTGGATACAGCCCCTTCAACGCATATGGAGTTCCTTTCCTTCCAAATAGTTTAGAGGACTGCCAAAAAGGCCAAGTTCCATAACTCCTTTCCTCTAGGGACTCCACATGGGAGGAATTTCAATGTGAGCATATTGCATCCTATTTTAGTATAATAAGAGTTTGTAACTTGGGGGATATACATATATCTTTAGTTAAAGCAGAAATTCAACTGGTTTAGTTGATGCAATTTGGATCAAATGGTTTTCATTCCCTAGAGTTTTGATGAGTGAGTTGGAATTATCATTGTTGAAAACATCTTGACTGAATAATTGGCTTGCCATTTGGTTATGTCAGGCTGTCCTTGGCAAGGGCAGACCCATGAAATTCAAACTTTGGGGGTGGGGGGGCACTCTATGTAAAAGAAATATTGGGGGAAGGAGCAAATGTAAAATAAAAAATAAAAAATAAAACACATTAATTTTTAGAAATTGCACGGGGGGGGGGGGGGTTTAAGAAATTTTAACTTTTTTTCAGGCATGGGTGGGGGCTTCAGCCCCCAGACCCATGTACCTGGGTCCGCCTCTGGTCTTTGGTGATTTGTTAGATAGCCCAAGCCTGTGCATTATTCTTGCCTTCAGCAGATTTCTTTTTATTTTATTTTTTTGCATAATGCATTCAGTAGATTTGCATCAAAGCAATCCCCTTTATTTCTTTTCTACCGACTCTTGTCTGCATCAGATTGGTCAACGATCAAAGGAGAATCATTTTATGACACATGGCAATACTTTTCTTATTTGGTAGCAATCACATTCATTGTTCGTGTGTGTGTGTGTGCATGTATGTAGTAATTATATATACGTGTGTGTGTGTGTCTAAGTAATGGCCCGACCATTCCTAAGCATGGAACAGTCTAGTTAGGGAGATGGAAAGGTCTCATCATAGATCAAGGTAAGCACAAGATCAGCCTCATCAAGTTATCCTAAGTCTAGCCATTAAATTAATAGGCCTCAAAGTTAAAACAGTCTTTTAACCATACGTTTTTTTTTATTCAATTAATTGGTGAGTACAGGTTGGATGTGTCAAACTGTGCGTGTGTTTGGAGTTCAGATCAATCAAAGGTTGTGGACCCAAATGGGCCATAGAGCTGGATACATATGAATTGTATGCGGTATGCAGTATGCTTTGAGGGAAACATTTTGTGCATACATGTGGATGGCTGTCATCATCATCGAATCCTTGTCCTATCAATCTGGTGTCGGCAACATTATAAAATAAACTATGTCAGCACTACTAGGTGTAGAATTTCTTAAGAACATACCCAAATACTGTTTTGAGGGGGGTACATAGAGGTTTATGAATACAATCTCATAGATGAGAATATAGTGCATTGAACATAGAATCCTCTCTTTCATCTATCATAACATTGCAAAAGTCCCCAACGAAACCCTTTATAGCCAGACATTAAGGACCATCGAAAACAGGGTAATCAAGGAATATAGGCACACTATAGTATATCCTTGCCATCCATCAACCCATATTCTCAAGGTCTTGATGCAAGCGTGATAAGCATATAGATAGATAGATGGATATATATATATAGAGAGAGAGAGAGACCTGGGAGAGCGGTCATAGAGAGAGACCTGGAGAGAGAGAGAGAGAGAGAGAGAGAGAGAGAGAGAGAGAGAGAGAGAGAGAGATGGGGAATCCAAATATGCTTCATCCATCCACAAACTAGCTTGATTTGTAATCCTACGCCTCTGTCGTTGGTAGATCTTAAAGGAATTGGGGGAATTAGGTTTGATGTCCCCATCACTATCCCTAGATAAAGAGGGGTTTATTCGTGATACAAGAGTGCGAGTGTACATGCGCACACAAACACATTGAGAGAGCTCTCTCTCTCTCTCTCTCAACAGTAAAAATGGGTACAATTATATGGCCTTTTGACGGTTAAGAACAAATAGGTTTCCTACCTCGAAAAAAAATTGGGAAGGTCTTTCCCTATATATGAAATGTAGAGGTATTATGAACTGTCAGATGAATCCAACAGCAGCAACGTGTAAGTTCACACCAGCCCTCTTAGGGATAATTATCACCATAAAAACTGTTATATGTATCCAGTGGCAGACCCAGGATTTTTGTTTGGGCTAAATTTTTGCTCAATTTTGCTAACTTTTTCACATTAACAATGCTGCAAAAAAAAATCACATTAACAATTCCGCAAACAGACAACTTTTTTCCCTGCTCAGATCTCTTGCCTAATTAAAGGGTATTCCCACTACCTCTTCCAAATTCAAGTGATCATGAATTCTTCATCATCAAAACATCTAAGATAACATTTCCTTTAATCCTAGGTGTTCGGATGCCTCGAAACGGTGATTTGGGTGAGCATCCAATTACCCAATTTGGGTTCCTAAATGGAAGCTATTTCAATCTAAGGAATTTGGTTGCCTACACTTACCTAACTGTAAAAATTATTCCCTATAGTTGATCATGGGCCCATGGCAAAGAAGAAAAATTGTCCCTTAAATGTAATTCAAGTTATCCAAACATATGAACCCTAAGGCCTGATTTATGTATGAATTCAAGATTAAAGTGTGCCCAATGGTGATTTGGTCATCTTCGAACATGTAGATATGCTCAAATTAGGTGATTTAGGGCTTAGGGTTTGGATTAGGATTGGGGGATTTATGGTTTGAAATTAGAATATAGAGATTAACGGCTCAGATTTAGGAATGGAGTGATTAGGATTATACTATGTCTGAGGAGGGAGGAGATTGCCTTATTAGGGTTATTTAGTGTGAGAGAGAGACTAACCATAAGAGGACCGGCGACAAGAAGCTCGATCGGCGCAAAGAGGATCTCGAACTCTCAGTAGAAAAAAGATGTTGAAAGAAAATGGCACGAAGAGGATCTGGTACTCTCGATCACCAAGGTTTTGTGACGTGGGCGATCACAAGGTTTAGACGTGGGGCAATTGTTTATGAGATAGATGTGGGACGGGTCACGGGTCAGGCGCATTTAAATCTCTAGCAATTTCAAAATCAACATGGGGCTACCGCCCCCATGTTATTCATGTGTAGGTCCGCCACTGTATGTATGTGTGTGTATATCACTCCTTGAGCACCTTACTTGGTCAATTGATCCCTGATCTCTTTTCTAACATGAGAGAATGATAAGGCCCAAGAGAAACCTATCTCTTTAATCTCATTTTATACTTAAGATAAACATGGTTCCCTTCTGCAATTGTATCAGCTTTTTGTATCGGTCTCAATTTCATTCATATAATCAAATTTTACAAGTGTAGAATTCTACTTCCAAGTTATTGTGTTCTCTTAATTCACTCAGCAATCATTACACTCGAAAATTCCTCCTTGAATCAAGGTAAGAAAATCCATTGCAACTACAATGTCGTCATCATTATCATCAAAGCCTTGTCCCAACCATGTCGGAGTTAGTTCCATGAAGTATGTTTCACCATTCCAATATATCTTGGGCCAAATCCTTGGTCAGGTTACACTTCTTTAGATCTATTCAGACTATCCTTACTACTTCTATCCATCTCCTCTTCGCCCTAGCCATTTTCCTTGAGGGGCCATCAACCTGCATAGATTAACTTTTCCTCATCGGCGCCTTTATTGGCCTGCATTAGACATGTCCAAACAATCTCAAATGAATCTCTTTCATTTATCATCTATTCATGCTACAATTAAATGCTCCCGAATGCGCTCATTTCTCATTCTATCTTACTTAATGCTAACCGTAAGAAACCATGTACCAACCCAAAAGCTTAAGTTAATAGGTGGAAGGCCCAAACAGGTATATGAAGCCATGTCCAACTCAGGACTTAGGCGATGTGGGATGTGGGGCTTCCCCACACTCCCCCTCACGTGCAGGCCCAACAAATTTCATGGACGGGTCTGCCACGTGGGCTACACAAGAACGATGGGATCGGAACCCACTCTGATACCATGTAAGAAACCATGTACCAACCCAAAAGCTTAAGCTGATAGGTGAAATGCCCAAACAGGTATATGAAGCCATGTCCAACTCGAGACTTAGGCGATGTGGGATATGGGACTTCTCCACATTAACACGTATTTATCTCAACATTCTCATCTTTGCTATACTAATTTTTTTGCATGTGTTGTTTCCTAGTCAACCAACATTCTACTCCATACGGCTAGTTGGTCTAATCAATGTCTTACAACATTTTTCCTTCAATCTTGTTGGCATGTGCCGATCACAAAGCAATTCAAAATCAAGTCTCCACTTCGACCATCCAACTCTACCCTATAGTCGACATACTCAATCTCCTCATCGTCACTAATCATAGAGCCAAGGTATCAGGAGAACTCTCTTTGTATTATCTCTCAAGCATCAATACCACTGTTGCAAAAATCGGCCTAGGCGCTAGTCAGCGGTCACCGCCTAGGCGCTAGGCGGGGATTAATCGGACTAGGAGGGGATTAATCGGGCTAGGCAGGGATTAATCGGGAATTAATCCCTAGTCCATGCCCATCGCCTAGCGTCCGCCTAGCGATTTTTACAACATTGATCAATACTCATGGGAATCACATCTCTGTACATCCCCACTAAAGTTGCAATTTATATATTCTGCCTTTGTACAACTTATTTTAAATCCCTTGGATTCTAAAGCCTCCCTCCATATTTTAAGTTTCACATTCATGTCATATCTCAATTCATCCACCGGCACGATATCATCTCATCTGTAAGCAACATACACTAAGGTACCTGCTCTTGAATATGAGCAGTTAACATGTTCACAGTCAATGCAAGGACATAAGGGCTTAAATCTGACCCCCAATGCAAACCAATGGTCACTAAAACCTCACATCTCTCTCCACAACAAGTAGTTCTCATGCTCATTACCACTCCCCTCATGTCTTTTATTATGCAAGTACAATGTGTAAAATTATATTTAGCAAATGATAATCATTTTAATAAATAAAGGATCATAAACCTATTAACCAATACCGGAAGTCATATCATCCAAAATTAAGCAAATGACATGATAACATTAAGTTAAAAAAAGAGGAAGACGTATGGACATAGATGAACATGTAAAAAGAACTTGAATACCAATTATCCCATTCACATTGGTACATAAGTTTAATATTGAGTCATTTCAAAATTTGATTGTTTGAGAATTTAAACTTAAAATAGACTTATTGCTTAAGCCTTAACATTAATAGCATTTCACAATATTACTTGGGGATGGGGCTGCGACTCTTTGTTACATTAGGCTACTACTAAAAAGTTCATTTCTTTTATACGGTCCACAGTTCAAAAACTTAAAACCCAACTTGACTCAAAAGTTGACCATGCTGAGTCGGCCAGTCCAACCTTAAATAGCAGCTTAGTATGTAAATAATATGAAATGGAAAACTCAATCAAATGTTATTGATGATGATGAAGAATCAAGAATTGGTAAGCCAACCAAATATAAATGAGCTGAGTCATGTTGCCGAAGTATTAACTAAGTTCATTGAGTTATGATACAGTCAATGAATATCTATAGTGTCAATATCAAGTACTGACCAACTCAAAATTTCTTCACATGCCCAACCTAAGGTATGGCCAATTTCAGAAGTATCCAGCCCAGGCATCCAACTTGATCTTTGGAGAAGCTAATCAATAAGACCGGCGAAATCTTTGAGTCTCTTAGATCATGCCCATTTTGGCATATTGAGATATTCAATATTTCAAAAATAAAATGAAAGAGAAAAGAATTTACAAAATAGTAAGTGTTTATAATTTAGAAATGAATAAAAAAGATTGACGTATACTTGCAATTATCGGATTTTAAACATACTTTGAACATTATGTACAAGATGAAGAGGTTTGGTAAGACTTACTATTCCATTTAAACACCATGTAGCTGTACTAGTTAGAATTGAGTGAGTTGCATTGAGTATCTGCTGACTCAAACAAGTCTGGCTGGCACTGGCCACTTTTGTTTCATCATAGCACCAGCTTGGTGCCATGCCCAGCAGCACCAAGTTGATGTTTTTAGATGAAAGTTAATACCATGCCTTAAACATCCACAGTGTGCCTTAAACATCCATAGTGCCTCTATTATGCCGCCCCCGTCTAAACTAAATCCTTGTAAACCTACTTAGAAAGTTGGCTGGGGCTTCCATCCAATAATTACTTTTTCAGATTCCACCCATCAGAGTTTCTTTTCAGTTCCTTAAACATTCAAACAAGCTTATCCCTCAAAAATCCTTATTCAATAAAACCCATTTTACTACCGCAACCATAACAATCTCAAACACAATCTTAGATTCAAAAAATGTGCAGTTTTATAATGTTGTTGTTGATAATGATGATAGGACTCCTGCTACTTGCTGTACCTTTCTTGAAAACTTGTGACGCATCCCACAGTCCACAATCTCAATATTTCCCAAGCATAAGCATGCCAATAAATCTAATTTTGGGAAACCAGAAATTCCAGAACTAGAAATCAACACAGAATTACAGAAATCCATTTGTCATCATTTTAAAAGTCAATACTTACCACAAAAAATCAGAAAATACTCACAAAATCACATATTCAAGATTCAAAGACCAAATGGGTTTCCAGAAATCAAACATGAATACCTAAGAGAAACAAAATACAGAGACACAATCCCTCGCAAGTCTTTCTGACCAGAGCTTGGACTATGAGAAACTGGGTGATGAAAAACGATGACATAAGAAACCCACATGGATTTTGGTTCAAATGAAATCCGAATTTGTTTCATACCAAAGCTCATGTGGGTTTGTACATCTTTCATTGATTTTCATGACCCAGTTTCTTAAATTTCAAGATTCAGGGCTTTGTGAGAATGCAAAATCCAAATAGCATATAGGGTTAAAGGGGAATGAGAGAATTGAAATAATTACCCAAATAGATGAGCCGAGAAGAGATGGTTTCTGACCAGTCTGGTTGCTGTATTAGTAGAGAAGTGTGAAAGGTACTCATAAAAATCTCATCTCTCAGAGAACAGATTGGAAAGATATGAAGACATTTTTATCTCGTCCTCTACTTTTGAGATTCCTAACATCTGTTTTGCTATCTTGATCTTCTAGGGCATTGGCAGGGAGTTAATGGACCGGATCACTGGAAAGTTCATCTTTTTCATGGGGAACCTAAAACTGCATTGGGACTAGGCCCAAGCCCAATCTCTTTATAATTAGAAGCTAATGAATGTAGGTAGGGGGAGGGTTCCAACCGGTGGGGGTTTAAAAGAAAACCGTCTAAAGAACCGAACCGCGTTACAATTATGGTTATTAAAATCGAAAAATCGTATTTTACGTTTCGATTACGGTTTTTAGTATTAACTCACGGTTATTAATCGAACCGAACCGTGAAGTGCAGTTTAGTTAACCGTATCGTTATACTAATAAAAAAAATAAAATGCCTAAATGAAATATTTATATAATTCTTAACGGTTTTTTAATTGTTTTTGCGGATACGGTTCGGTTACGGTTTTTAACGTTTTTAACGGTTAACCGTGGTTCGGCTTTTTACAAAATTCCCGATTACGGTTACTGTTATAGTTTTTAAAATCGAAAACCGTGATTCATGGTTTGGTTAACGATTCTCCCAAAATAAACGATTAATCGAATCGTTACACGGTTACACCCCAGCAAACGGGACGGGTCAAAACCATACCCCGACCTCAATTCTAAATAACAGTTATAGTTCTGAGTCCAGTTTTGACTCGGAACCTATTTTGCTAATTTCATACTCGGTTCCAATAGGAAAATCCGATTTTGATTCCGAAACCGGATCCACCTAAAGGACTGAAATTTAGTTCCTAAACCGATTTTGATTTCTCTTCATTTGTTAATTTTTATAACAGTGCATAAAGTCTAGTGTCTCCATTATTATACATAAAAATGTCTAAAAAATGTTGATTTCGAAATATAATTTGCAACATCAAAAACCCATATGCTGGGTCCCGAGTCCATGGGGCGGAACCTATATGGACCCAGAACCAGACCCGTTTAGCAATTGAAACCTAACTTGGATTCCGGACCCGAACCCATTTATGAATCGGAATCTAAAATAGGTACCAGACCCGATTTTTTGCGGGTTGGAACTTCCGAGTAATCAAAGAATCGGATAACCATTTGCAACCCTAAATATAGGGGTGCTCATGGGTCGAGCCAGCCTAGGTTCCTCGGTTCCTTGATCTTTTTAGTAGTTGAGAGAAGCCTAGGTTTAGATTTTGTGCCCATTTGATATTTGGGCCGGGCTTGAATTGTGATATCCCCAAAGCCTAGTCTGACCCAGCCCGAATAAGTATTGCTTATGCTTTACCGACTTATGTGCCACAACACCGGTCAGATTAACTATGGGCGAGCTTGACCCTGACATGATTGAGGTGGTCGTGCTCGGGCTGGACCAGATACGAGCTTGTATTTCTAAAACCGGGCCGGAAGTGGATTTGCCTCAGCACGACCCACCCAGCCATGAACGCCCCTAAATAAATGTAATAGTGGCAACCCCTAGTTTGGCCCACCCATCAATACTGGATCACATTAACATTTTCAACCAAATTAATGAATCAGCCAAGTTTAGCTCGAGTCTACTCAACCTGCTAACCTTGCCTAATTTCGCCTAATAGTTTAGGCTTTTATTTTATTTTATTTCAGTTACATTGGGCGACTGATCCAGACGTAGCATTTTAACTTGAGAACCCAGGATTCGATACTAACCATGTATGTGTTGGCTGATAATTTAGGGTTTGACTTGACATTTCTAGTAGGGAATATTTTGTCTTTAAAAGAGTGTTATGATAAAGACGAGTTAGTATTAGATTATGATTAAATAGATGATTATGATATGATTAGAAATGGATAAGATTAGTTTAGACTGATAGATTAGATTTACAATGCGATTTTATTTTATTATAATGCAATTAAAGAGTTATGATGAAATTAGTGATTTTTATTTTACTTTATAAAATACGGATTTATTCTCAATGAAATTCATCATAATGATTTATTAAAACTGTACGTAGTCCCTAAATTTTAACAATTTCTAATGGATAAATAAATAATCGTGGTTCAATTTGGGCCCTACGTAAGAGATCAATCCAACCACATTTGCCTCATTACAAACCCTACTTGTTGCAGTGGCAATGGGTTGGTTAGGTTGGATTGAGCACCTTGGGTAATATTTTTAAGCGGAATTATTAATTAAGCTGAAAATGTGAACTCAAATTCAACTAAAAAGTTAGAAATGTCAACTTGATCTGGATTTATCAAGTGACAAGATAGAAATAATAAATGAACAATTACCGTACAATAGGTATTAAACCTAACAATCGCATTAGAATTGTCGGAAAATGTGTAGTTACTGTAAAACTGTTTGTCTGTAGGAATGTAGGATATTGCACTATCTGAAGCGGGAAGACTATCTGAACTGTGGATTGTCTGGTATGTTTGTATAGCTATCCAACTTATTTGGTTCAATGATCAGTATATCTATCCTACTTATTTGGTTCACATGATGAACCTGGGTTAAGGAATAAACACCTTTATTTTACCTTTGCAATTCTCCATGATTACAAAGCAAAGGCCTTTTTTACTGGATGAATTTTCAAGCATGAACCACTAAAAAAGCTCAGATTTATGAATGGTCTAATCGAGCCCACCTCAGCGCCTCAAACATATCAATTGGCAGAGGTAGAAGATGAAAAGGATCGAGTGTCGATTAGGGTTGAGAAAAAAATTAGCCCCCATCAGATCTGATTCCCAGGATTCTCATTGTTCTATAACATGAAATTATCAAGCCAGGGTGCTATTAGTGGGTTGGCCTGTCTGGCCCACTTATAACAAATCCTCTCATACTTTGGCCCTTTAAATAAAGGGTTAAGAGAGTTAATAGAGCTTTAATTCTAGAAATTAGTGACTAGAAACCTAAGTATTATCAAGGTCAAGGAAAAATCAACTAAATGGTGGGCCTTTTCTTTTTTCTTATTTATCTCTCTTTTGCAATATTGGAAACTTGAACTCATGGACTCTAACTCACACGTTCAATCCTGCATACTCATGTACCTGAGCTACAACTTGAGACAAGCAGTGGGCATGTTCCTTGTAATGGTTTTCTAAAAGGTTGAGAGTTTCTCACTTAAAAAATTCTTGACTTGAAGGAGTGGAACTCTATAATCGGACCACCTATTGAAAAAAACAAGCTTCTCAAGATGAATGACATCAATGTGTATGAGATGTTTTTAGATTTTACTTTAATAGGAGTTGTCCACCCGTATGATAGATGATAAATTTAAGCTTCTTATTGTGCTATATATAACATGAAATTAATATTATCAGGCCAGGGTGCTATTAGTGGGTTGGCATAATGGAAGAAATGCCAAGCATCAATTCTGTCCTTATTTTAACCTGCTGGTGTTTCCTTTTCTCTCTTAATGAATTATCCTCTTTACCAAAAAGGAAAGAGAAAAAAGTGTACAATAGGAATGCAAGTCGCCTGCAACCCCTCTTGGTGCGGTAGTAAAAGCATCTCCCATTACTGAAAGCTACCACAGGTCTTATAGGATTGCACATTAATACAAAACATGCAAATATGATTCTTATTATAATGTACAATGCTCATAATAATAGATGTCAAAATCATATACATTAATACTAATGCTAATGCTAGATTTAAGAGGATTTTATGGGGAAAAAACCCTTAGATATTCCGTGTATGAAAAAGGCCCTCATACTTCTTTGGTGGCAAAAAAAGTTCCTCCCGTCAAATTTTACTGCCTTTCTTTGATTAAGCAGCGGCTGGTTTCTTTATCTCTTCTTCTCCCCCACTCACCTATAGTGGGCGGCTATATCGCCTTTCGTTCTTCTTCTCCTTCTTCTCTATTGTCTCTCCCATCACTCATCTTTCTTATCCAGCCAAATAAACACCTCCACAATCTGCACAAACAGTCCCTGCAACCAACTCATATCGTTATCTTCTTCTTCTTCCATCTCCAAATCTTGCAAACCACGCACAAAACCCAAAGCTTGCACTATCCTTGCAGGCGCACTCCCATCTCCCAAACCCTTCCATCAACATCAAACAAAGATCAGTCAACTGAATTCAACCCATTAAAAAAAGAGTCCTGCTACAGGGATGATATCCCTGTGGATATCATGGGATTAGTCCATGGACCAACTCAATGAATTAGTCCGTGTAAACTTTTTGTTAAAAAATCAATCAAACCAGTCAAACCGAAGTATCATCGATCATTAGCTCTGCCCATTCCCACTTGAACCCCACCCAACCCACCAATCCTCACTTTCATCTCTAACACCTACCACCGTCCTTCCTAATAACTAAGCCCCCTATTTTATCAATCAATTCCGAACCCATCTTAGACCCTTCACCTAGCCGAGCCATCATTCCAACCCTCTACTACCATTCTCTGCAAGCCCGGCTGCTCAACTAAGCCTATCAGTGAGATGGGCCGGGCCTGGGCATAGATTGTTCAATTTCATTCTGAATATTGGAGGGGCATACCAGAGATTATCCAATCTCAGCCCTAAATTAAACGGGCTATGTCTCAACTTGTCTTTCTTCTCCATCTATTTCTTTCTAATCAACCAAATAACCATCTCCAGCCAATCGATCGTACAAAACTGATCCAATCCAACCACCATCTCGTCCATGTCAGCCCCTTCTTCCTTATCTTTCTTAGTTCTTACTCATGTATAAAGGTGAGTGGAGATCTAAACCATTAAAAAAAGTGAAATAGGTCCATGAGACCCTTGCAGTTCAATGAAATCTATTAGGTCCTTTTCAGTGTAAGGATCATTTAAAGGGTTTTTCCTGTAAATTCCTCTAGATTTAATGTATATAACCTTATATACCATTCTTATTTATGTACAATCATAAGACCTTTTGTAGCTTTCATCATTGGGCAATGCTTTTACCAATGCACCAAACATGGTTAATTGGTTATAGCATTGCAGGTGACTCGCATTCTTCTTCTTCTTTATATCAAGTACATATATATATATATATGGGATATTCTCTAATTACTGCAAAACTCCCAGGGAGTTTTGTAGTGTACCCCATATATATATATGTATATATGTATAAAAAAGAGAGAGACACACACACACACATATATATATATATCTATATAATAAGGGAGTTTAGTTTTTGAATTCCCCATTTTTTGACCCTTGGATTTAAGAGGGGAATGAAAAAAGGGGCTAAAAGTTGGAGAAATTCACAAGTTTTTGCAAGAATATTTTGGACCCTTGGATTTAAGAGGGGAATGAAAAAATGGGCTAAAAGTTGAAAAAATTTACAAGTTTTTGCCATCCCAATCAAAAGCACGTTCACATCTTAGTTTGTACGGCGCAAAAGGGGGCAGCAAGTTTGAGTTATTTACAGGTATTGCATCCCTTCTTCATTTAAAAGAAAAGCAAGAGTGTTTACTTTCTTATTGTTCTGTCATTGATCAAAAAGGTGTCAAAAGCGACAAAAAAAACCTCAATTGTAAGGCAGCTTAGTTTTTGAATTTCCCATATTTTGGACCCTTGGATTTATGTACATAAATCTTAGGGCTGAGATTAAGAGGAAATGTGTTGAGGGTTTTAAAGGGGTTTGAGAGTCCATAGATCTGGGACACTACTTCTACAGATCCTTGGACTCTTTCTCCCTTATCCAAGCGACAGGTCAAGGAGTCTGGGCCATGTCTGGGGTTAGGTTTATGTTAGATGGGTTTGGGTTGATTTGGGTTCGGATTGATTTGGACTAGAGGTTGATGAGTTGAATTGGGTCAGGTTCAGGTCAGGTCTGACAGGTTTAGTTAAGAGCTCAATCAGGGTCTAGATCATAGGTTTGGGGCCCAAAAGGTGGGCTGCAGTGGGGTCCGGTCTTGACAATAATCACTGGGACTTAGGTTTCGCAGATTTTGATCTGCCCATCGGATTTCAAAGTTCTATATATGGATGGAAAACCCTCGATGAGTATATAACAAAGAGCCAACTTTCAGGGCTATCAGGGGTTTGGAAGTGATAGGTGATTTTTCAGGTGGGCACCCCGGAGGTGCGGGACCTGCTATTATGATTTTTTATCCGCCCGTCGGATCTCGAAGTTCTATATATGGACGGAAAGCCCTCGACGAACAGATAGCAATAAGCCAGTTCGTAGGGCAATTAGAGGTCCAAGAATAATAGGTGATCTTTGACTCGAGACCTAATCAGGACATCATTAACTAGGGTGGACCGAATTACCCCTCATAGGGTGCCAAAATTTAGGCTAGTTGTTAGGTGGTCAAAAGAAGAGTAATTAGATTTAGTTGTGCTCAGAACATAGTGCGCCATGCCTTCAGGTACGAGCAATCACTAGTGTATCTATATAATAAGGGAGTTTAGTTTTTGAATTCCCCATATTTTAGACCATTGGATTTAAGAGGGGATTGAAAAAAGGGGTTAAAAGTTGGAGAAATTTACAAGTTTTTGCCATCCCCATAAAAAACACGTTCACATTTTGGTTTGTACGATGCAAAAGGGGGAGTAAGTTTGAGTTATTTACAGGTATTGTCATTCCTTATTCATTTAAAAGAAAAGCAAGAGTGTTTACTTTCTTATTGTTCTGCCATTGATAAAAAATGTGTCAAAAGCAAAAAAAAAAAAAAAAACTTGTTTTGTAAGGGAGCTCAATTTTTGAATTCCTCATATTTTAGACCCTTGGATTTATGCACATAAGTCTTAAGGCTGAAATTAAGAGGAAAGGGATTAACGAGTTTAAGGGGGTTTGGGAGTCCAGAGATCTGGGACACTACTTCCCCAGATCCCTGGACTCTTTCTCCCTTATCCGGGCGACGGGTCAAGGAGTCTGTGCCAGGTCTGGGGTTAGGTTCAGGTCAGATGGGTTTGGGTTGGATTTGGGTTCGGATTTATTTGGTCTAGAGTTTGATGGGTTGGATTGGGTAAGGTTTCATGTGAGGTTTGACGGGTTTAGTTAAGGGCCCAATCAGGGTTTGGATCAAAAGATGGGCTGCAATGGGTCCGGTCTGGGCAATAATCATTGGGACCCAGGTTTCGTAAATTTTGATCCGCCCGTCGGATTTCAAAGTTCTATATATGGATGGAAAGCCCTCGATCAGTAGATCGCGATGAGCCAACTTTCGGGGCGATCAAGGGTCTAGAAGTGATGTGATTTTTCAGGTGGGCACCCCGGGGGTACGGGACCTGCTATTATGATTTTTGATCCGCCCATCGGATCTCAAAGATTCTATATATGGACGGAAAGTCCTCGACGAACAGATTGCAATGAGCCAATTTCTAGGGCAATCAGAGGTCCAGGGATAATAGGTGATCTTTGACTCGGGATCTAATAAGGACATCGTTAAATAGGGTGGACCGAATTACCCCTCAGGGTGCCAAAATTCAGGTTAGTTGTTAGGTGGTCAAAAGAAGAGTGATTAGATTTAGTTGTGCTTAGAACGTGGTGCGTCGTGCTTTCAAGTACGGGCAATCACTAGTGTATGTATAAAAGAGAGAGAGAGGAGCACTAAAAACTCTTAGAGAGTTTATTTTAAAAAAAAATGCCCCTCCTAGTGGGGCCCATTGTTATACATTACAACCATGGAATGTCGTTGGATGGAAGATATCATGTATAAGATTTACCTATATTTAAATCTTCAACTCCGTTAGATCATTTGAACACCTTGATGTATAGCCATAAAGTATAATAGTTTTAGATGCATCATTTTCTTAGGACTTCAATCCAACAGTGAGCAAAAGTGGATTGAATGTCAAATTTGGACTTGGGACAATTTATTTGGGGTTAAGGCGATTGGATTGGCTCGTGATGAGCTCCATAGCCTAAAGGAGTAGGGGATAAAAAATTTAAGTTTTAAAAATGAGAAAATTTTGAGAATTTCTCATATATATATATAAATATATATCTGTGCGCGCGCTCGCGCTTTTGCTTGCTTTTAATACATAAGATAGTAGTACTCACCAAACTGTGAAGAAGAACAGTGCATCATTGTAAGGTGTGTTGGTTGGTTGATGTGGACCTTTTGGCTATAGATGGTTTGTAGAAAGCTGTTATGTATTTTCATCTTCTCTATCTCGGCAAATCCCATTCTTAGCGGCGTGTTTGGCAATTAACTAGTTAAGTTAAAGTAAAGTGAATCCAGACAAGAAATGACAAGGGGTCAGATCAAAAGTACATAATTTCAAAATTGCCTCCAAGTTTTTCAAAAGAAGTAAAAAAAAAAACCTCATTTCTTCACTAAAAGATAAAAAAAAAAAAAAACACTTCATTTTTCTATACAAAAAGTCAAAAAGATTTCATACAAAACAACTAAAAGTAAAACACCATCATAACCCCTTTTATTTTATTCTATCTTAATTTGATACTTCACCTCACCATACTTCAATTCACCATACATCTAATCACCCCTTGGGCCCATTTGGTAATTTAACTAGTAAAGTCAAGTAAAGTTAAGTCAATTTAAAACATCACATCAAAATCACTTTTTACCAAAACTCTCTCCATCTTTTTTAAAAAAAGTCAAAAAATAACTATAATTATTAACTAAAAGATAAAAAAACTCCTTCTCTCATACAAAAAGTCAAAAATATTTCATTCCAAACAACTAAAAATAAAATACCATCATAACCCACTACATATTTATTCATTCTTTTTTTTTTCACTTCACCCGACTTCACTTTAAAAGTAAAGGCAATTGAGTTACCAATTGAAGAGCACTTGATGAAACAAAATGGCCGTGATGTGTTTCGAGCTGCGTGCCTTCAAATCTTGTATCCTGATTGTGTCATCCTTTGTCAAACAACTAAGAGTGTTTAATGAGGGTTAACTTAAAAAAAAAAAGAGAAAACTACCTGAGAAATCCCCATAGTGAGCCATGAGTAAGGAGAGAACCCAGCAAGAGTTTAGAGACGGCGGGGGTCTTTTTTATCGTTTAGCAATGTTGTCGATATCGACAACATTTATCAGTGAGTTGAATTAAGAGTTATAAATCAGCTGCTGCTTGAAGGATAAAAGTTGTCAATAGCGACGACATTAGGTTGTCGATATCGACCAGTTTCATCAGTGGGGTGAATGAAAAGTTGTAAGTTAGCAGCTGCTGGAAGAGATAAAAGTTGTCGATAGCGACAACATTAGGTTGTCGATATCGATCAGTTTCATCAGTGGGGTGAATTAAAAGTTGTAAGTTAGCAGCTGCTGGAAGAGATAAAAGTTGTCGATAGCGACAACTTATGTTGTCGATAGCGACAACTTTCGTTAGTGGGGTGAATTAAAAGTTGTAAGTTAGCAGCTTTTGGAATAAATAAAAGTTGTCAATAGCGACAACTTTTATCTGATAGCTAATCAACTGGTTTGCATAGTTTTATAGTGTGAATCCAACATATTAAACCCAACTTATGGTCATTACAAATATCCTAAAAAGCAAACACCATGGAATAACTGAATACAACATTCTCCATTTATATTAAAAAAGTTGTTAGCACCATTCACATTCCAACATTCATTACAGCCATCCAATACTTACAAAAGTAGCAAAACACAATAGATAAAAAGCTCAATTTGCAGTGTTCAAATCTACATGGATCTCATTTACATGCTTCAAATCTATATGGAACCCATTGACATCACCATACAGCCCATTTATATCAGCAGTCATACAAGTCGTTTACATCAACTGCTATACAAGTAAAAAGGCACCGCACTAGTCAAGCTTGGAACAACTCATTTACATTACTAACTCCACCAAAAAATAAATGCAATCTCTTTTGGTCAAGCTTGGAACAACCCATTTAGCTGGGACACAACCACTGCACTAGAGAAATTGTATCTTCCAGAGAGCTGGAAAGCTGCCACTACAAAACAATGCAAAGACAGCACCACAGACAACACCCCAGCTAGAGCTGGACCAGACAGACACCACCAGCAACAACTCAAAACAGAGAAGGGTGCTAACAAAAAATAACTGCAAGCTGCACAAAACCATGAGACCACCTAAGATAGGCAAAACAGGGCCCAACAGAACTGCAGAACTCCATACCTCACTGAGCAGAGAGATCTACCCGGGTTGCCTCTAGACTAACTTGAAATAGCAACTGAGCTGAGTAGAGAGAGGAGGATCTCTACAACTCGACAGAAACCAGATGCTACAAAAGAAAGAATCTCATCTATAGCTTACAACAAGAAGCTTAGATGACCGGGCTGGAAAGACTCCCCTACAATCCTTTGCACAGCAGCTCCACAGCCACTACCCCAGCTAAAACTGGGCCTAAAATCCTCAGCTAGCACTAAACCAAACAGGCCAAAAGCTACAACAAGTTGCAGAGGAGCTAGAAGCTGAACACTTGAGAAGCTCTTCCAAAAATCTACTGACATGGAAGGCAGATAACTCCACTACCCCAAGCAGGCTGACGGAAAAATCAAACCAAAGTCTACAAGAGCACCCACTACAATGAGAAAGGCCAAACCGGGCGCTGAGCAGAAATAGGGGACTATCCCTACAGCTGGACCAAATCAGCAGCAGCTATAGGATAGCCTAACCCATCACGATCTTCCTCCTCCGAAACCGAGGCCCCATCAAGGCTGAAATCACGATACCCAATATCGGTCCGCACCCGAACTAAAGGCAAATCTTGATTTTGTGTTACCAACTTTTAGCTATATGTACCTTTGGGAACATGATTGCATCTCCTCCTTTTTGTGAAGTGATCAAAAGGACTTCCATTTCTTCATCTAAGCAGTTGTTACTGCAAGGTCTGTTTTCATCGTCATTTTCCTGTTTCATTCCTCCTTTCATTCGATACGGTATGCATCTGTTAAAACCCCAAAGCATAGAAAAAGATTACTCAACATGATAAAAAAAATTCCAAATAAGTGGTTCATAAATGAGATGAAACCATTCCAACTTCAAAAAATCGAACCGGGGTTTCGCCCAAATTAACGAATAAACTCAAAATCACATCAACCATTCAATGATTTGGATAGAGACCCAAATAAAATGGACCACTTGGAGATGGTTGATTTGCCCTTCAAATAACAGCTGATTTTTGAACCACCCCATTCATAAACTATGAATCAGATGCTTAGTCTGACAATACAATTCACGAATTGAGCAAGAAACCCCATCAATTAGTTTCCAAGCAAGATATCCCAATCCTCAGATTTTTCATTTGAAACGGTATCCATTTCAATGAATTCTCAAGATTTAGAAAGTACCCAAATGAACCCTTATGATGAAACACCAAATAAAAGAACCCAACACAAAATCACATGAGAGAGTAAGGGACGGACCCAACAACTTCGCGACCGCCGGTGGCGGTGTAACGCTGCAATTCTCTTCTTAGAATGGAGGGTTTTCGAAGGGGTTGTTGAATGGCTTGAAACTGATTTAGATGAAGGTGTTGAAACCCCTTTTCAAACCCTAAAACTCAAAATGAAAATCACCATTAATCAAGATCAAAATGAAAATCGCCATCAACCAAGCCCAAACCTTTTAATGGAATCCAACAACCACTTTAGCTAATTCCATGTAGAAGTTTTCTGAGAAGGAAAAATCTCCAGAACACAAGTTGCAAACGATGAAAAGGTTTTGACGAAGAAATGCAGACACGTGGCAATGTATAAAGGGTTTACGCATATTTGTCGATATCGACAACTTTTATCTCTTCAAGCAGCAACTGACTTACAACTCTTAATTCAACTCACTGATAAATGTTGTCGATATCAACAACATCGCTAAATGACAAAAAAAGACCCCTGCCGTCTCTAAACTCTTGCTGGGTCCTTTCCTTACTCATGGCTCGCTATGGGAATTTTTCAGGTAGTTTCCTAAAAAAAAAAATCATTCTTACGCAGTCGAGTATGATGTGATGCTTGACTTAATCATTGGCCACCTAACATAGCCGTGGTTCATGGATTCTACCAAGTACAATCAAATTTTATATTAGCTATTTAACAAGAATTGAATTATTTAGCTGGACTTTTGTGACAATCTTATCTAAAATGACGATTGAATGTCATTTCAGCTATTTTCGTTTCTTTTTCTTTTTTCCTTTTTTTTTTCTTTTGTTTGTGCTCATTGGCTCTCACACTTTTGTGTCCTAACTGCTTAGTTTTCAACAAGGACAGATCATTCAGTAATTTTACATGGAACATTTATTATCTTAAATAAAAAGGACAATAACAATAGTCTTAAAATTGTTTATATATATATATATATATATTTACATGGGTCATCTAGATACTCTATATATATATGAGGAATGTTCATATGCATCATTTTCTCATCATAGAGTGAGGGATACTCCCCCTTTTTGCACATGAGAAGTGTATTTTGTACATCATCCTACATTTTGTATTTGAAAATTTTCAAAAAGGAGAGTGTCTCTCACCCTATGGTAAGGAAAATAAGCATATGAATGTTCTTCTATATATATATATATATATATTGTAGGAGGGTTTATTTCTCCTACGTGAATCCTGTAGTTGCTTCTTTTTTTTAGTCTTTTGGCAATGTGAATCATGTATTAATGTTGTTTTAGAATGGCTCTCATTCGAAATTGTGCAAAGCGTTAATACGAGAGCCCCATAGGAGAAGATTTTGCTATTTTGTAAAGTCAGGGATCCATCAATGGGACTTGTTAGTGTAGGAAATCGTATGGCCCGCATTCTACAGGTCTCACGTTAGATCGAGCAGAATTGATGTCAACAGAGAATACAATCACACTTAATGTAAGACTTGATCTGGTCCCACCCATAAGACTCCCTATATGATTAGTGGATGTGGGTTTCTTGAGTAAGTAAAACTCTTTGGGACTTGTCTATATAAGGAGCCCTAGGGTTGGAATTAATTCCATCTCACAGAAGAGACGAGAGGCGAAGAGATCCACAAAGCTTCCCAATCGCCGGAATTCACATAGATCTCCGGCCACGTATCGGAGTCTCCGCATCCAAATCCATCAGATGATTAGATCAAACAAGATTTAGTATATTACACAACAAGTTACTCTAGCTGGCTTCGATAGATTATAATCTATACGGTTTCCACTATTTGTAACCAACAGTCATAAGATTTTGTTCAAGTAAACCTGGAAAAAGATGACAAAAAACAAAACGGTACTATAACGGCAATTTGGTGAGTTCTTGACTACAATATTGTGGTTTAAAGAGCCGAATCAATTATTGAACAGAAAGCATTCCTCAAGCTTCAACATGTTGGCTCAACCACGACCAAATACAGATACGAACTAAGCAAGTGATGATTACATATCACGCACATAAATATTCATATGAAAACCCTCACACCCCAAAGCCACCCAAAAAACACACATGAGTGCATGACACTCCCATGTGAAATTGTGAGTTTCGATTACCTCAAGTGAAAATTTGAATTCATCCCCACATTTCTCAACTGTCGGGATAAAATCCAACCAAAGAGGCATTTAAAACCATTAAACCTAAGAGCCAGAGATAGGGGTTTAGGATGATAAAAATGAAGTTTGTGTCTCATTGAGATCTTTCCATTTCCCTATTTATCATGCGGCCCCACGTGGGCCACGTAGCATAATCCGTTTGGGCCATGGGGGAGGCAGATATGAGAAGATCTTAATGAGATTTATAAGCGTACAAAATACAAACTCCATCACCTCATCCTAAACCCTGATCTATGGGCCCTTAAGTTCAATGATTTTAGAAGGCCACTTGTTTTTTTATTTAATTCCAATGAGTTTAAAAACTAACTAACATGTGGTAAACCACAGGTAGTATTGTATGTGAGGAGGGTAAGTTGATCAAGTCTGCTTGCATGAGAGAGATTGAGATTTATTCTAAAAAGAACTGTCCAAGCATAAGATCACGCAGACTAGTATGCGGGACCTATTTTACGCATACCAATCACTAAAAGGGGTGATGAAAAGATCATTCTAACCACTTGATCTATGACCCTCAAATTTTATAGTTTTTGAAGACATTGATTTTTTTTTTCAATCCACTAATAATTATTAGAATAGTGTCAAATTTGGGCATCCTGCAATTCACTTTCTATTGATATGGTCTTTTACAGTCGAACAAGCATACTGACATAAATTATGAAAACATAAAACCTAATGAACCAGTAGAACCAGTATCTGAATTTGTTTGGACAGATACTTAGAGCGGATATATTCAACAAAAGCCTGAATTCACCTCACACTTGGTTAGATAGGTCCCGCTTGAGAAATGATCTTAAATTATAGGAGGTGGAGGAAACTATGCTTTTAAAGGGTTACAAGACTTTCAGAATTATATATAGGAGTTCGGATTAATAAAAATCTCGAACAATATAGGGATGGGATTTAAAATCTCCTAATTTAGAGAGTAGCTAGGAAATATGCTAGAAGGTCTGACAATTATATATATTAAAGCAAAGGGGGAGGTGGGCTGTGAGGGGTGCCACCTCATCCCTAAAAAGTCTCTCATTTCAGAAAAATATGCACAAAAACCCCACATTATTTTAAGGTTCCACCTCACTTTAGGCTACTCTCTCTCCTAAAACTTCTCTCATAAGAGATTTTTATAAACGTTTGAATTTGAGTCCTATTTCTTGCCATTATCCAAATTATAAGCAAATCTTTACAGTCGGTTTATTTTCTTTTCCTTAGATCTTCAATCACCAATGGGTCACATGTTAAATATGTTCTGTGGGCCCTACCAATGAATGAAATTCAAGATGTTGCTCCTTTACTCTCCTTTCAGTTTTTTTCCCAAATGGATGGATCCAGTAGTGGCACTGGTTCGTATTAAATATATTTCAAGAGTGGGCCTTCTCTTAACCCCTTTTTTCTAAGAGTGGGCCCCATTGATGGAGGCAGGCAAGCATGTTGGCCGTTGTCTGGTTTCTTAATGGATGCAAATCAATTAGTAGGCCCCACACATTTAATTTATTTCTGCAGTGGGACCCACTCATGGATTATGCATAGATATTAGTTTTCTAGATCAATATGTATCCGCAAGTGGGCAATTAGACTGAGTTTTTTTTAGTAGACAGGCTCAAACTTAGTATTTAGGACCTGATATACTCCTGAAATCAGGCCGTTCAATCCCTATTGATAGTAGAAATGGGCCAATCCGAAAACTGGCCCATTGAAATTCCTACAACAGGCCGTTAATTTAGTGTAGGGTTTTAATGCATTTTTTCTCTCCAATTATTTATAGTAATATAAAATAAAATATATCTAATTTTAGTAAAAATAGAAATTATTTTTATTAGGGCCCAGGCTGAGCACGGGCGTGGAGCCTACAAGTTTGCTTTGACAAAGTCTTATGATAGAATTGATTAGGCTTTTTTTTTTGGAAGTTTGTTTACTGGTATGTAAGATCTATGGTTCACATGCACGCGAGAATGGTAATACATTTTTCTTTTTCTTGATTTTTGAATCGATTCATCTACACTGAGATGCTCCAAAGAATGATGGCATCTTTGGTTTGATTTGTACCTTATTTCTTTACAGGAAAGTGAAAACTAATTAAATGATTGATTTCCTTTATTTATTTATTTTACTTCATTATTCTTTTTTTTCTTTTCGAGGGACTCATCTCAGCTATACTCACACTCCACACGATGCACCTAACAAACTGAGCCCCAGCCGGGTATTGATGTATTTGTAGGAAAATGGACGCATTTTTTTTCTCATTTTTTTCCTTCTTTGAATGGTATCATTTTTTCTTTTGCTTCCATCCATAATTTTTTCTTTTTTAGTGGGGACTTTTAACCCATGCATTTTTCCAATTTACAAAGATTTTATAGGTGTGATATTACAATATTCTCATTATTATTTTTAAGATAAACTTAAGATCTTTTTCCACTTTATTTTCTTCTAAGAATTCTTAAAAATAATAATAGTGGATTCTTCTTGTATAGTTTTAATTATTATAATAATTTATTATATCTTTGTTTTGGCCCGAGCTTATGAACGTTTGAATTTGAGTCATATTTCTTGCCATTATCCAAATTATAAGCAAATATTTACAGTCAGTTTTTTTTTCTTTTCCTTTGATATTCAATCATCAATGGGTTCCATGTTAAATATGTTTTATGGGCCCTACCGATGATTGAAATACAAACTGTTGCTCCTTTACTTTCCTTTCAGTTTTTTTCCCAAAATGGATGGTTCCAGTAGGGGGTTGTCCAAGATTCTGGCAAAAAAGTTTGTCCATGTCGCACTATTCAAGTTAAAAACATTTCAAGGGTAGCCCCCATTGATGGATCAAACACGTTAATTTTTTTATCCCTTTCTTTTGGTTCTTTTTAGTAGATGTAGATCCATCCGGTTTATTTTCTTTTCTTATATTTTCAATCATCAATGGTATAATATACCCGTAAATGAGATGGTTGTAATGGTCGATGCCTTTAAATTCAAGGGGTCATCGTGTTATGTAAATTTACCTTATTTTATTTTATTTTCATACATAGAAACTTTTTTAATATTCAAAGATAATAAAAAAACTTATTTTATATTTATTTTATCTTAACAATATTTCAAAAGAATTCTTAAATTTTAACATTTTTTATTTTTTGCCCGGGCTTAGCACGGGCGTTTGTTGCTAGTTATATATATTAAAGCAAAGGGGGAGGTGGGCTGTGAGGGGTGCCACCTCATCCCTAAAAAGTCTCTTCTTTCAGAGAAATATACTAAAAAATCCCACATTATTTTAAGGTGCCACCTCACTTTGGGCTACTCTTTCTCTCCTAAATTCTCTCTCATAAGAGATTTGTGTGAACGTTTGAATTTGAGTCCTATTTCTTGCCATTATCCAAATTATAAGCAAGTCTTTAAAGTCGGTTTGTTTTCTTTTATTTATTTAGATCTTCAATCATCAATGGGTCCCATGTAAATATGTTTTGTGGGCCCTACCAATGAATGAAATCCAAGCTGTTGCTCCTTTACTCTCATTTTTTTTTCCAAATGGATGGATCCAGTAATGGCACCAGTTCGTATTAAATATATTTCAAGGTCGGACTCCAGTATTAGATGAAATCCCAATGGCCTTCTCTTAACCCTTTTTTTCTAAGAGTGCTGGTTTCTTACTGGATGCAAATCAATTAGTGGGCCCCGCACATTTAACTTATTTCTGCAGTGGGACCCACTTATGGATTAATATAGTTCTTTTACTCGCCTTTCAGTTTTTTTCCCCAAATGGATTATTTCAAGATTGGACTCCAGTATTTGATGAAATCCCAATGGTCTTCTCTTAACCCCTTTTTTTTCAAGAGTGGGCCCCATTGATGGAGGAAGGCAAGCCCCGTTGTCTGGTTTCTTAATGGATGCAAATCAATTAGTGGGCCCCGCACATTTAACTTATTTCTACAGTGGGACCCACTCATGGATTATGCATAGATATTAGTTTTCTAGGTCAATATGTATCCGTAGTGGGCAATCAGACTGGGTTGGTATCATACCCAAGCTTAATTTCTTTGATAATGGTTAGGATGTCATTTGTGTGCACATGAGTTAGAACTATTAGAAACATACTATGATGACTCATATCTATATCCACGTACACTCATCCTATGCAATGTACATATTTTATGTTTTTTTTCTTCTCTTACACTTGTTCGCCCCCCTCTCATTCAATTTTTTTTTCCTTATACTATCAATCATCTGTGGGGGCCAATTGTTCCATCACCATAAATCCAGATGTGGTGTGTGGCTCTTGAGGATGAAATCATTAATTGATTTCCATTTCCTTTCTTCTTTTCTTCCCTTTTTTCTTCTTTGTATGCAGAGCCATCAGTGGGTCCCACACGTTAAAAACATTTCAAGGGTAGACCCCACTGATGGATCAAACACGTTAATCTTTTTATCCCTTTCTTTTGGTTCTTTTTAGTAGATGTAGATCCATCCGGTTTATTTTCTTTTCTTATATTTTCAATCATCAATGGTATAATATACCCATAAATGAGATGGTCCTAATGGTCAATGCCTTTAAATTCAAGGGGTCATCGTGTTATGTAAATTTACTTTATTTTATATTTATTTTCATACATAAAATTTTTTTAATATTCGAAGATAATAAAAATTTTATTTTATATTTATTTTATCTTAACAATATTTCAAAACAATTCTTAAATTTAAACATATTCTGATTTTTTGCCCGGGCTTAGCACGGGCGTTTGTTGCTAGTAACATTTATAGTCGACACATGATAGATGATGAGATGGACTTCTCAGGGGCTCTCTCTCAAAGAAGACGACATGTATCACTGTGGGGTGGGTTGTTTGGCACTTTGGCTGATGTGGCCTCTTTGGCTATAGATGGTTTGTAGAAAGTCATTATGACTTCATTCTTTATCTTGACTAATTCCATTTCCTAGCGATTTCACATCACACCTGATTAGATAGGCCCCTCTTGGGAAGTGATTCTAAATTATAGGAGATGAAACTATGCTTTTGAAGGGTTACAAGAGTTTGGAAGAAAACCTCGAGTAAGATAGAGATGGGTTTTGAAATCTCCGAAATTATAGAGTAGGGAATAAGTTAGAAGAGTCCCATAACAACATGGTTGACAAAGAGGTAGGAGCTATGATGTACAAATATTTTAAAATAGACAATATATCATATCGTATAGTATTTGATACTTTACTCTTTTTTTATGTGTAAAATCTATGTCCTTGCCATGTCCATGTCGTATCCTTGTCCTATCCATGCCGTGATTGGACATTATAGCATAGGAGTTCTCTATTTCGAAATAGAGCTCTCTCAAAGAAGAAGATGGGTTGTTGTTGGTCTATATGGACACAGGGCGGACCCAAGAATTCTTTCTTGGGGGGCCACTATGTAGAAATAAAATCCTGAGAGGGCCACCTATAAAAAATTATATATAATTTTCAACACATATAAGGGCTTTTTTTGAAAACTTTAAGGAAAATAAGTAAAAAACTATAAAATTTCTTTAAACTGCAAGGGGTTTCCTAAAACTTTAGGAGGTCATGGCCCCTACCATCAGGGGTGAAACTAGGAAGTTACAAAAACCTCTGTGGTTTTACTATTATACCTTTCGTGTCCCATAATCTGTATGATATATATGAATGGTCTCTCTCCATACATGAAGGCTCATCCTGTATAGGATCAATTATAAGTAGGGGTTTTAGTTGTCATTATTATTTGTTTGGATTTAATAAAATGATCCCATATTGATCAAAAAAGATCTCTAACGTATGGTTACTCTCCCCTAACAATTTTATTATAGTAACTATCAAATTTGTTTAATCATATGCTTAATCTTACAGCTCTTATTAGAGTAAAAGCTAGGGCCATCCAAATGTGTGTGTGGTGGGTGGGGTGCATTCCTCTTTAGGTGGTTCTAATCTTTAACATATGGGCCCGTACTGTGGAGTTTCACTTCCCTCACATGAGACAATTTGTAACTTCTTACCAATTTAAATACTTTTAGGTGAACTTTACATTACAAAAAAAAGCTACCTCCATAAATATGTATATGCTTTGCAAATTGTAACAGTCCACGGCAAGGTTTTTGCCAGAATAGAACTTCATGAGACAAATAATGCTAGTGATTTGGCCTTTCAAACAATGATATATAGCGTGTTGAATCTTAGGGAATCTGATTCCCAACTCCATAAATCAGGGCCTATATTCATCACTGGCCTCTTCCAAGTTCCAATGGCCTTTCGCCTGCTCCAAAGGATTCTTTTGATAGACAGCAAATCCGGATTTCTAGAGAAATGAAACCTAAAAAGAGAAGAACTAAAAATCTCCAAAATAAATGGAGATACTGATTTTACTGTAATTAAAAGTTAGTCCAACTTTAAAATTGAGATATGCCCGCAAGATTTATATGAGGGGTTCATATTCATCTTTCCCCACTGAGGAACACATCCTTTTTTACACATGAAAAGTACATTTGTACCTCACCATATTACTTGAAAAGTACATTTTGTACTTGGAAATTTCCAAATAGGGAAGTGTCCATCACTCTATGATGAGGGAAAGATGCATATAAATGTTTTCCTTTATATGAAGACCTTCCTTTTATAATCAAAGCACCTATTCATTGAGTTTTACTCTACTAGAACTATGTTCTGGTGAGATTTATCACTGCTTAGGTATAAAATACATGGTCAATGGATGTGCTATATTTGTGATAAATCATATATTGAAATTAATTTTGAACAGTTTGAATTCCAAAGGTAGGGTGGGACCTACTAATTTATAGCGTTGTAGACTTCTCTTATTTGTTCTGCTTTCACAAAATCTCCATGGGCAGCTTCCTATAGCTTAAGTGTTAATATTCATAATTGTCGAATTTCTCCAATAAGCTGCCACAAAGACCATGTTAAATGCCAGAAAATCTTCCTCTGTGTGTACAGGATCTTAATAAAAAAAGGAAAAACTCTCCATGATTTTTGGTGTTTCTCCAAAATTTGTGTGGGGCCATGGCTGCTACTCTACGAAAACTTTCTGCTATGAGCCGCCGGTATGAGTAGTACTCTATGGAGCCCATTTGGGCCTACCTTTTATCCGTGGAGCCCCTTTCACACTCTTATTGTCCGAGGCCCAATTTTACATTCATGGAACCTTCGTTCACATTGAATTCAATCTAAAAGGAGGAGACCTTTCCATCTACCATGTTAGTGGCCATTTTAGGGTGCTCTCTATGGTCATTGAGACTCAAGAGAAATAAAGAGAACACACTAGATAGAGCAGGGACAATAGATTTGTTGTGGTTAGTCACTGGTGGGCCACAACTGCTCAGTAGTTTTGGGCTAAAAGGGTATAGTTAAATTCACAATTTGGAAAGCTTGAACTGGAATAAAAACAAGCCTATGTATGAACATACTGGGGGAAAGTTTCGCATATGCTTCTTTCTTTCCATCATTGTAATGGCCTGTCACTTAAAACTCCACCCATCAATTGATGGTAACACACCCACTTGGTTTTATATCAAACAACTTGAATGTTTTTGGGTAGATAACCCCAAAAACAATGTAACTTGAAAGATCTTAGCAATCTAACATTTGAAATTCTTGGTTGAATTGCAGTTGCATTATCTTCATCTTGGTTAACTGCTTGATGAATATTTCATTTTCATTCATTTCCTATCATATTAATGTTACAAGGAATGTTGATTTTTTTGTTGGATTGACATTTTTGGTTAGACAACCCATGTATTTTATCCATGGTCTCCACCCATGTATTAATTTGGGCTTGTTTGGATGTATGGTGAATTGAAGTATGACTTTTTTGACTTTTTTTGAAAAATTAGGAGGAAATTTTGCAATTGTGTACTTTTAATATGACACAATGTCTTTTCTTGTCTGGATAATGGAGGCTTTAACTCACTTCACCACACATCCAAACACGCATAAGATCAGAAAAATTGAAATTAACAGTTAATATACATACTGTCACGACCCAGCTCATCCAATATAATATTGTCCACTTTGGGCCCCCATCAATCGAGCATATACCCGCACAGCTTTATTTTTGGGTCCATACTGATAACCCAAAATACATTATATTAGATCAGGTGAGCCCACATATATAACCCAGTCTGCGGACGCCCACTTGAGTGACGTGGGACTTTACACATGCACTATATCTATATAAAAACTCTGTAATTGGTTCACTTTGTAGTTGCATAATCTTTTATGTTGTTTAACTGCTACGTGAGGAGTTCTATTTCTTTAATTCATTTCATATGATTTAAACAGGAATGTTGACTTTTTCTTGGATATTGATTTTTGCCCTGTTTTTTTTTCAGTGTTTGTCAATTGGAATGGACAACCCCTATATCATCCATGGTCTCCAGTCTCCACCCTTAAGATCTAGAAAAATGAAAGTAGGAGGGCAGAAAATATAAAAAATAGCAGAGCTAGCAACACCACCAAGCAATAATAATCTATGAAACCCGTAGATCCACTGGCTCTAATTCTTTTCTAAAAGGTAAGTTTGACTTACTGTTTGGGTTTGTTTTTAGTTAAAAATAAAATAATTGAAAATTTTAAATGATTTTTATAATTAATTTAGATTTATGAAGAAAAATATATTTTTATCAAGTGGGACAAATTTCACATCCTCATCAACATTCATATTGCTTTAGTGCATAATAATTTTAGTTTTAATTAACAATTGAAAGATCATTATTTTTCATAAATCAATTAAAACAGCTAGAGCCTACCAAATCAGATTAAGAAAATGGTTAAAAGTTATATGAAAATGTGATAGTCCCACTGGATGATTCTCATGATTTCAAAAGGGGGAAAAAAAAAAGAGGAAAGGGTTGAAAGTGAAATCTGCAATTGATTCGTTTGAAATTTGCCATCATTTGTTGTTGTTTTATTAGGGACCAGGCTTTTAGGGCCTGTTTCCTTACAGGATTTTTGGAATTCATGTCTACTGAAACTTGCAGAATTTGAGATGCTAGAATTTTAAAATGTTGTTGAATCCAGACATTCCTAAATTCACTGCTTCTTTCATACCGGAACTCTCATATGAGAATTTCATCCAACATGAATTCCACAAATTCCCTATTTCATAACTAATTGAATTTCTAAGTGATTTCTTTCTTGGGATGCTTGGAGTAAAAGCCAGGAACGTTTAGTTGTGTGTATAGAGTGGGCTGCATTCATTTTAAGTGGTTATAATTTTCACCACATGGCCCGATGGAGTTTCACCCTCCTCATGAAAATACTTAGGATTTTCAGATCCGGCCACTCCCTATAAGATTTGAAAATCCTCACTTAAGTGGATTTGCACGCCGAACTCTATTTTTCTCAACTATATGTAAAATCATCAACTATACAAATACCCAGTGAAATCCTTATTACAGTGGTAGTGAAGAATCATCACATCTATGGACTCCTTACCTGTTACCAAACATACACTAATATGCCCCTTAAGTTAATAAGATTTGTTTTCTTATTAAAAAAAACACCTACATAGATATGCATATAGTTTCCAAAAGTCAATGAAAAGGGTTTTGCCAAATAGAAACTTCATGATATAGATAATGCTCAGTGATTTGGCCCTTTCAAAGGGTGTCTTATCTTAGGGCATCTTATTCCCAACTCCATAAATAACGGCCTATATTCGTCACTGGCGTCTTCGAAGTTCCAATGGCCTTTCCCCTGCTCCACAGGACTCCCTTGGACCACATAATAAGCTAATATGCCGCTGTTCTCGTTTTGTGTGATAAAGGCAGCAATTCAGGATTTTTTCTGACGTGAAGCCTTAGCTTTACCAAAAGAATAGAGACGTGGAAACTTAGCTTATAAAAAAAAATGATAATGATACTAAAAAAATACTTGCTATTAAATTTTACACTAATAAAAGTTGGTCCCACTTTAAGATTGAGAAATACTCATTAGATTATAGGTTCAACCATCTATCCCATTTGAATTGTCCAATGGCACGACGCCTGGAATTCCATAAGGGCATCATTCAAAGATTGATAAGAACGACTTTCCTTCTATAATCAAACCACTTATTCAGAAACTTTTACTCTAGTAGAAGTATGTTACGGTGAGATTAATCACTGATTAGGTCTAAAATAGATGGTCAATGGATGTGCTTTTTATTGATGCTAAATCCGACATTGGAAATCAATTTTGATTTGTTTTATTTTTAAAGGTAGGGCCCACTAATTAATTTATTATAGTGTTGTACTCTGATTAGCCCTGCTCGCACCAAATCTCCTTGGGCGACTTCCTATGACTTTAATGACCTTAGGAAAACTTTCTGCTATGAGTGGGCAGTGTGGGCAGTAGTATATGCGGCCCAACTTTGATTACTTCATTTTCTTTCACACTCTTGTAAAAATTCATGATTTGGCATAACAACCAATTTTATTGAATTGAATCTAAAAAAAGAGAAAATATATAAAATACCATTGTAAACTTTAAATTAAGTTATTAAATCAAGGGCAAGAAGATTGATTGGCTGATTTTTTTTCCTGACCTTTATTCATGAGGAGACTTTTCCATCGACCCTTTCCCCTTTGACAGTGGTGGAGTCAGGATTTTCTCGTAGGAGAGGCAAAAATCTCTCTTAGCAAGGAATTTAGAAATAATTAAAAAATTATTTTCTTGCTAAAGAAAAAAGATATGACTTTTTTAAACATAAATTAATTAGTTAACATAATATCAAAATTTTAAAATCATGTAGTCAACCCTATTAACCTCATAAACTAATAATTACATTATTTATTTTTTAAAAACGATGAACTTGCATTGGTTCCCTAATCCAACACATTCAGCAATGGGCCCAAAAGAATAGAAAAGATTTTCAAGTTGTATGAATGTAACAAATTTACTTGTGACCACATTATTATAATTAAAAATAAAAATTAAATCAAATTATTTTTCTTTAATGTTTTTTATCGGTATAATTTCCTTGAATGTCATAATATGGATTTGATAATGACATCATTCAGATGTAATTTATTTTTTAATGATCAATCCTATGTAAATGCATATCCAGGTGACATTAATACCATTAAGGGCCTCTTTGTCTGTAAAATGCATAAGGATTCAATACATAAAGACCAAAGCCTACGTATTCATTTCCCATCTTTCGTTCATTCTATTTACATAAAAGGAAAGGCTATATCATGCTCATTTTTTAGAAATTCACTTTTGTTCTTCATGATTAACTACTTAAAAAAAAAAAAAAAAGAACTCCTATGCATGCTTGTCAACATGTAGACCACAACCGGAGTGGGAACCCTCAATTTTGTTGAAACTCATACCCAAGATGAATCTAATTGCACTTCAAACACACACGCTTGACTATAGTATTTTATAATGCAAGGTTGTATTAATTAAAATTTGAGAAAATCCCATTAATATGACAGAATATCCATTTGAGCAGCTTAGATTTTTATTAAGTGGGCTGCATTGTGGGTTCCACTCCTTGCACTCACCCTAAGTGTGTGGGAGGTCACTTATTGCATCTAGCTCTCGTGAGAAGTAAATAGGTAAAGAAAAAGGAAAGAGAAATGATTGAAATCATATAATTCAAATGGAGATATTAACCCATTTGGAGATGGGATTAGAATGGATGGAAAGATTAATGTGAGACTACCCAAAATATCAAGTTTGACTCCAAACCCATGCTCCTAACCACATCATCCGTGGTCTATAAATTTAATGGCTTCAAATTCAAAAAAATATTCAACCCCCGATCCAACGTTTCACTCAATTTGGATGTGTGCCAATTATTGGGATTATTTACTATCAAGAGGTTCCCTATTAGTTGCTAGGTCTGGATGAATTGCTAATTGAACCTCGTAAAAATTCTCAGATAATAGATGAGAACTAGATCTCACTTGAATATTTTTCATTAACAAAATCTATAAAGTTGAGGAGGGGCAAAATGAGGCTCCACTCGGCCCATTGATAGGCAGGTATCTAAGTGGGCCTGCAAGCCGGACAATATATGAATGAGTCTGGATCCCGTGATGCTTCACCCCTCGGTGACCGTGGTTCAAATCCCACATGGGATCTCAATCCATATGAATAGCATGTGGTCTGCTAATATTATAAAATTTTCCTTTTAGTTATTATATGATTTCTAAGCCTATAATAAAGTCTGAATAACCCTATCCTCTCCCTCCTAAGCAAGCTTTCAATTTTCAACCCCTCACACACCTTCCCGGCTTCCCCTTTTCATACAACCATGAACAACCAAAACCACCACAACCCACCTCCAGAAACCGCCGATATTCAATCCAAAACCACCCAAAATCCATGGTTTCCCAACAACATCTTAAACAAAGCCAAAAACAACCTTGTTCTGAAATCAAAATGGTCAGAATTCAATGGGGCAATGGGGGATTTGGGCACCTATATTCCCATAGTCATGGCCTTGACACTAGCCAAAGATCTCAACCTTGGCACCACACTCATCTTCACAGGAATCTACAACATCCTAACCGGTATAATCTACGGCGTTCCGATGCCCGTCCAACCCATGAAGGCGATCTCAGCCGTCGCCATCTCCAGCGGCTCGAATTTCTCCATCCCAGAGATCATGACAGCTGGGATCCTCACAGGTGGGGCACTTTTTTTATTGGGTGTCACAGGTCTCATGGAGCTCGCTTACAAACTCATCCCTTTGCCTGTTGTTAGAGGCGTCCAGCTCTCACAAGGCCTCTCCTTTGCATTGACTGCAGTGAAGTATGTGAGAACAGAACAGAACTTCTCAAAAGGGAAGGCTGGTGGAGATAGACATTGGTTGGGGCTAGATGGGTTAGTATTGGCCCTTGTTAGTGCCTGTTTTGTAGTGTTTGTGAACGGTGCAGGTGAAGAGAGTGATGAGAATGAGAGTGGTTTGGATGAAACAAGACCCAGGAGAAGGAGAAAGCTGTGGAGAATTCTAGTGTCTCTGCCTTCAGCTATCATTGTTTTCTTGCTGGGGGTTGTCTTGGCTTTCATCAGAAAGCCTTCAATTGCGAAGGGAATTGAGTTTGGGCCATCCAAAATAGGCCTAGTGAAGATGACAGAGGGATCATGGAAGACTGGTTTCATCAAAGGTGCAATACCGCAAATCCCTTTATCAGTCCTGAACTCAGTGATTGGAGTATGCAAATTGTCTTCTGATCTCTTTCCAGGGAAGGACTTCTCTGCAACGTCAGTATCAATAAGTGTGGGGCTGATGAATATGGTGGGGTGTTGGTTCGGTGCGATGCCCATGTGCCATGGGGCCGGTGGGCTCGCAGGGCAGTATAAGTTTGGGGGGAGGAGTGGTGGGTGTGTTGTCGTGTTGGGGGCGGCTAAATTGGTGCTTGGATTGGTGTTGGGGAGCTCTCTAGTGAAGGTGTTGGTCCAATTTCCAGTTGGGTTGCTGGGGGTGCTGCTCCTATTTGCTGGGATTGAGTTGGCCATGGCTTCTAAGGACATGAACTCGAAGGAGTCGTCATTTGTGATGATCATTTGCACGGCGGTTTCGATGGTGGGATCAAGCGCTGCGCTTGGGTTTGTGTGTGGGATTGTGGCGCACATTCTACTTTGGATTAGGAAGCGAATAAAGATCAGTAATTGATGATGCAGTGTTTGAAGTTCCAACGCAAATCACAATGAGATAATTGATCGAGGTATCATGCAGTACTAGTTGCTATATAACTCTTTGCAATGTGTGTGTTTTGTTTTTTCTTCCAGAGTTTTCATCATACAGTTGATGTTAGTTCAATTGTCAGTAAGAATGTGTATTCTCTAAGAAGATGGTCCTGCTGTGACATACTGAAATTTACCCTAATCTTGGGGTGTTGCTTAATCTGTAAAATTATATCCAACCAAAGAAGCGTCACATAGTTTCAATTACATTATCTGTTCATCATGTGCACTTCAGAGGGAAAGGTAAAGCAGAACATTTTTCTACAGAAAGTCTTTTCATCATATATGGTGCACACTCCCTTTCACAATGAAAAGCATAAAAAGAAGTGCAATTTTCTAAAATGCCTGTTTGGATGTGTGGTGAATTGAAGTATAGTGAGGTGAAGCATTAAATCAAGTGAGAATAAAATATAAGGTGTTATGATAGTATTTTATTTTAAGTTGTTTGGTATTAAATCTTTTTGACTTTTTGTATAAAAAAGTGAAGTTTTTTTGTCTTTTAGTGGAGAAAGGATGTTGCTTTTTTGACTTTTTTTGAAAAATTGAAAGGAAATATTAAAATTGTGTACTTTTGATGTGACTCATTGTCATTTTTTATCTAGATTCACTTCACTTCACTTTAACTAGTTAAGTACCAAACACGCCCAAGAGTACGAAAAAAAAGTGTACCCAGTTAAGAGGAGGGGATTTCATTTTGACGGATGGCACACAAATATACCCTAAATTTAAATTCTCTCCAAACCCAGCAAAAGCGTTACGAATCAAATGGCCATAAGTTTTACTGAGCTAAGTGGCTGGCCATAAGTTTTACTGAGCTAAGTGGCTGGGAATTTCATCAAGCAGAAAAGCGTTCCCAGTTAAGGGAGGGGATTTCATTTTGACGGATGCAACACAAATATGCCCTAAATTTAAATTCTCCCTAGAAAAAGGATTAAGAATCAAATGGCCACAAGTTTTACTGAGCTAAGTGGCTGGGAATTTCATCAAGCAGAAGAGCGTTCCCAGTTAAGGGAGGGGATTTCATTTTGACGGATGCAACACAAATATACCCTAAATTTAAATTCTTCCTAGCAAAAGGATTAAGAATCAAATGGCCACAAGTTTTACTGAGCTAAGTCGCTGGGAATTTCGTGAAGCAGGTCTTATGCAGACTTTGATTCAATTTTAGAATGGAAAACTAAATGGCTGAGGTGAACCTGTTGCTGACTTTCCAACTGCTATTTTATTGTTGAAAGGTCAGTACGTAGAAACCATTTCTACAGTAACAATGGGACTTCAGTGAGTTGAATACAAGGCATGTGCAACAGAGTTTTGTCCAGTAGTTGAGAGATGTGGGCCATGTTGTGATCAAACCCATTTGTTATTGGGACATTAGATCAAGAAGATTTTGAGCCACCTGTTTGTGAATTGAATTTGATTTTTCATTTTTTTTTTTTATTTTTGGGTAGAGAGACCAGACTAACTGACATGGGAGGAACCCCTGCACACTGGGGAAAGGACTGTCTATATGTGCGCACAGAAGGGAGAGAACCCGTGGATCAACTCTGAGCAATTGAATGAGAATGTGACTCCCAACCAGTGTGACAGTTTCTTTATTTTTTTTAATTGAATTTGATTTAGAATCATATAAGTGAGCATATATCGTGAACCATAGAGAATTGACCCATAGTGTGAATTGATGCGAACCATGTTGCAAATCAAAGGTTCACTGCATGCATAAGATATTAAAGAGGTGAGAAGTGAAGGATATACAGTGGATATGTATAATAGACTTGACTTTTCAGGGATTCATATTCCATCTTTCTGTATTTCATTTCATATATTCAATTTTAGCATAAATACATTTCTTAAATTCTTAAAAAAAATCTAATTCCATACAAACAAATAAGCCCTTTGTGTATATTAATGAGCAAAGCTTGAGCTTGAACTAGCTCTTTGGGTAATATAATGTTAGCTTAATTGAGTTCAACTTGAGGCTCAAGCTCAGATTGTGAATCTTTAGCTTGATTGGCCCATGCTTATCTCGTTTAGCTCCGAGTCAAGCATGGATCCAACCCAGCCAAGTGAGTTTATCTGTCTCATCTAATTGACAGCCCTATATTTTTGCATATATGTATGATTGTAGATGGCCATTGCTTAGAGCATGTTTGTGTAGCTACTTTTTAAAAAAAATGACATGAAAAGTGAAAAAGGTTTTTCCAGAGTTAAGAACGTCTTATATTTGGTGCAACTACTTTTTGACAAGAAAAAGTAAAAAACTAAAATAACTTTTGGATGATTCCATAAAAAAGACATTTTCAATGGGGTGAATTAGATTTGATCCTTGGAAAATCGAATATTTTTTTTCTTCTGCAGAACTAGTTTTCCTTGTCGCCACACAAACATTTAATAGTTTCTCCTTGGGTCATCTTTTCTATATTTTACATGCATCAATATCAATGGTATAGCTTAGGACTAATTAACATGTGCGATTAGTGATGTAATTAGTCACTCCAACAAGTGGAGCTTGGCGGCTTTTTGGACCATCAAACGGCCACTGCTAACAAATTCAATAGGCGTCCGTACATCTTTGAGAGACTTTTAATTTACACTTATATAATGGCATTTGTTACTGAAAATGGGTTACTTGGTTGGAACCAAGTCAATCAAACAATCTTCTTCTACATGGAATAAAAAAGTCAATCAAACAATCTTTACCAAAAAAAAAGAAGTCAATCAAACAACACTCCCTTATGTCGAGCACCTTTCTCCAATAAAAACCAATGAATGAGAGAAGGGTGGAACCAACTATCGACTCAACTTCCATAGAAAAGCACTAGCTAGGTGATACAACACACTACTACATACATAATAAAAGCTTTATTTTACTTAATATAATTTATACATAAAGCACATGCTATTGCACATTTTACACTTCACTACACTATTTAAATAAACACATGCACCTAGAACACAGTAGTGGTGGGTTTAAGATTTTCATTTGGATGGTGCGAAACTTTTACTAGACTTTGCTAGATATTTTTTACATTAGCAATTGCAAAAGAGAAAATGTATTGCATTTAAATAGACACAAAATATTTAAGTGCATCACCTCACAAACATTTCTTTCATCAAAAGTCATTTCAACTAAAGTTTTTACAATTGCCCTCGGCGGTTCTTCATGTTTTGAAAATATTGCGTGATTATCTCGTCGTCAATGATATTAAATATTTCCTTCTCATGAGGCCCTCGGGAATCAAGAGGTGGAACCCAAACATGGAATTCACAACAAAAACTCACAGCACATCTTATGTAGTAAATAGTAATCACAGCGGAAACTCACATTATTCACAATAAAAACTCAGAAATTATTCATACCAGAAAGTCACAGCAAAATTCACATGGTACATTATTCACAACTGAAATTCAAATTGAATATAACATACAAATAAAAAAAGCAGAGAAAGATTAGGAGAGAGAGGAATAATACTTGTGTTGTGCTGCCGAAGAGGGAGAGATTAGGCCCAACAATACAAATTACGGAACCTTCAGCCAGATCAACAGGCAACAGAGGTTGCCGCATTTAGAGATGTGGGAAATGGGAATGACCATCAAGAACTCTAGCATGCCAGTGAAATAAATGTGAGTTGAGAAGACAAGAAAGAATAAGGAGTACAACCCTATTCACTAAAATGATTAAGAAAATTAACTCCAATGGAACAGAGTAAACTCGGTTTCAGTAAAATGATAAAAACCAAAATCCCCAATAGAACAGGCAGACTATATGTTGTGCAATACAAAGTCCAAAAGCGGAAAACCAAAAGGCCAAACTATATTCAATAAATAATTGAAGAAACAAAGAATGAAATAAACCACTTTGCCTGAACAAGGAAAACCCATGAAATCGTATTAACTTGCTCATGAAAATGAAATAACCATCATATTACATTACAGGACAAAAGAATCAGCCCATCACATTACAATCAAGACAAAGGAAACAACCAAATTAGGCAGAATGATATAAAAAAGATAGAATTCAAATCTCAATCAAATCCAAACCCAATATAAGAAAATTATAAAGTACCAGCTCATCTCATTAAAAAATAAAATAAAAATAGCACGCTACAAGTCACTTCACTCATTACAGTCTTACTTGCGTTCCACCTGCTACTCACCCACTCACTTGTACATCACTCACCACACACATGCACTCCTTACCTAGAGTCTCTAACTCACATTTCTCACTTGGGACTCTCTACTTATGCACCATGCACCCTTCACTTCTCACTCACTTGTACTCACTGCACTTTTCACTCACTTGTTTGCTGTTACCCTCAAATGACTCTTAGCACTTGTATTAATAGTGCTTTCGTCCAAGTTGGTGGAGACTGGAGAGGTGTGTCGCCAGTAGTGGGCCACCTTGCCCCATTAGTAGCCAACTAGCCATTCATCAAGGTCTATGAGTGCATGTTGGTTTGCAAAGTTGATTTGATGAGGAAGTAACATGAGGCTTCTAGAAAGAGACAGATGGTCACTTGGGAAGGTTGCTTCCAAATCCGGTGATAACTTTCCACAAGATGGTAGAGAGATCTCTACATGGGGACATGGAAGACTGATGAGAGTGTTGTTGTCTAACAACTTCCTCCAATAAAAACCAATGGAAGAGAAGCGTCACAGGCACCAATGTTGTTTATATGTGGAGGAGCAAAAGTGAGGTGAACACCATGTCATGAGAAAAATAAAAGTAGGGTATGTTGAAGTAAAAGACAGGGTATGAGAAAATAATTATTTGGATAATATGAGACTAAATAAGAAATGTTACATCATAATAAGAAGAGAGAGAAATTAAAAAGCACCTTTTGTTTTAAAATTAACTTCACCACACTTTTATCACTCATAAAAAAGGGGGATTGTGGAGGTGTATAGGTTAAAAATGTCATATGACAATTAACGTTCTACCCACCCAAATATGGTACATGTAAAAAATATCTCATCTCAACCAATTGTAACTTTACTCCTTCACTTGCTAACATTAAGCCTGTTTCCAAGAGGGATAGAGTAAGAGTAGAGTAAATCTCAGATTATGAATAAAATTAAAATGGAGTGGGTTGAAATAAAATGAGTATTGAATTACTTTACATGTGTTTGGTTTGTTGGAATAAAGTAAGATAAAAATGAGGGATAGCAACTTTCTGGGAAAGAAAGAAGGTGGGGGTAAAGTAAGCAAGTTATTCAAGTTAGGTGGAATGAAATTTTGAAGGATTGAATCGAGTAAAGGGGGGTGCCACGTCACCCAACTAATGGAGGAAATCATGGACTGGTGATTCACCACAATTCAAATCTCCTGCAATCACTCTCTTCATTTACTGGTTGTTTCCTTGTATATAGGATACAATGTTGTTAAATACCAGTCAAAATTGTAAATCAAATACAACACAAAATTATTCAAATCATTCTTATTTATCTTGGTATCAGAGCAGAACGATTCTGCCTCTGATCACTCTCTTCATTTACTGGTTGTTTCCTTGTATATAGGATACAATGTTGTTAAATACCAGTCAAAATTGTAAATCAAATACAACACAAAATTATTCAAATCATTCTTATTTATCTTGGTATCAGAGCAGAACGATTCTGCCTCTATTTTTTTCGTATCCTTTCCTCTACAACTCTGCTTGCATCATTCTTCTTCTTCCCTTCCTCCATGGCAACAACTTCCAACACCACTTTCCTCTCTAATGTTCACCACCTTATCCCTATTAAACTCAATGGAGGAAATTATCTCCTGTGGAAGTCTTTATTTGAACCAGTTCTCAAAGCCCATTCCTTATTAGTCTTTGTTGATGGATCAGCCTCTTGCCCATCCCAATTTCTCACCCAGTCTGGTGGTTCTGTTAGCACCACTCCAAATCCAAAATTTCTGGAGTGGGTCCAACAAGATCAACACATCCTTACATGGATAAATTCCACTTTATCAGAGACAGTTCTCCCTTATGTAGTTGTCCTCAAAAGCTCCAAATCTGTTTGGGACGCTCTTAGCAAGCGTTATTCTTCACTCTCTCGTTCTCATGTTCTCCAGTTAAAGGACCAACTCCAACATTTGAAGAAGGGAACTCTATCCATGCAAGATTATCTCCAGCACATCAAAGTCCTTATAGACAAACTAGCCATGTCTGGCTCACCTGTAAGTGAGGAGGATTTCATCCTCCATACGCTAAATGGCCTCCCAGCACAATATCGTCCCTTCCAAACATCAATTCGCACTCGATCAACATCAGATCCGGTCTCCATTGACGAGTTGCATTCACTCCTTGTTTGTGAGGAACTCAGTTTGGAAGATGACACTATTTCAGCAGCCACTGATGCCACAACTGCCTTTTCGGCAAACAGACCAACCACTCCCTTCAATCGTGGCCGTGGCTTTGGAAGTGGAGGTGGACGTAGTCGTGGCAAAGGTCGTGGCCGATATCAAAGTGGAAACCAGAACTCTCCACCAGGACCACACCAACAAGGTGGGCCACCGCAGCAATATCAAACAGGACCTCCAACTCAGTCCTACCCAGGCTAGTATCAACAAAATGGTCATCGCCCTCACTGTCAGATTTGCCAGAAGGTAGGCCATACCGCTTTAGATTGCTACCACAGAATGGATTTTGCATACCAAGGCAGAATCCCTTCAAGTCGCCTAGCAGCTATGGTAGCCTCACCCGGGTTTGATGACCAGTCCACCTGGTATACAGACACTGGCGCCACTCATCACATTACTTCCGATCTCTCCAATCTTGATGTTCGCTCCAGGTATGGTGGATCTGACTCAGTTCAAGTAGGCAACGAACAAGGACTCCCTATTGCACATACTGGTTCGGCTCTTTTACTCTCTCCTTCTAAACCTTTTCATCTCAAACATATCCAGCATTGTCCAATTGCTGCCAATAATTTACTATCTGTCCAAAAATTCTCTCTTGATAATTATTGCTACTTTTGCTTTGATGAATTTGGTTTTCTTGTGAAGGACAAAGCCACTATACAAAGGGAGCACCGAACATGGCCTTTACCCGTTTCATCCCACTTCCTGTTGTCCTACAGCCTTCCACAGTCGTGTTTCCTCTTATTTATGGCATGCTCGACTCGGTCATCCTTCACTTACCATCCAGAAGGACATTCTTAAAAATTTTACTTTTCCAATTTCCAATAAGCATTCATCTTTTTGCTCTTCCTGTTGGTTAGGCGAAAGCAAAAGTTACCTTTTCATTTATCTATTTCTTCTTCTTCTAGTCCCTTAGAAATTATTCACAGTGATGTATGGGGACCCTCTCCTATTTCTTCTGTTAATGGATATTGCTTTTATCTGCTTTTTGTTGATGATTTCACTAAATATTGTTGGATTTATCCTATGCACCATAAGTCTGATGCTTTCTCCCTTTTCATTAAATTCAAACAAATTGTGGAAAATACTCTGAATACCAAAATTAAAATTTTTCGTTCAGACGGTGGAGGAGAATATGTCAACAAATCTTTTGAAAAGTTTCTCGCCCATAATGGTATCACTCATCAACTTTCTTGTCCATATACCCCAGAACAAAATGGGGTGGCCGAGCGAAAACATCGCCATATCGTTGAAACAAGTCTCACTCTTTTAGCCCGACTAAATATTGGCTTGTGCATTCAACATTGCAGTATTTCTTATAAATCGTATGGTTCTCACACACTCATCTCCAAAGTCCCCTTATGAAAAGTTGTTCAGTCATTCACCTGACTATTCATCTCTACGAGTTTTTGGATGCGCATGCTACCCATGGCTACGCCCATATGTGACAAATAAACTATGCCTACGCTCCACAAAATGTGTTTTTATCGGGTACAGCCCAGCCCATAAAGGCTATCGTTGTCTTGATCCCATCACAGGTCGTGTATATGTGTCTCGCCATGTTACATTTGATGAGAACACTTTCCCATTTAATGAGTGCTCCTCCTCACGCTTGCCAGATCAACAAATTCCAGACGATCCATGGTACAGTGGGCCCTAATCCAGATGGTTACCTCGCCCTCACCCTTCTGTCAATCCCCAAGGTATCCTTCCTACTCCCACAAAATTTCTCTCTTCATCTAACCCTCTTACTCACTGTGCTCCAACAAGCCCTGAACCTTCTCTTATACAACTACCCCCAGTCCCTGCCTTTGAAGCATCTACACAACCAGCCCCTGCACACCCAATGCATGCCCACCCACAATCTGCATTAACTGATCCCTACGGAAGCAGAGTATCGATGCCTTCCTCTCACAGCTGCAGAATTATCATGGATGAGGTCTCTATTAAAAGATCTAAATATTCCATTATGCAAAATGCCTGTCATCTGGTGTGACAATATCAACGCTATTTCCCTTGCCTCGAATCCTATCTATCATGCGCACACGAAGCATCTTGAGGTCGATTACCACTATATCCAAGAAAAAGTGGTTAACAAAGAATTAGCGGTCCAGTATGTCTCAACCAATGATCAAATAGCCGATATTTTCACAAAAGGGTTGTCTTCGAAGAAAGTACGGGATCTTCAATCCAAGCTTTGTGTGTTCTGTAGACCTCACAGCTTGAGGGGGGCTAATAACATCATTCAACAAATCAGCTGAGATCATGCAATTGATCTGCTGAAATCATGCAAGCTACACGTGGTGGAGGAAATCATGGACTGGTGATTCACCACAATTCAAATCTCTTGCAATCACTCTCTTCATTTACTGGTTGTTTTCTTGTATATAAAATACAGTGTTGTTAAATACCAGTCAAAATTGTAAATCAAATACAACACAAAATTATTCAAATCATTCTTATTTATCTCCAACAACTTTATTTCACTTGTCCCCTATGCTCCATCCAAACACGCTTTGAGGTAAAAATTTCAACCGTTGCAACATTTTTTACTCATCTTCTATTCTATCATATGGCAAACAAACGCGCCAGTTCTTCTGTGAAAGACAATCACCTGCATACAATTACAAAAACCACATTCCCTTTTATTTTCACATACAACCACCTATAATTAATTAAAAATCTTAGTCAACCACTTTGAGTGGTAATCAAAGGCTGATTTGCAACCAGCTAATGGTATTTAACACTTCTTTTAATCAGATTTAACTCAAGATGATAATGCAAAACAGTTAAGGGTTCATGGAAGACTGGTTTCATCAAAGGTGTAATACCACAAATCCCTTTATCAGTCCTGAACTCAGTGATAGCCGTTTGCAAATTGTCATCTGATCTCTTTCCAGGGAAGGACATCTCTGCAATGTCTGTATCGGTAAGTGTGGTGGGGTGTTGGTTTGGTGCGATGCCCATGTGCCATGGGGCCGGTGGGCTCGCAGGGCAGTATAAGTTTGGGGGAAGGAGTGGCGGGTGTGTTGTGGTGTTGGGAGCAGCTAAATTGGTGCTGGAATTGCTGTTGAGGAGCTCTCTTGTGAAGGTGTTGGTCCAGTTTCCAGTTGGGCTGCTGGGGGCGCTGTACTATTTGCTGGGATTGAGTTGGCCATGGCTTCTAAGGACATGAACTCGAAGGAGTCGTCGTTTGTGATGATCGTTTGCACGGCAGTTTCGATGGTGGGATCGAGCGCTACGCTTGGGTTTGTATCTGGGACTGTGGCACACATTCTAGTTTGGATTAGGAAGCGAATAAAGATCAGCAGTTGATGCAGTGTTTGACGAATCACAATATATGTTTTGACTTTTGAGTATTAATGTATCATGCAGTACTAGTTGCTATGTAACTCTTCGCAAATTCTTTTTTTTTTTTTTTTTGATACTCTATTGATATTAGTTGAGTTGTCAATAAGAGAATGTGTATTCTCTACGGAGATGGTCCTGCTATGACATACTGACATCATTCTGAGATTTGCGGTTGAGTTTCTCCAAGCATTTCATTGAACAGAAGACACATTTAACTTTGTCATTGGGGTGTTGCATAATCAGTAAAATTATATTCAAGCATAAAAGTGTCACATAGTTTCAGGTACATTTTCTGTTCACCATGTGCATTTCAAACTGAAAGGAAAAGCAAAACATTTTTCTGCAGTGCACTTTTTCATCACTCGGTGCAAATGCTTTCCCATACAATTTTCTCTGAGTCCACATAAAAGTGTTTTCAATTAAGCACAACAACAGGCTCCATTTTTTTTAAATTCTCCGCAAACCCAGCAAAAAGGTCTAAGTTTTACGGAGCTAAGTTGCTAGGAATTTCATCGAGCAGGTCCTATGCAGACTACAATAAGTTCCTGTTGCTGACTTTCCAACTGCTATTTTATTGTTGAAAGGTCAGTAGAAATCATTTCTACAGTAACAATGGGACTTCAGTCATTTGAATACAGGACATGTGCAACAGAGTTGTGTCCAGTGGACAAAATTTTATTATAATAAGGGGTTAGCTAGAGTTACCTGGATTGTTGGATTGATTTGCCTCTTGCCAATGACTCCCTTCCTTTCAGTATGTAACCCCTTTGGGAATTGAATTTGTGTTTTTTTTTTTTAATCACAAGGTCAAAGCGTGTTCAAAATATTAAAAATGTAAGGAGTAAAGGATATAATGTGGAGGTGTAAATAAGACTAAATTTTTCTTCAATTTGACCCTAGGTGTCGGCTGGGAATTCATGTTCCGTTTCTCTGTATTTTATTTTGCAATTACTGGGAGGTAAATTGATGACTATTTGTGGACTTCACTTTGTCAATTCAATAACCACTTTTAGAATACATTTCTTTTAAATTATAATCCCAAAAAGTTTAATTTCATTAAAACAAACAGGTCCAAATTGTGCATATTAATGAGCTGAGATTGAGGATGGGCTCATATATACTGCTGACTTAACTGAGTTAAACTTGAGCCAAGTCCTTAATCAAGTCAATTGAACAAACCCTAGCTTGAGCTCAGCTGGTGAGTTCTTGGCTCGATTTGCTCACACTCTGTCTCATTTAGCTCAGAGTCAAGATGGATCCGACCCAGCCAATTGAGATAATTAGCTGTCTCAATATTCTTCCACTCATATATTTTATATACATACATACATACATAGCTTGTGTTTAGTTGATGAGTGAGATTAATGATGTAATTAGGTACTACAAAAGGTGGAGCTTGGTGGCTTTGGATCATCAAATCACTACTAAAGAATTCAATAGGTGGCCGTACATCTCTGAGGACCTTTTTACCTTACATCACAATATAATGGAACTCATTACTGGAAATGGGTCACTTGGTTGGGTCCAAGTCAATCAAAACAATCTTCACCAAAATAGAAAAGTCAATCGAACAACACTTGCTTATGTGGATCACCTTTATCCAATGAAAACCAATACAAGCGAGGGGTGGCACCAAATGTCGAGTCACCTTTCCTCAATAATAAAAACCAATGGAACGGCCCAGTCATCGCATTGCCTAAAATCTTGGCCCGCCCGTGCCGTGGGCCGGGCCGGCACGGCCCGCCCCAGCTAACGGGCCGGCACGGCACGGCCCGCCAGGGGAAAACCCCTGGCACGGCACGGCCCACTGGCACGGCCCACAGTGGGGCGGGCTGGAGCGGGCCGTGCCGGGCCGGCCCGCGGGCCAGGCGTGCCTTTTTTTTTTTTTTTTTTTTTTTTTTTTTTTTTTTTTTTTTTTTTTCTAATAGAGTTATAGGCGGGTTGGGTTGGGTTGGCCCGACCTGCGTAATTTGTATAGTTTTTTAAAAATAAATGTGTTTGGGTGAACTCGATCTCACAACCTAATGGTTGTGAAAGATAAACACAACCACTAGGCTACCTTACTTTTATATGCTAATATTTATTCAAACAATATTAAAACTAGTTAGATGAGGATGTGAGTCCTTATAACCTTTATTTTAAAAGGTTCTGTGAGTCCTTATAACATTTATTTTATATAGTGCTTGGTTGTCCGCGGTTTAGACAAAAAGACCCGTGATTTTTTCCAATACAATTTTTACATAAAAAATCGTTTGTCTCGCTATTGTGGTTGATTGCGTTCTACTTACATTAACTATTTAGAGGATGGAAAGAAGTAAGAATCTTGCATAGTCCACTGCCTAATGTCATGCATGCAGCTGAAAATGGGCTTTATGAAAAGTCTCAAAACTTAATAGTCTAATAACTCAATTATAACTAAAAAGATTTTTGGTCGTATATTAGATAACTTCAAATATTCAGTCATGTCATGTTGTAACCAGCCAATGAGTATTAGACCCTTGAGAGACCTTAAGTCATATGGGTAAAAGAAACATAATTCTATAGGAGAAATATAGCATCCAATCCTGAACAATTAGATGAGAAATGAAAAATACCTAACCCAACTGGATAACTCTTTATTCTCAAATGCGATGAGGCAATGAAGACATTGGCTTTGGCTTGTTAGTGCTTAATAATTATAATTAAATTATTGAAGTCAAGGGGGCAAATTTAGTGAAGGTAAGTGTGTCACACCAAAACATTCCCCTTATTACTTCTCCCCAAAAACACATTGCCCCTCATTATTAGTGTGACTAATTTACACTAAAGTCCTACCTTACCAAGTTATGTAAGTGTTTTTTTTATTAGAAAATGCCTAGGGTTGTTAGTGGGCTGGGAATTAGATTTTTATAAATTAAAAAAAAATATAAAAAAATAATTTTTTTGGCGGGCCAGGCGGGCCGTGCCTAGCGATCCTGGCGGGCCTGGCGGGCCACAGGGGCTGGCCCACTAGGCTGGCGGGCCTGGCGGGCCGTGCCTAACGGGCCAGCGGGCCTGCGCAGCTCGGCCCAGCACGGCCCGCGTCATGGGCCGTGCCCAGTGGGCCGTGCCGTTGACCGGGCCGTGCCGTGCCACGGCCGTTGACTAGCGGGCCGGGCCGGCACGGCCCACTTGACATCTCTATAGGAGGACGTTATGTCACTTCATGAGACAATAAATAAAGGGAGAATTTCAAACAAGCACTTCTTTTGCCTTATTTTAAAAAAAGACATAATTTTTAAAAAAATTCAAAATAGTCCCTAAGTTTAATAGAAAATTTTAATTAAGGATATTCGTCCATTTAAAGTCATTTCTACTCGAAAATTCTATACTACCCCAATTATCCTTTATTGAAATAGAATCCTCTTTCACTTCCTCTATATTTTCTTCCTTTTCCTTACCGGCATCTTCACAATCATTGACTTGAATCTCTACGGCGACTGGCTAAATGTAGTAGCTGTCGAAACCATATCATGGCTTTAAATGAATGGTACTTTGGGTATTTTAAAAAATATGAGAAAAAAGTTGTCAAAAAATACCATTAAATGACTGGATATCCTTAATTGAAAACTTACTAGAAAACTTAGGGACTAGTTTAAAATATATTAAAATTTGTATCTTTTTTTGAAATAAGGCAAAAACCTAAGAACGTATTTGAAACTTTCCTAATAAAGAAAGTTATATTAAAGTAAAATCTATAGAAGAGGCTTGTGGAGGGTGAAAGATAAAAAATATTATATCATAAGTTTGTGTTTTTTCACACTATTTTTTCTGACCTAAGTATGGTACAATTAATATCCACGTCTCAACCAACTTTAAATTCATTTTTACTCCATTCGTTAAACAAACATTAGTATTATTTTTCTATACAGATAATCACCTATTTACAATTACAAAAAACCACTTTGAGAGAAGAATAAGGAAAATGATGAAAAAGAGAATGGAAGACAGCCCAATGGCCACTCCCAAACCAATCTTACTCGGTCCATGATGAAGATGCTCCCTTGGCTTATCCTCACCATGGTCTTAGTCGTCACTCTCAAGTGGTGGAAGAATTGGGAACCCATCTTTTATCACATGGGGCGATTCCAATCTTCAGCTTGGAAGAAACAAATCAAACAATGGAATGGATGTAATAGAGATTGATATTCCCACTGACTTAAAAAAAAAAAAAAAAAAAAACAAACAAACATCTTTATAAAGCTCCAATTGAAAGGAATCACTCCTTGGAAGTTATTGTTCTCTAGATTAAGATACTTCAGACCCTTCATCTCAGATAGGAACTTGGGTAACGTTCTATTGAACTGATTAGAGCTGAGATCGAGGTGAACCAAAGAAGGAATTGCAGCCATTGAATTAATGGACTTGACATTGAATTCGAAGAAAAAGACATGTTTTCCAGTGAAATGAGGTGACAATCGAGTGGGGAATGAGACCTGAGAGCTGATTCGATCTGAGATTGAGGTGTTTGAGATTTGGGAGCTCATTTAGAGATATTAAGGCGTGGATTTTTCCATCATTGGTTTGGATTTGGGGAAGAGAGGAAGCACGGAGAAGAAAAAAGATGAGGAGTTTATGCCTGCTCAGGGTCGACGGCGACCCTCACTTGTTATAGCGAGGGTCAACGGCGACCCTCAATACAAAAAATGAAAGTCGATAGCGACCACATAAAAAAAAAAGTTGATTTTTTTGTACGGATTCCCTGTTTGATGCACTTTTGGCTAAAGTTTCATATTTGGTGCACCGGCCATGTTAAGTTATTTTTTTGGTAAAATCTCCTATTATTTGACTTGACACATTTTTCAAAAAAAGAGAAAAATGAACTAACTCTAGTTAGGATTTTGATTTCTTCTTAGCAGTAAGATTGCAGCATTCCTCTTTACAACGGAAGCAAAAATCAATAAAGGGTGAAAACCTCACATTGCACAAATAAATAGTAATTGTTGGATTATTTCAAAGAGTGTTCCTCCACTTACATCTGCTATGGTTCTTCCATAAATTTCTGGACACCCGTTGCCTACTTTATAATAAGTTCTTAAGAACTCTTAGTAAAGTTGGGTCTAATCTAATGGCAATCATGTCCACAACACACAGACTTATTAGGTACCCGGACAGGGTCCACCACAAACTCAGCTGAACCCAAACCATTCTCATGGGCCTAACTTGAGCACTCAACCAATTCACATTGGGTTACCCAGATTTGGGCTAAGTTAAGCCAATGGCTGTGACCTAGACCTAATTTTCTATCCCAAAAATCGAGTCCAGGCCTGGACCTATAAATGATAAAAGTCCCAACCCATCTTTGATTCAAGAGGTCGCGAACAGGTTGTGCGGGTCAATTCGGGTCGTGACCGAGTGGAATCTGCTACTTGGACCCATGACCCGTAATTGACCCAATATCAAAACGGGTCAACAACTGACAATCCTTTAGTTTTTTCTTAAAATAAGCATATCATTAAACTTATAACGATGCATCAAGTCTACTATCCTCAATATTATATATAAAAATGTAAAAAAAAAAAAAAAGAGTTGATTTTGATGTATAATTTGCCATATCAAAAGAAAGCTCATATGCTGGGTCCTAGGTCTACGGGTCGGAACCTTTATGGACTTGGAACTGGACCCATTTATGAATCGGAACCTAAATTGGTTCCATACCCAAACCCACCTATAAATTGGAACCTAAAATAAGTTTCAGACTCGGTTTTTTTGCAGGTCGGAACTTTTGGATAATCGTAGAATCGGATACCCATTTGCAGAGACGATGGGATTAGATTTTGGAAATTGCTATACTGCGTCTGTGGGTTTCGTTTGTATTGTTTTCGTGTGAACTGTGAAGAAGACTGGAAATCCTACTGGTAATACTATTTTGGCATGCGGGGTAGCCTGGTTTTTCATGCCCAACACCGATTTTGACAGATACCCAGTTCAAAAAATTATTCGCACATTTGCATCGTTCATTATTCAGCACTTATTATCCATCCAACCATTCAAATGTACATTTACCATCCAACCATGCATCTAGACGATGCCAATCATTTAAGACTTGACTTAAAAAGATTGTGAGTTATTTAAAGAGTAATGGTAGGGATGCATAGGAGGGATGAGTTCGACTATATTTGAAGGAGGAAATGCCATAGGTTGCAAACATTTGAATTTGACCCTTTTTCAAGTCCAAACACCGTACTGTTGCACTCATGCACTTACGGTTGTAAATGGTTTCCGATTTGATTATCCGGAGGCCCCGACCGGTAAAAAATCAGATTTAGATTTTTATTTAGGTCAAATTAAGTAAATGGGTCCGGGTTCTTTTTTGGGACTCGTGACCTAAATGGGTCTGATTTCGATTCCACATTGGTTTGGAACTGTGGACTTGGGACCTGACAGATTGACACATTACCTTAATTTTTTATAATCTCTCCTTAAAATTAGATTTTTTTTTCCCATACCATTCTCTACCTAGACTTGGACCCGGACCCGGACCCGAACCCAGACCCGCCCCATATATGATTTTGGTTCCAAGTCTGGTCCCACCTTCTCCTTAACCGGAACCGACCCGTTTACATCCCTAATGCCACCTCCGTTGAAGATTGAAACTTCAAGGCGTGCCACCCATTGAAAACTTGAACCAATCAAATATATGCACTCCACTCTTATTTTATCACCTTAATAATCTCACAAAGGGACAAGCTCTTATTAAAATAGGGAGTTGCTATTGGTATAGGTCCACTTGCTCATTCCACATCCCTTTTTTTCAAAAGCTCAGCACCCCTATAGGAATACAAACCACCCTTCTCCCTCTCCTTCCCTCTCCATACTCGCTGCCCACCTCTACCCACGCCCTCTTTCATTCTTCTTGTCTCTCTTGTCTCTCTCCCTCTCCTACTCCCTGCTTGGCGTCCCTCTCCCTCCCCCTCTCCCTGCGGTTCGCGGGGAGACCGCAGGGAGAGGGGAGACCGCAGGGAGAGGGGGAGGGAGAGGAGTAGTTTGGAAATTCCCCATAGGGATGCCAAGCTTTTGAAAAAAAAAGGCATGGAGCAAGTGGGAGCTGTGTCAATATCAACTCCTTAAAATAAGTCTCAAGAATATTATAATGCGAAGGGGAATGATTTCATTTGAAGATTCCAATTTTTAATAGGTGGATCTCATATGAATTCCACCACTTATTCCAAGGACTTGTGTTGGACCCATATAAGGAGCTATAGTGTGGCTTTATATATACAGTGGTCTTTATTGTTGTCCGTCATCACTAGAAGAGTGAAACTCAACAGTAGGCCACCTATTAAAAATTCAAAATCAATCAAAAGGTATGCTATCCCTTTGTGATGATGTTGATGTTCCCAAATTTTACACCAAGGCAATTGGTCCGGCCCTAAGATTAGGCAAAAGTTAATAATGTGATTAATACAATGTTACTGTTAAAGTGACTCCATTTAGAATAAAATTGGAGGGGAGAACATCAATTTTGATTGGTCCATATTTTCAATCAACTTTGATTCCTCCCTTAAAAGAAAAAGAAAACAAAACAAAAATAGTAAAACACTCTCGACGGTATTAGAACTTGGAAAGCATTGATCTAATTCACCTGTTTTGATAACCCTAATGGGTAGCTCATTTAGCTTAGGACCACGGTTTGCGCTCGAAAATTATAGGTTCAAAATTGTACTACCACACTGGGGCTACATGAGAATTTATCTTGCTTCCTTTTAGCCCGGAGGGATTAGTCCGGCACAAAAAGTTGAAACCGTCCAATAGCAAAATAAATAAATAAATAAATGAAAAATAAAAATTCACCTATTTTGTTTACAAGAAACGGTGAAAAATGTAATTTTGCCTTTCCTGTCTCATTCAAGTTTTCTTTCATTTCTGTGAATACCATCCGTTACGAATTACGATACAAGCATCGTAACAGCTTTGCTGAACCCTAAATCCCCAATCGAAGAAGAAGATGGTTGGAAAAGGCAGACGGAGAGAAAGAGAAAGCGACAGCGACGAAGACGACACGATCTTCTACCGCTACTCACTTCCTCCTCCATCTTCAACAACAACATCATCATCATCTGCTGCAAACACCAAGAGCAGATCCAACGGCAGCGGAGGCCTGGCCCCATCGAAATCGACTGTCTACGTTAGCAATCTGGACTACACCCTCACCAACTCCGACATCTACACCATCTTCTCCACCTTCGGCAAGGTCGGCAAGGTCACCATCCTCAAGGACCGCCTCTCCCGCCGCAGCCGCGGCGTCGCCTTCGTCCTCTTCGTATCCCCCGACGACGCCCGGCGCGCCGTCGCCGAGATGCACGGCAAGCTCCTCAACAAGCGCACCCTTTCCGCCTCCATCGCCGCCGACAACGGCCGCGCCACCGAATTCATCCGCCGCAGGGTTTACAAGGACAAGTCCCGCTGCTATGAGTGCGGTGAGCCTGGCCACCTCTCCTATGAGTGCCCCAAGAACCAGCTCGGCCCCCGGGAGCGTCCCGCCCCCAAGCGGTCGCGCAGGGCGCAGGCTGGTGCCGCAGCCGGAGGCGGTCATGGGGGAGATGGAGATGGAGATGAATTGGAAGATGGGGGTGGGGACGCCGCATTTGAAGACGACAATTGGGCGTCTGTGGTCGACCCCAGAGGGGTTGAGGAGAGGCCTGGGATGAGAAGTGGTGGGTCAGCGATTGCGGATGTGGAAGAGAGGAAGAGGAAGAAGAAATCGAGTTATTTCAGCGATGAGAGCGGTGACGACGATGACTAGATTTGTCAATGTCTCTGTCTCTCTCCTTGTGTGAGGAAATAGAAGGTGATCTCTTTCATTGTTTTCCATCTTGTCATATGGTTGAATTGTGGATTGCAATGTATTTGGATGCCTTGAAATGAGGGAATTGAATTACAATATGTGCATTAATGGAAAATAGGATGGATTTTTGTTTCTTGTTGATGAAATGGTAGAAATTGTTTGGGCTTTGGTGTATAGTATTCACTTAAATGGGTCTTGTTTCTTGTTGATTAATCTTCTATTTGAGCTAAATCTACATTTCCTTTTGTGAGTTCTAGTTATTTGATTCTTGTAAGTCTCAACATCAATTTTTTGTATGTGCTTATTGGCTATATGAACTTTAGCTACTTCACTTTTCTTCATTGCTAAATATTCATTACAACAATCTGATTATCCATACCGGCTTCTTGAAAAACTGAAACCCATCTGCATTATTTAAAACTGTACAACAAATAGGGCTGTCCAAGCGTTGAATATTGCTACTAGGGCTCCTGTGATGATGATCTTTACTCATTGTAATCAACATAGTTGACATACAGAAAAATGTCTCTTTGTCCTCCTCCCTTATGGTTGACACCATTGCATGATGCTCCTCTATTGTTTTTACACTGGTGGGTGGCACCTCAGTGTGTTTGGAAATTGGAGCTTCAATGTGGATGGTGCTGCAAATGGTAAACTAGGCTTTTTTAGGCATTTGGGGATTTTTCATGATAAATCCAGATTGGTGATGATGGTTTTGTTTGAGTCCAGTGGGAATTAATGACCTAGACAAGGTAAAGACATTTGCAATGAGGGAACACTGGGTGCTTAAATGATTGCAATGAGGGAACACTGGGTGCTTAAATGATTCATGGATGCTAGAATCTAATTAATTTAGGTGCAAGTGTGGAGATTGTTTAACAAATCAAAAGTCAGTTTTTGTGGGAAACAATAAATAAGGGCTTTGTTCTTCTCTTATTTGTCAGAACTACTCAGAAGTATCGATGTGAGTTGCCATTCCTGGCTCTGATTCCCCTCCCATTTAAGAATCACCTTCCTTTTATGCTTCCCTAGCTAATTTTACTGGTGAATATTCCAAAACAGCTGCATCTGCACTTGAATTATCTCTCGTCAGGTTTGTGTAACTAGAGTTATTCTGACTTGGAAGAGCCTAACAACATTTTTCATTCTCATTAGCATTTTTTTTACCGACTTTTCCATTTTCTATGTGGCTGATTAAATAGCTAGGCTTGTTCCATCATCGTGGGTTGTGGTCTATGGCTCATTCATAATTCATATTTATGTTCCACGTTTATGCTCTTACATGAAAGCTAACTGGAGGTTACAGTGTTGTCCTTTGGAGTCAGTAAATCTCATTAGTTTGTATGCAGAAACAAGAGCTCTTTTAAGTTTGCTTCCTGAAGTTCATAATAATTTTAAGCATAATTGGATGATTTTTCACTGTAGTTTAGTATACGGTATACCTAGCTTTTTAATGAGTATTTTTTTTTTTTCCAATTAGAACTAAACGAAAAGATACATATGGCACAAGTCATGAGAAAACCCCAAGCACTGGGAGTGGAATGTAGTTACATCTATATATTTACCTTGAAACTACTGTCCATTGAAGTATTCCTTGAATAAAGCCTCTTCCTCATCGTCATCTTTTCACCCTTTTAGTGCTTGGAGAAGATAAAACTTTTTTTGCTCCCTTTTCATCACAATGGACACTTTAATTACTGCCAGGTTTGCTATTGATGGTTCATCAATATTCAACTTCCAATTACCTGCAGTTGGAATAATCCGCTACTTATTAAAGTAAACCAACGATAACGATTATAATCTAAATTAGAGTTAGGAAACACTTTACCTAATATTAATTGTAATTAATGATAATGATAATAATTATAATGTACTTCTACAGTTTTGAGTTTCTGTTGATGGAAGTTTTGCTTTTAGAATTGAGAGGGAAAGATTAAAAAATAATAAAAAGGAGATGGTCATTAAGATGGGTTAACCCCCCCACCCCCACCTTCAAAACAACCGACCTCCACCCTCCTCCAGAGGATAATAATTATAATGTTTTCATCTACAGTTTTGAGTTTCTGGTGCATGGGAGTTTTAGCTTTTAGAGGGAAATTTTAGAAGATAGTTTCTTGTTTTGAAAGAGAAGATAGTTTTGCTTCTAGAAAATGGTGGTACCTAAAGAAACTGCTATATATTCCTTCTAAGTCACATGCAGTTTTGTAGGAATGGTTAACATGGATGCTATGCTATTCGTGCGGTCTTGCTATTGAGTGTAGCAGAAAGGATGTGGATACACTAGAAGAATTGTAGTTATAAACCTCGGGGAACTATCGTTTGTTGTATGCTATGGAGTCCAGATTTCCTTATCCACTTTTTCAAGGAATCATTCTTGACTCACTAGGTTACTTCGCGCCCCAAATCCTAACTTTATCTTATGTTTTTCTATTTTTCTTAACAAATTCCTTCTTGAATTTTCTAAAGAAAAGGGTGATAGCTGTTGGAATAGTGAGAATTTGTTATTGACATGCATAAGTTGTTGTTGTTATTGTTATTGGATTGCAACTCGAACCCACAATCTCAAGGTTGCAATAGTGAGCACCTTCCACTATGCCACGGGCTCCTCACTAAATAAGTATTATGCATATCAGTTGAAGTTTGTGTGCCCTTGTTTTAAAGGTTAAACATCTGGTCTTTTGGTTAAGTGGCAAAGGTAAATACAATGTCCTCATCCATTGTTTTCATTATTGGCTAGCTGCACTGTTAGGCATGAAAAGTTAAAGTCTTTTAGGGACATCTTTCGCAATGGGAACATGCATTGTTTCTTGCTTTGCTATATTTGGTTCATCATAATCATTGTCATCAAAGCCTTATTCCATTTATTTAGGGTTACCTTTATGAGTTCTACCTTTTTAATTGATCTTATTCAATGCCATGTTCTCTCTAATCCACAGTTTTCTCTTCCTCTTTCTCATAGTTCCTGGAACTTGGCAATATCGAAGCTACTTCTGATATTCCATGTTTATGTCCCATCCATCTCAAACATCATTCCCTGAATTTCTACTCTATTGTAGTCACCTGTAGCTAAGGTCAAGATCGAAATGATGTTAGATGCATATTATTAGTACTCGATGTCGCCAAATGCGGTAGGCACACCATGGATATGGCAGGTACATGGATTTCACACATAAAATAGCGTCGGATATCATACAACACAATATGTTGCCTGTTTTGAAGTATCCGTGTAACATAGTTGGGCCCAATACATTGACTAGCCTTTCAAAAAAATTTCTTTTATTTAATTAAATCCCGTCCAATAGTGGGTGATATTCATACTTCCGTTTATACTGATATTTTGGACCTTGCTTGATTGCCACTATATTTGTTGTCTAGGAGAGAGCTTCATAATTTCAAACGAACTCTACATGCATGGTTTGAAAGTTTTCAAGGCACCCATCTCTTAATTGAATTGGATAAAACCCACTTGGTGCATTATTCACCTGCATGCCATCTCGGGCTTTCTAGATCTTTTGGTATATATGATGTCAATATATGCAAGGATATGGAGTACTTCCCTTCAGATTGAAGAATGAGGTAAGAGTGGAAAGGATTGCTGCTGGTGTCATCCCTAAACTCGACCAACACTATAATTGTGAACTTGGAGTTTCTGCTTTTATGTTTAAATTATTATTAGAAATCTTATTTATCACCAGGGGTGGCCCTGGGGACAGCCCACACAGGCGGCCGGCTGGGGCCCTAAAATTTGGCCCAAAATGGGGGCCCCCAAGTCTAAAACATGTCAATCATGAGCTTGCCCATTTAGTCAATCAGGTTGAGCCGAGCCGAGCTTGGTTTTGGACCAATTTTCTTTGAACAAATCTTCAAGCTAATAATTTGATCCAAGCCTGGTCCAAATTCAAATTTTATGGCTTGTTTGTATTTGAAAGAAATAAATGATCAACCGCCAGTTTTTTTCACCGATGCAGATAGTAGATGGGACTGCGCAGACTAGTGATATAAAACCTATTAGCAGGGTTACTTTCTTTCCTTTTACTCAAACTGCTACACTCTCTAGTCTCCAGTGAAAGGACGTTTTCTTCACTGGACGCCTTCTTCTCTCCCAGCCTTACTACAAAGATCAACAAATTAGCATCATCTTCTTCTCTCCGGCTCGTGTGGCTTCATCACCCATATTCGCATCATCTCCTTCATCTACAACATATCTTGCAGCGAACCCATTGTCAAAGGAACTTTCTTTCTGTTCTTTCCTACTCCCATCTCTGTTTTCTCTATTCTGAAGAGGATAGGAATAGGATAAGGATAGGAGTCTTCTTTTATTCAAGAGATGATGATGTAAATGATTGGGTGTGATGATCTTTTGAGTAAAAGATGAAATAGAAAAAACAGAGAGTCATCTCTGCTCGTGGGTTTCTAGAACTTGCTCGTGGGTGGTTTGTGAATCAGCCACTTCCATACTCAAAGGGTTTAAATCACTTTAGTTATGTTATCTATTGAAAAGTTTTGGTAGAAAAGCTTGATTATGAAGACTTAATTAGTGATTTCGCAGCTAGAAATGCACGAAGACTAGTAGTTTTTCAGTAGTGCTTAGTTTTTGTAATTGAATTTTGGTGTTAATTGGTTAATGTGAAACACAATTCTGATTCGGTAAGAGTAGGTAAGGAGTTTAGAATTAATTTTTGATCAAATAATTAAAAAAAATATCTTTTATTTTCTTATCATTTATTGGTAGGTATACGGGTAGTGCCACACTTTATGAACTCGCCTAGGGCCCCCGAAAACTCAGGGCCGCCCCTGTTTATCACGTTTGGTTTGGATGGTCAAACAATCAGGATTGTATAACAGAAAGATTGATGAAATGAGCAAGAATGGAAGGGGTTGGTCCTGGTGTCACACTTAAACTCTGTCCACACAATTTTGAACTTGGAGTTTCCTTTTAGTATTATTATGAATCTTTTCTTGGTACTGTTTGGATGGTTAAACAATCAGGATTCAGTTACAGCTTCATTGCAAAGATTTTATTCCTTAGGATTGAAGAAATGAGCAATGGATGTGGATGGAAGGGCTTGGTGTTGATTCCATCCTTAAACTCAATCCACACATGACTTTGAATTTGGGGAGTGTTTTTAGGATTCAGTCCATTAATACGAGTCTTGTTTAGGCATTGTTGGATGATCAAACAATCAGGATTAGATTACCTTTCTTAATATGAAGGGAACAAAAACGGAGCAATGTTTATCTCTCAATATGCTGGTTGGCCAGGGTGAAATGTTCTGAATAATCATAATTCTACCCCATAATCAATAAAAAATTTTTATAAAAAAAGTCATTTTTTATTTCATCGTCGTTGAAGCCTTCCCCAATTATCTTGTCGGTTTTGTGAGTTCTACTTTTCCGCTAACCCTATCCCGAGCTTTGTGTTTCTGTCACTTACCAATCTGACATGTCCCCGCTATTTTCCACTGCTTCATACCATGCTTTATTTTTTTTGGCCTCCCTCTTTCCTAGCTCTTGGTAATTGCAACACTTTTTCTTTGTATGAGAGCTGTTCCCAGTCCTCTACATAGATCCTCAAACTATCTCAAACCAAATTCCTTAGTTTTTCTCATCTATCAGAGCCACTTATAGATTTCTCTTATGCATTCCTAGTTCTTCCCCTCACTGCTCTCTGCACATCCATCTTAGATTGTGCATTATTTATTTATTTTTAAATTTATTTCATTTGTTATGTTTCTTGCCAATGGTGATTAGAAGGATGCCTGTGGGTGATTCTATCAAGTCAGGGACTCGCTTGCTGGCCGTACTCGCTGGCGGCCACTAGAAATCTCAAGTGAAATCTGGATCGATGAATTTGGTCCACACCTGAAACGTTGTTAGTTTGTAAGAATGTTTTGTTCCCAACTTTACAACTATGGTGAATGATATTGCCATGATCTGGTTTTATCAGTTGGACAGTGCTTGTTGATGCAACCACAAGGTTCTTGGTTTGAGCTACATGTCCTTGTTCAGAAGGCAAAAAGGATATTCAGGTCTCATACTTTAGAACAATAATAGGACTCTGCATGCTTATAGGTAATGATGTTCAGGACCAGGACCCAGTCATTCACTGGGTCGGTTTGACTTGTCGACAAGGGGGCGTACCAGGGTGGCCAAAATGAGGTGTAATGATCATATACCAGTCTTCAAAATTCAGACCCGGACCCAATGCCAAACCCCAGACAAGACCGAGCTGAATCCCAGTTGGGTTGGCAGGTAGTGGGTTTGCGGCGCAGCCCAAGTTGCATCCTAGTGTAAAATGTGCTATATAAGAATATGTAAGATTTATGCCCATTTTATAACATGGGAGAACCTATGCAATTAGTATTTCAAAATTTCACCCACCTAAATGGTCTCATATACCCTGGTAGAATTTTGAAATTCCAGCCCCTTTGCGAGGATTTGGAAATTTCACAAATTTTGGAGAAAAGAATTATCTGAATTCCATTAAAGAAACAGGCCCATAGTATCCATCCAGAATCTTTTCTCTACAAGGCTAATCAAGTAACTCATTTTAATAGATTCATCAGTATAAATCTAAACATGGCATTGTTGATTTTTATACAGGGCTTTGGTTTCATTTTAGATTGTTAGTTTGTTGACCATGAAGGAGTTTCACATTCTCATTAGACTGACATTAGTGAAGGCCCGTTGGGAATGATGTGGCAATCCCAGGTTTGATATTTAGGACTTCTTTTAGGCAGGCCTGGACCTTCTATTTTTAGTTGGAAAAGATAAATGGGTTGGGCCTAGGTCTAGGTTTGATAGATGTCGAAGTCTGGGCCCATCTAAATCTTAGGTTTGTCTATAACAATCATGGGACCTGTCTTAAACTTGGCCTTTTGATTGCTCGTATTGGCATTTAATGACATCAACCCTTAGTTTTTTAGACTGGGTTCAACTTGGCAGGTTGGATTCAGTAGGTATTGCCCCAACCCAAGTTGAGCCCCAAGTTTATATAGGTAAATCTGAACCTGAACCTTAACTTAACTCTACTCTGACCCAAAAGTGCAAATTCTATACCAGCTCAGGTCGAGTCGGGTTGAGGTTGTATTCTGCTGGGGGCATCATTCACGGAATTGTGTTGTCGTGGGCATAGTTATTAATTTCATAACGTTTCGATAGAAATGGCCGAGATTTTTCATTTTAGTCAAGTGGCCGAAATGAAATTAGACATTAAACTTTCATTTCAAATTTCAGCCCATTTCAGTTGAAATCCTGAGTTTTGGCCAAAATATAATATTTCAGCCAAAATGGTCTATGACATAATTATTATTATTTTTTACTTTCTTACAGTTTGTATTTATTATATTTCCTCAAAATGTAATTCTAAAAAGTTTACTAGAATGAATTAAATCCAAAATTCTTATTTTTCTCATTTTTTTATTTTTCTACATATTCCTACGAGAAACATATCTCACCTTGTATGAGAGATATATGTGAGGGCCCTCACCCATATCTCTTATATAAGGTAAGAGATATCTCTCATAGGAGCATCTCCCATTATTTTATATTTCCCCAAAATGTAATTATGAAAAAATTTTCCGGAATTTCGAATCAGCCAAAACTTTTCATTTTGGAAGCCAGGCTGAAATGGGGTTCAAAACGATATTGACAACTAGGAATGCACAACTGGAAATCCAGTCCGGTTTTTGGACCGGAATCCGGTCGGACCAGATTTCCAAGTTATGCCTAAAATGAAGGACCAGACCGGACCACTTATAAGTGGTCCGGTCCGATCCGGTCCAGTCCAAAACGGCCCAGTTGGACCGCTTATAAGTGGTCCAGACCGGTTTCATTTTTTTTTCCTATGTTTTTTTTTTTTTTTTTTTCATTTTCAACTCACATCTGAAGATAAAAAATTAGTTACAAATGTCTCAAAAAATTAAGCACCATAAGTCAAAATACAAATGTTACATTAACAAACTAATTTTGGCATTCTGTGTGCGCTGGGGGTTGGTTCTGCGCTAGGGGACGGGGGTTCAAGAGCCAAGAGGGAATGAGGGATCGGGACTTAATTTCGAGGGATGGGGGGGTTTGAAGGGTCTGGTCAAAACACATAGATGTAGACTTTTAGTGTAGGGTTAAAGTGTTATATTTGTATTAAAAAAACTAAAACAAAATATTTATTATTTATATGGTCCAGACCGGATCCCAAAAGGCCTGGACCGGACCGGATATAACCAAATTTGTACCACTAAAACCACAAATCCGATCCGATCTACGGTCAGATTTTGTTCAGCCCTATAAATGACAACTATGGTCGCAGGGGAAGGGAAGCCTTCATTGTGGAACCACAAAGAACTAGGCCCACTTGACATTAGTAACATGGATTTAAAGGTCTTGAAGTCTAAAACATTTCCTATGCATTTGATGATTGACCTGGACCCTTAGACGAAGCACAATCTGAATTTCACCATCAGTCAGGTTGGGTCGGTCATTGGGTTTCAGGTTTGGTCCTACCCAAGTACAACATCTTCTGAAGATCAATATACTGAGTATGGGTGTTTATGCACTGGGAAAGGCCTGGCTGAAACATAACCAAACGTTAAAAACACATGCCTATATCTGACCCAAGCCCATCACAGGCCGTAAGTGCCAAGGCCCAAACCAACCTACCTCAAACACATAGGGCCTGAGCCAGCCCATTTCAATTATAATTTTTTTTTAAAATTCAAACAAATAAAAATGTAGTAATCATGTCTAGTGAAGTTAAGTAGTGGGTTTGAAACTGCACTACCACATTGGGGCTACATGGGAGTTTACTCGGCTTCCCTTTGGGCCCGGAGGGATTATTCCAGCCCAAAGGGCTGGGAATCCTCCGATATCAAAATAAATAAATAAAACACCAAATTTGTGTTGTTTGCCAAAATGTTTTAAAAAATTGATAATGACCTGCCAAGCTACAAGCACTAAGTCGTCGGGCCAGGCCATGCTTTTGGGCTTTCTCACTAAATCCAAGCATGGCCTAAAGATTAAATGGGTCCACCTTTTCGATCCAGGCCCGACACAAGTACTAATACCTAAACCCAAACCTGGCCAAAAGCAGGATGGGCAGGGTCAGGCCTGGGCTGGCCTCACCCATGAGCACCTCTAATACTTTGGCAACCCAATAGTTCCATGAACTATAGTGTACCAAACACAAATAAGATTGTTGCTTTTCACTTTCTGCAAAATTTTTACCAACAGCTTGACACATTTCACATGAAGAGACCCTAAAGTTCAGGACTACAGAATTTCACATGGCTTTGTCCAGTGTACTACTCTTATGAAGATTGGAAAGGTCCTCCTCATTCAATGCTCTGATTCACTGTATCTTTGTTGTCTGATATCCAAATCATGAGGATGGGCAGGTTTTCAAATTAAGCAAATGGTTTGGGTTCATTTAATGTTCGACCCATGGTGTGAAAATCTTGGTATTATTGAGATAAAATGTGGCTAATATGTGATTTAACTGCATTTTGAGATTTTCTCAAACCAAAGTGTGATTGTTGCACAGTTTAAAATAGGTAAAGAAGGGGAGCTACTTCTTTTGATCAGTTACAAACTAGACTGAGCATGTATGCAAAATCTCCTGTAATCGTTCCCCTTGTAACATAAACTTTGAAATTATGTCATTACACAAGTGTGCATTTGGCCAACACATTAATCAAGGTTGTATCATAATTCAATCATTATGGTCGTAAAGCATAAATTCCTTTGCCTGACACATTCATAGTTGAGTGGTGTTGGCGTCTCAGTATTCTCAATGATCGATTCCTTGACCTTTAAGTTGATAGTATTACTTCAAATCAGTAGCCCAACTTATGCTGCTCAACCAATATTTTAACTCGATTTTGGCCTCAGGGGGGTAACGGCCGTCCAATTGGATTAGTTTAGGGGGTCAATTGATACTTTTTAAAGTTTAGGGGGTAAAGTGAAAAAGGGGTGATAGTTTAGGGTGATAAAGTGTAATTTTCCCTAAAATTTATGTGAGGATTTTCTTTTTTCAGTATTACCAAAAGAATAATTTTATTGGTGTGTATTGATGACACATGTGGTGTGGTCGAGTTGTTATGGTTTTAAATATCAACCAATATGTACTTGCAACATTGGTTTTCAAAAATATTGATATGGAATGTTAGATTTTGTACCTGATTCACACATGGATTGTCGATTTGGTCAAAATCAATATATCAAATTTATGGCTAATATTCACCAACATGGCCCGATATCATCAGATTTGCTCAATGACATGGCTACTTTTTAAGATGAGAAACTTTGATTTTGATGTACCTCATATGCTGATAATTACGCTGATACCACCAACATATAGCAATAACAAGCCCCACAAACATGGTATAATATCTAAATTTATGAACGAGATGCACACACATTCAAAGCATAGGTACCATATCACAATCTGATATTTTTGGAGCCATGCGTGTGGTAACATTATGGACAGGAAATTTAAGGATATGTCTGCATTGTCATTGGAAAAATGTCGCTCAAAATAATTTAAAAAAAATAAAAAAAATATGTATAAGAATATATATTTTCTAAAGGGAAATATACAAGTGAGAACTAGTTCTCTTCTATTATATGAAATTTTTTTGCGGAGTCCAACTAGCAACCCATCCAAACCTAGCAATCAATAGGAAACCCCCTGATGGTCACTAATCCCAAGGATTGACAGACATCCGAATAGACTGAACCGTTGGATCGATGGTTGATTTTTTTTTTGAATACGAAGTCATTAAACTTGTGGGCCACGGATGAAGGAGTTAGTGGCATGGGTTCGGGGTCAAACTTGATACTTGGGGTGGTCTCAGATAGATCTTTCCTTCTCCCGGGTCCCATCCCCAAATGGAGCCCACAATTGGGCCCTAGAAGAAATTTCTCATATAATATGTGAGAACTAGTTCCCACTGAATATTACCCTTTTCTAAAAATTCATTTTTAATTGACCTTCACCCACGTTGATACTTGGTTGTGATATCTATAGTTGTTTATGAAGATTTGGAAAATATTACAATCATCACTATCATCATTGTTAGAATCATATCTCATCGATCTGCTGTTAACCTAAAAGAGTCAAATGCTAAAACATACCTATTTACACAAAAGTGAGGTCTTCATCTTTTATCTTGCATACGAATGAAATACTTTCTACTTAATCTATATATGATCATATGTGGTATATATCAGTTTTATTTCTTGACCAACATCTACCTAGAGATGTCAAACGGCCCGGCACGGCCCGCCCCAAACTCAGCCCGCCCGTGCCACGGGCCGGGCCGGCACGGCCCGCCAGGGAAATCCCCTGGCACGGCACGGCCCGCAGTGGGGCGGGCTGGAGTGGGTCGGCCCCCGTGCCAGGCGGGCCTGGTCCCTTTGATGCTTGGAGATGGGTCGGCATGTGTGATTCAAACTCACTACCATTGGAATTTAAGAGGTAAACTTAACCACTGGACCAACTAACTATTGTATACAAATATTTATCCAAACAATATTAAAACTAGTTAGATGAGGATGAAAACTTAACCACTTTAGAATATTAAACTACTAGTTAGATTAGGATGAGAATTTAACCCATTTAGATAGGGATGAGAACCTAAAGTAGTTAGACTTTAGCCACGAGGTATTTTATAAAAGTAACTATATTTTCATATTATAAATACTGTAATTATTATTTTTTTGTACTTATGTGTTGTACTTTAAGCATGGTGGTCAAACTTTTATTTTTATGATAATCATTATGCAATAAAATTAAACCCAAATGAATATATAATATACGTAATTGATTAATAAAAATAATGAGTTATTATAATTTATAAAAAATAACAACATTATTGAATAAAGACAAATCTACACTAACAATGTAGAACTGAAGAAGAGGGGGAACTTTTCATGTAATTTGACACATAAGGTGGAATTCCTACTTTAAGAAATGTCAAATTTTAAACCTTCAAATTGCCACATAAGTCTTTAAATGGAATTTAACATCTCCAAAATAACATATCCGTTGGAGATGCTCTTAGAGATTCTGATGGCCATTTCTTGTTACTTGCAAGTTTCCACATTGGCAAATGAGAAGGGATAGAATTTTCCCTTGAAGGGAGTAATTATGGAAGCAAAATATTATTTTTTTACCCTAGTATGGGTGAGTGGTACAAGACATGTGAGACTATCTACCTGGTCAAGGATGATCCATGGCCGGCATGTAAAATGGGACACCCTCACCACTGGGCTATCCTGCGTTTCTCAGTTTCAAATTAAATCATACTTTCATCTTTTTACTAATAGAAAAACAATAAGATGTAGTGTCACATAAGAATTATTTTCGAAGATAAACTAATCAAAACAACCAATTTTTAAAATTTATTGATGTACAATGCATTTTGATTTTTGAGTTTATTTGCGGAAAAAAAGAAGTAAAAGAATTATCCTTTTCTCAGGGAAAAAACCCTTACATTTACTTTTGTTGAATGAGTGAAGCAGCAAACTTTCTAGTCAAACTCCTCACAGTGTGGGCCTGAGATTAATTATCAGGAACAATGCCCTAGCCTTGCTTGGCCATTGGCCCAGAGGGCCCCAGAAGAAGAAATACAATCAATCTTCTAGACACATTTGTTCCAAACGGATACCAGTGTACAACTTTGCATGGATAGAATGGGAGGTTCGAGTGAATTATATTTTAGTGTGTGGATTACTTACATGAGATACTTCTCTCAGAAATAAAATTGATAATTTTTTTAAAAAAATATGCATTTTTGGGCTGGCCGGGCGGGCCAGGCGGGCCATGCCTGATGGGCCGGGCCTGGCGAGCCGCAGGGGCTAGCTCATTTCCCAAGCGGGCCTGGCGGGCCGTGCCAAACGGGCCAGCATAGGTGCGGCCCAACATGGCCCGCGTCACGGGCCGTTGACCGGGCCGTGGCCCATTTGACATCTCTACTGATCTACCTATTTTCGTTGTTTCGAAACTCATCTATCTTGGGTCGTCTTTATGAGTTTTTAATATATACTTTGGTTGTTGCAAAACCTATCTACTTGTCTTTACGGTTAGCTCTCATGGGCTATTTAAAATTTTAAAAAGAAAACTTGGGAGGAGCCAATAAAATAAAATAAAATAAAATTATCAAATTTTCTATAACACTAGGCATTTTTAGCCTTTTCTAATTGTGTATAAATCAGCTGAAACATTATTTTATGTTCAGTTATCCTAGAAGTTCTTATAATCCAATTTTATCCTTTCTAATAACTCAGTACATCTTCTCTGTAAATAGAGGATTTTACAAAAAGGCCCCTATATTTTTGCACAACCTCAAAAAAGCTCCTATATTTTATCTTTCTACTAAAGTCCCCCTTCACTAACAGTCAACATTCCAACAATTGCTACTACAGTTTACTGTCTCCTTTTTTCCCTTCCTTGACAGTTTTACCTCCATTAGTTAAAAGATAAAAGGTCATATTTGCCCTTTATATCATTAACCAATGACCTCTTACTGGCCAGCTGGGACCTTTTACACCTCATATGAGTGCAAATGACCCGGATACCATACGCATAAAGCATTGGATTTTCTATGCCATTCATTTTTGCACCTGAAATTTTATCAACTATTTAGGTGCATTACTGTCACAACTGAAACCAATGGTCAAATGAGTTTAAAATTGGGAGGGTTGCTAACTTCTTAAACTAAATATGTTGAAAATGGTAGATTGATCAAAGGTGGCCCATATTTATCTAAGAGTGTATAAATTATTTATATGCATTACCTGTCATAATTGAATCCAATGGTTGGACCAAGGTCGGATCAATCTTAATTTGGAATCAATGCCTAATTCATTGGACAAAGTGTGTTGAAAATGGTGGATTGATCAAAGGCGGGGCATTTATTTTTGTACCCATAAGCTTATCCATTTTCTAGGTGCATACCTATTATAATTGAATCTAGGGGTTGCACCAGGGTCATATTGGTTTGAGGTTGGTTGGTCATGAGACTATGTGTGTTGAAAATGATTGATTGATCAATGGTGGGCCATTTCTTATTTAAAAGTTTATCAATTTTTTAGGTGCATTACCTATCATAATTGAATGCAATAGTTGGACCAAGGTTAGATCGGTTTGAAGTTGGAATCACTCAACTCCACTAGACGGGTGTGTCGAAGATGAGTGATCAAAGGTGGGCCTCCTAAAGAGAGTTGGATTTTTCCTTTTTCCTAGACTTTTAAATGCTTTTGTGTTCACATACATTCTTTCGTGGTCTTCTTGGGAGGTTTTTCTTGTCATGAACGAACTCTATTTTGATGGTGCCTACATAGTTGCAGGGTAATAAGAAAAAAAAGAGAGTAGGGGATCACTTGACATCCTGCAGTGGGGCCAGCATGAAAATCATACTGTGATTTGTACCCATGCAGGAGTGTCATAAAGGATGTGGCTACTTTTGTCTTTCAACTAAAGAATAGGGGTAAATAGGTAAAAAAAAAACCTTTTGTATATTATCAATAAAAAGAGGGGTGTATGGGTTAAAAGGAAAAAAGATTGGGGAGTGGAACGGTTTGTATGGTCTGAAGGTAAGTTGAAGGAGGTTGTAGCAAAAACTTAAAACGTAGGGGCTTTTTTGAAGTTTTTCATTAATATAGGGGCCTTTCTGTAAAAAGCTCTTTATAAATATTAGGTATATTACACTGTTATGTTAATCTAAATAGTACTTATAGCATAAGCATTTTTGCATGTCTTTGATGGAGTCACACCTGTTAATTTGGTCGTTATCTATGTTTAAGGATATCCATTTCCTCCACTCGTTTTGTCACTCTCATGATGGAGTAATCTCTTGTAATACAAAATAAAATCCTTTCAAACTAATGTTTCCTTCTTGTGGTTGATGCAATGCTGTTATGATGATTATTTTGTTTCAAAGGGAAAATGATGGGGAACAATGTGTTGCAAAATATCAAAATCAAACCACCCATGTTTTGTGTTTCTTTTCCACCATTGGGCCTACCACCTTTTCAGGATTTGTGTGCCCCACTAACCTAAGCATCTTCATACCTCTAGAAGGTGATGGGTGGTCCACTTGAGACAGGTAGTCTTTAAGCTACAATGCTGTCAACACGTGCCTTACACAAGACTGTTGGGCCCACGTCTAGTTTGCTCGCCTAGCACCTTCATGGCTCATATGGGTGGGGTGGGCCCCAATTGATTGATTGATGGGTGGGCCTCAATAGATTTAGAGAGAGAGAGAGAGAGAGAGAGAGAGAGAGAGAGAGAGACTGTTGGGCCCACGTCTAGTTTGCTCGCCTACCACCTTGATGGCTCATATGGGTGGGGTGGGCCCCAATTGATTGATTGATGGGTGGGCCTCAATTGATTTAGAGAGAGAGAGAGAGAGAGATGCCTGCCGACGAAGACAGCCGACAAGAGGAGCTCCAAATATAACTAAAGTTTAAGCTTAGGCTAATAGGCGATTATTTTGCATTCATTCATTAAAGTATTGAGAGATGACCGGCCAGACTATAATACCAATTGTTGGGACCACTGCTACAACTTACATTGAATGTTGAATGGTTGGATTTCATAATCCAACATCAATTACAAAGTTTTAAATTGGTTCTATGATCATAAATCATAATTTAACATCGAAAACACGATCAGTTGGACCAAATTATTCTAGCCATTTATTTTGAATGTCCTTATATGAGAGGTTCATGATTATAATATGAACGGTAATGCCGAGTGATTAACTATATAAGCAAGCTGCGGCGGGCCCCACGTTGAGTTCGACAGCGATTAGAGTCCAACCAGTTGTCCTTTGATATTTTTTCTTGACATTTGTCACCAATTTTGTTACTCGTGTTTATTTTAATTGTGATTAGTTCAAAGAACAAGCAAGTCAACCACTACACTAATATCCAACAACAAAGGTAGGGTCGCGAAATTGTGATATGTTTCTAATTAGAGTTTGTTTCTCACATCAAATCATTGTAACAAAGTAAGTGGAAAAGGACAAATGAAAGATGTGGGAGCTAACCCTTGTGCAATAAATATTCAATTCCATAGTTGACCCCACTTGATCCTTCTAACCACTCCTTGTCATTTACCATTTTAGTGTTCTAACCAGTAACCTCTCCTTGTCATTTACCAAAGTCATTCCAAAATACCTCTTCACATCACCCACCTTTAGAAGGGAAAGAACCTCCACTAGTGAGTGCAGATTTTCATATCTCGAATTTAGATCTTTTGGATGTTCTTGTCGATTCTTCTAAATATGGGTATTTAAGAAAATCAGAAATAATTCAAAGGATTAGGAAAGAATTGCATTATAGAAATAAAACCAAGAATTTCAGTGAAAGTTATTTGAAGGTAAAATAGATTTAAAAGTAAAATATATTATATACTTTTATATTTTTATTTATTTATTTATTTATTTCTGCCATGGTAAATACTAACACACACCACACTCCCCCCAAGTCGCGACGATAAACATTATAACGAAAGATTGATCACATGTTGTTTATGTGGAGGGGAGGTGCCTCAGCACTGGGTTACAAGTGGTTACTGTTGGTCGCCAATGAAGGAGAAGATGGTATGGTGATGGAAGGAGGAAGAAAAAGAGGATGAAAAGGGAAGAAAAAGAGAAGCAAAACTTTGGTCTTGTGAAAAAATTGTGAGAGATCTGACTGGAAAACAATTAATTTGGCCATTATCCTTAACTGAAAATTTTGCAAAACCTTGGACCCTAATTTGAAAGCTATTAGTTTTTGTGTCTCTTTTTGAAATAGCCAAAAATTTAAGGCCCTTCCTGAGATTTTACCTTTGAAAATATTGTGTTATGTTAAGAAAAACTATGACGAGTGATAATTCCCAATAATATTACAGTATTTTAAGAATTACACAAAACCTGAAAGTGGTTAAAATTGAAGGAACAGCTGTGAATGTCCAAAAATGACCATAAAATAATCTCTCTTTGAATCAAGAGGAGTTGGAAAATGAATGCTTGGCCGTCACATCAAAGTCAAGGTCCCAACGACACCTCCACCCTATATCCTTCACCATGCTACTTTGAAATTCCTCTTGTTGTAGCTCATTGAGTTCCGTAGTATTGAATTCCATGCAAACAATCTGTCTCTAATCAACAAGGTTCAAGAATTTGAAAACATTGATGAAAACAGTCAAAAGGGAGGGTGACAAGGAAAAAGAGGGTGCTGCCCACAAATTTCGCTTCACACTTACATGTTATTAGTTGCAAAAAGAAAAAAAAAAAAGAAGGTAAAGTACAGGGTGTTCTATGGCAAGTGTGTAAAAGATGAAGGTCTTTCTTAAAAATGTAATTAATTAAAATATGAAGATTCATAGATGAGACTTACGTTAGTCATTTTTCCTTTTAAAAAAAGCATTATATAGTCTTTGAGGCTAACCTAGATACATGACAATTGATGTACGTTCACTTAAAAGTAAAATTATGACGTTATATAATAAGATTTACAGTCATATGAAATATATCATTATCTTCATCATCAAAGTCTTATTCCAATTACATTAAAATAAGCTACATTAATTTTGTTTATCCGCTGTGACAAAAGTTTTTGCTTGGTGTCAACATGACACAATTATTCTCTTTTTATCCAAAGCTTGGAACTGGCAGTGAATTGGAGAAGTTATAAAATATATATAATACAAAAATCAAATGAGTCGAGCCAAGGTTGCTCGAATTTGGCTTGTGAACTAATCATACTACCCAAGGTCAACCCAATTGAGCTGAGCCAAGTGGGCTCAATTTGTTTCTTCTTATTTTTGGTATAAAAAAGAAAATCTAAAATTCCTTTTCTTTAAAACTGTTTTGAAAACTCTGGTTTCTCATGCCATTTTATGCATTTATACACCAAGGTGACCCTTATTTTAAACCCAAATCCTGCCCTTAATTACCCAATTAACTTTAATCTTTTCAAATTTCTCTGTTGCGTGATATTCTATCATAAGACAATACAGAGTGGAATTCCTTCCAAGATGAACCATCATAATCACTACAGCAGACAAAATTTGAGTTATAGTTAATTTGTTTGTGTTAGGACATGATTCTGGATCTTAATCTTTTAATTGCTAAAATGGTAAGATAGAATCTTCTTTCTTGTAAGGAAAAAAAAAAGAGCATGTTTTCAACAGCAGCTTTCAAACTTAGGGGAGATTTTTTTTTTTTGGGGGGCTTTTTTTTTTTAAATCAGAGTGTTTTCTAAAATAGGAAGCAAACCTCGAGAAGGGTCTTAGGAAAAAAAGAAATCCATGAAATTTGTGGCTTTTTCCTTGACTTTCTGTTTACTTTGATCAATGGTTAGCATTGCTCAATCAGAGTGTTGGGGTTTGCAAGACCCAAAGTGGGGTAAGCCGGACGATCCAGATTTCAAATATTTAAATCAGGTATAGTATCAAGCATCTAATCACTAAAACGCAAGCCGTTCAAAACCGTAGTCTCTACCTCAAATTGGTATTTTCTCGGTGAGTCCAGATCCCCACTTGGCCAATGCGGATTGGATGATCCAGATTGGCAGTTAAACCCCAGATTACCTACCGGAAACAAGTTGCAACCAACATTAAAAATATAGAATTTATACCTTATTGAGCAGAAAAGCATACAATATCCATCCTCAGTTAAAGAGATAAGATATTTTAGTTCTTCCTCCATAGTGGAACACGAACATTTAAAGCAAAACCAGATTGGCAGACCTAATTTCAGTGATGATCATGCAACCCAGTGGGCAGTGGGCAGTGGGCAGTGGGAGTGGAGCACCAGGAGCTAAAGTGAACCCTCTCATGAATTTAAAAAAAAAAAAACAGCATGCACCTTTTAAGCAATTAAAGAAGGGAGAGTGCATTTTGGACGGTCGGTGTAGTCCGTGACTTGCGGTGTGGTGAAAGAAAGGGTAATAAAAGAGGGCCCTTTTATTCAAATCAAAGACCATTAATTTTCGCCATCGTCTATTTATTGTCATTGATTGATTCATTAAGTATGGCCTCATGTTTCCTTTTCTGTAAATTGTTTTTGTTTCTGTTTGCAATGAAAAAAATGTATGGCCTCATGTTTACATGAACTCCCTCGTATCATCTGCTTATCTCGATACACGTGGCATTCTGAGCTGATCCACACTTCCATTTAAAAAGGAGAAAATAAAGGCCATTAATATAGTTAGGGTTGGCTGACCACTTGATCAAAGGTTGATATACACTTCTGCCCATAAAACAATGCATGGGCAATTTAATGATGAGGAGCCCTAGAAAATTCTCGGGAATGTTTTTTTTTTTTTTTTTTATAAAATAAAACGTCCTCCAATTGGGCTCACTATGGTATATGACAACAACCGTAAATGCCGTTTGGATGGAGTATTTCACATGAGATCTACCTATGTGAAGAATTTCAACTCTTTTTTTTTTTTTTTTTTGTTAACAGAGTATTCCCAACCATTTGGGTTGGACTAATTCCTCCGGGTCCAGAAAGAAGCCTGGTAAAACAAAATCCCTGTGGCCCCCAGGTGCTCGTAGAAGTGGACTCAACCTTCGGTTCCTTTCATATCCCCAAAATTCGACAGTTTTAAAGTCGTTACTTTTATGTGATTTCAATCATATGATGAGTAAAAACTAGACTGAGTGTCAAATTTGGATTTTGTACCAACTCAGGATAGCAGTAAGTGTGAAATAATTGGATTGGCTCAAAGTGGGCCCTAAAAACAAACATTGGAGAGCTAAAAAGAGTTTTTAAAATGGGGAGTTTTCTTGAATTCCCCGTCTAGCTAATAGCTAATGATGGTTCCAACTTTTATTCAACTGAAATTTGAATTCACACAAGAAAGGGATATTAGGAAAAGCTCCATGTGCGAATGCCTTGCTATGTGCAAGACAAGCTGTAGCGGTGGTGCCTACCTGAGACCCCACATGATTGATCCGACACTACTACACGGACGGAGCCCCTCAATGCCATGGAACCCTTGGGGGTGTTTTTTTTTTTTTTTTGTTTTTTCAATCCCATGGGTGTGTAGTGTTAGACCAATCCAAATTGACCGGGCCATTGAATTGAAACAAAATAAAACCATAGCATTTTAACACCGTTATAAAGGTTGGAACCATTTGAATTTTTGGATCGCCACAACTCAACCATGATTGGTGGGTCCCATGTGGGCTCCACAGGTTGTCTCCTCCACGGGAGCACGCTCCTCCATTTTTCTTGTTCAAACTGTTTTTCACAAGTACCATCGAGGAGCGTCACAAATTTGAGTTCCAGCCTCAATTTCCCAAGTTAGAACATCAAGTCAATGACTCACTGCTGTTTTCATGCAAGAGGAGCTCCAATCAGACCATACTATCACAAGGATCAAGCATCGTTCTGCAATAGTGTCAAAATGTAATACCAAAATGGTAACGACTCTCTTGGAGTTGGGGTATTAGTAATACTAATTTAGTATTACACCAGAAACTCCACAAGACGTCTGAGTCATAGGCAATGGTAATTTGAGTGGAATTTTGTTCATATTTTCATGGTCCGCAAAATCCAGCAGCCCACCCAAGGTCACAAATTAGATGATGCAAGACCTGTGCAATTTGGAAACTTGTTGGGTCCAATAATTGAAGGTACTGACACCTACAAGTTCAGTTCCCATAAACAGCTTTCACTGTCCTCAAAGAGCATCAGAATGGGTAATAGTGTTGTGGTTTGTTTAGCAGCTGAAAGAAATAGATAGCAACAAAAGGGCATACGTGGTAATGAAATAGAAAGGTAGGAAAATCCAAGAACAGGTATCTTGGCCAATAAACAAACCACCTGTCAGCCATTTTATAATGGCATGTGAAATGCTGGGAAAAGAAAAGGGTAGAAGATTGAAGCCAATCATGTAACAACTATGAAGGATACAAGGAAAGCCCAAATGTACCTGCAGAGTTTTTGCTGTCACCATCAATAGCTGGAAACAACTACTTTGGGGAGAAAGATCAAAGAAAAAGTTTCAAAAGATCACATAACAATTCCAGGCTTCCAGCTCTCTCAAGCTATTAATTGGGGGACAAATGCAAAGCTCAACTTAAACAAATAACAAATCATGAAAAGAATAAATAAAGAAGAAGAAGAAAAGTAAACAACGGAAGCACAAGAAAACAAATAGCTAACAACAGACAATACACCATATGGCAAAACAATGTGCTGATAGGATAAGAATTATTGGAAGGTGACGAGAGCCTGCAGCACTGTTCGTTAGAAAGGGCTCGATGTTGTGAGTTCAAATCATGTTATTACCATTCAAAGGGGAAAAAAAACAAATGGTGAACCTAAAATTTGTAACAGTCAAAACCTTTGCCTTGTGTCTCAAACTCTCAAGGAGTTGGCTAAAAACATAATATTCAATCCCTAGAACAACAAAATCGACAACTATGAATGGAAGAAGAGCAAAGGAATGCTAAGCATTGAAGAATGCATAGTAATCATCTACTATATAAATCAAAGAGAATAGTGAAGTATGACAAGGAGATAATAATACCCACATCAACAACATTCGGTTCGCTTATCATCAATCCTTCATGAATCTCATGCTCTATACATTACAATTTTCCTGATCCTAAATTCTCTCTCATTTTATTCACAACGCAAATATTGATAATTCAAATAATTATGGAGAGACTTTCACCTCTCTACTCTTGCAGCTTCGCCTCTAATCTCCATACTCTTCATCAGCATGAATGAAAGTTGTTTGATACAGAGCCCAAAACACCATTACTCAAACACCATTACTCAGTTTTCTTTCTTCTACGGGCAGATCAATTGCCAAGGACCAACAATCAAATCACCAGTGGAGAGAGTGAGAGAGAAACAATGAAACCGAAGTAAGTGGTGAAGAATAAGATGTAATCGTGGCCAAACAAATGAACCATATCCATTTCCTCTATGGTATTAGAGGAGGGAAATCCTTGAAAGAATCAATAGAAGGGAGGTGGTGGAGGAGATGCGTATGAAACCCCAACAACAGGCGGTAGTGGCCCATCATACACAGGTGAAGGAGGTGGCGGGCTCTTATAAATGGGAGGCATAGGAGAATGCGGAGGCGGTGAATGGTGAACCGGGGGTGACGGTGGTGGTGGAGAAAGCAGTGGGGGAGATTCACAAGGCAATGGAGGTGAGGGTGGGGGTGGGGGTGGTGGTTCATGATGAATTGGGGGTGATGGAGGGGGTGGAGATTCATAATGAATTTGGGGAGGCGGCGGAGGAGATGAGTAGTAGTAGACCGGTGGAGGTGGAGAGCTATAGACAACTGGGGGAGGAGGCGGCGAAGGTGAAGGTGGTGGCAAGTAGTGAACTGGTGGTGGTGGGGGAGGTTCTTCACATGGCGGAGGCGGAGGCGGTGGAGGTGGCTCAATACACGGTGGAGGTGGAGGTGGTTCGATACATGGAGGTGGCGGGGGTGGTGAATTTGGTGGAGGAGGTGGAGAATAAATAGGCGGGGGTGGCGGTGAATGGTAGTAATGGCTGGGAGGTGGAGGCGAATGTGGTGGTGGGGGCGGTGAATGTGGTGGTGGAGGAGGCGAATGTGGGGGTGGAGGCGGCGAATGCCGCGGTGGGGGCGGAGGTGAATGCGGGGGCGGTGGTGAATTATAATAATAAGGACTAGGAGGAGGTGGTGGTGGAGAATACACCGGGGGTGGAGGTGAATTCGGTGGTGGTGGTGGTGGCGATCGAATGCAGTAAACTGGTGGTGGTGGGGATGGGGGTGGTGGAGATGGTGGAGGTGGGGGCAAATAAACAGGTTGGGGGAGGAGACGGTGGTGGCGGAAATGGTGGAGGTGGAGACGGGGGTGGAGGAGAAGGTGATGGTGGAGGCGGAGACGGAGGTGGTGGAGAAGGTGGGGGTGGGGATGGTGGCGGAGGAGACGGTGACGGCGGTGGTGGTGATGGTGGGGGTGGAGATGGCGTTGGGGGAGGTAAATAAACCGGTGGTGGAGGTGAATAAACCGGCGGAGGAGGTGGTGGAGGCGAGAAAACCGGCGGAGGTGGCGAAGGTGGAGGAGGTGGTGGTAGAGCCGGAATAAAAGGAGAGCATCTAAACGAATTACAATCCACAGGTCTAGCCAAGAACGCCTTACATTGCCTCTTTGACCTCTGAACCGGCCGACCCGCCAGACAATTCCTCCGGTCATCAAAATCCTTAACCCGGAGGCAGACCGGCGGCTCACCAGTAAAGTAATTATAAGAGAAAGTAAAATTCTGCAGACTAGGCAGCTTACACACACTCTCCGGAATCGACCCAGACAACTTGTTGTGGGCCACATTCAGCTGCTCCAACTTCTCCATCCCTCCAATCGCATCAGGAATGGGCCCCATCAGCCCATTGAAGCTCAAATCCAGCACCGTCAGCTTCCTCAACAGCCCGATCTCGCTCGGAATACAAGATCTGAACCCGTTATTCATGAGAATGATCTCGTTGAGCGTTTCGGACATGTTACCGAGCCCAGCCGGCACGCAGCCACCGAACCGGTTGTTCGCGAGCACAATCACCGAAACCGGAGAATTTCCGATATTATCGGGCAGATCCGACGCGAACCGGTTGTGATTGATGAAAATCGCGTCCAGATCCTTGTCGAAGAGCGATTTAGGAATCTTCCCTTCGAACTCGTTGAATCGGAGATCTAGGAACTTAAGAGACGGCAGATCGAGAACGACATACGGAAACTTACCAGCAAATCGGTTGTTGCTGAGATCGAGCTCGAACAGGAGCTTCAGATTCTTGAACTTGTGAGGCACGATTCCGCAGAATCTGTTGGAGTTGATGTGGAACAATGCGAGATCCGTCAGAAGACCTAGCTCCTCCGGCAGGTACCCGGCGATGTCTCCGTGGTTGAGATCGATGCCGGAGACGACGCGGAGGTGGGGATCTTTGAGCGAAGCGGAGCAGTAGACGCCAGTGTAGTCGCAGACGTTGGACCCGGACCAGTTTCCGGTCAGATTGAGAGGATCCGAGAAGATGGCCTTCTTCCAAGCTTGGAGAGCAATGTAGGCGGACCGGATTCTAGGGTTTTCGAAGGAGAGAGAGGGATCGACGGAGACGTTCTCGCCTCTGTCGCCGTACTCGTCTCGGTAGTAGAGAAGCTGGCGGCGGGAGATGAAGCTGGCCTCGGCGTCGGTGAGGCCGACGCCATAGTTGGAGAAGTCCGGAGTAGCAGAGAAGGAGGAGAGAATGCAAGGGAGAGTTGCAGAGATGCAGAGGAGGAAGAAGGAGGAGGAAATGGAGGTTTTCTTCCTCATCTCATCCTCCTGTTTGAAGAAGAAGAAGAAGAAGTAGAGAGAGAGGTGTTAGGTTTTTTTTTCTTTTCTAGGGTTAGTGGAGAGAAGAAGATAACATCAGAGACAGCTAAAGCACAGCTCAAAGCAGGACCTTTCTTTCTCTCTTCTCTCTCTACTATACTCTCCTCTCTTTATAAGCTGTTTTTTTTTTCTAGCTGTTTTTCTATTACTGTGTGAGTAATGGAGTGACTCATGACAACACAAGGTAATGGATGGATAGATGTTTTCTCTCTCTTACTTTACTCTTTGGTGGACCCGCGTTTTCCACTTGATCAAACCCTATTACCTGAGAAGTTTAGAAATGGGAGTAATGGGAAAACCGTAGCAGTTTGAGGAATTTGAATTTTCCATGGGAGAAGTGGATGGGTGGAATGGTGCAAATTCCCGGCGCTTGTTCGGGCGTTTTACTTGTAGAGTTTATTTAAGGAAGGTTATTTTGAAAAAAATAATAAAATATAAGTAAATTATGATAGTATTTTATTTTTAGTTGTTTATGATTAAATCTTTTTTATTTTTTATTGAAAAGTGGAGTTTTTTTTTTTTTTAGTGATTACTTTTTGATTTTTTTTTTAAATATGGTGAGAACTTTGAAATAAAGTGATTTTGGCGGGATTTTTTTTTTAAATGGGGCTTTACCTTACTTTAACTCTACAAGTGGAATTGCCAAACAAGGGTGGTCCACGCTCTATTATTGTTAGATGCTTAGATTCAGTGGAATGGTAAGATGTAAGACCTGTGGGGCTAGCTAACAAGGACTTTTTATGGTCACCATCTTGAGCTTGGGTTTGAAATGGACCTTAATGTTTTGAGTTCGGATTCTCTATCGCAGCGTTTACATGGGAAACTTGTAAAATATGTTTGGAAGTCCTTCCTTAGGCTCCAAGATGATTTTGAACACTCAAATGCATGCCGTCCCCTCTAATAATGTATTTATCTTTAAGTTTCATTGAAAATGGGTAAATCTCACCTAATGATTGGGTTTTAGTCAAACTTGCTGCTTAATGAGAATAATTGTAATTGTAGAGGTCCAACTTTTTTTAACAATTGGGTCAAGTTTCTTTGCTCTCAACACATAAGAACTTATGGTCAAATAAACTACATCTAAGAATTACTGAAGAGGTGCAAGAGTGAAATAGCAGATAGCGATATATGTGAAACTAAGACTTTTTAAATTTTGAATAATTAGAGTGATGGTTGTGTATTCATTTTTTACTTTTTTTTTTCATTTAATTCTCTTTAAAAGGGAGGCTATTTGATTGTCAGATATCAACCTTTCATTCCTCATTTTCATCCACTAATAAAAAAAAATGCAAAGTCGTAGAAGACCTAAAAATTTAATTAGATGAAACGACGGGCCTTAGAGTCAAATAATGGATTAAGTCCCATAAAGCATCAATCGAGAGTTCGATTTAGTGTAAATGATCGATTATAATGTGGGATGTGTAAAAGTCCTGCATGCTTGTTGTGCAGGTCGCGCATCTCAAATTCCCATCATTGGATTTATGTGATAAGGGTGGACCCAATTGTAGATAGCATAATTTTTGTCTATAAAGGCAGGTCCATATGTAATGCAAAGAAGCTCATATATTACTCACTTACTTAAGGCTTAATAACTAAGTAAATTAGACATGAACAAGCTTTAACCATAATCATTTATGCACCCTAATTGGGATAACAAGCTAGAAAGATGAGGAGGAAAAAACAAAATGCAATGTAAAAAAAAAATATTACAAATATGTACTTTCAAAAGAATTGAGGGCCTATCTAAAAATATACATATATCAAATATGTACTTCCAAACTTGGTCCAAGCTTGAGCTTTGCAGGACCATGATTTGTTTAAGAAAGAATGAGAATTTCACGCGTTTGTGTTGTGTGTACACTGTGGAAACCGTGGGCAGAATTCTCTATACTGCTCTTAGAAAAAATTGGAGTGATGCAATGAATTGATAAGGCACAAAAATCTAGGAGATTTGTCTTATTCCTCTTTTTTTGTTTTTTTTTTTTTTTTTTTGGACTTCAGTGAGTTTTTATTTTCAAAGGGAGAATTGGGGAAAATAAACTCCACCCCTGGTAGGAAAAAAAAAATCCTATTTTGATACATCCATCCAGAATCCCTGACTTATAAAAAGGCCAAATAAACCATAGAGTTGTCAAGGGACCATAATCATTTGCACTTTCTAAAATAAGTTATACAACATGAGAAATAAGAAAAAAAACCATTGGACCTATTATGTTACAAGGCTGGAGTACTAGATGGGTTGAAATTGAGACTTTTTCACAAATCACAACACCTACTGGCATTCATAAAGTCCTATTCCATTCAGCCTGTATGCCACACCCACCTTGGCGAGTTGGCCATTTAGTCCAAAATAAAAATGTATGGTGTCCTTCCATACCACAGTTGTCCAGTGAAAATAGTTATTGAAGACTTACTTTTTCCATGGTCTTTTCTTTTTCCCATGCCACATCCTCATGCGGACGCCCAGATCTGAAAATTAAAAAGGTTGGCCCCATCAAACAATTCAAAGAGTTCAGGATCCGACCTATCTACAATGCATGGATACTTCAAAATGAATAAAACATAATGTTTATCATGTTTTAATCTTTGATACTTTACTTTTATGTATAAAACTCATGTTCCTCATTGTCCATAGAGTAACCCTGCCCAATGTAGTTGGTGCATATCTTGTTATACAAAATTTATAATATAAACTGAAAGAAAACAAGTAGATAAACAACAACATAGTGCATACAAATTAGTTGAAGGTGCTAGACAGTAGAGAGCCACCGCAGATAACCTCACAGATGGGTATGAATCTCACATGTTAGCTTTCCACAGGTCCTTGTCATGAGTAAACAAAACAGACACGATGCCAATTTGGATCCCTGTTTCGTCGAAACAGGGGATCCTATTTGGATGAATCAGGAGACGACACGCACGGAGGCGGACGGGATGGAGTAAAGAGAACCTGCTTTTCTCTTTCCTTTGTTCCCGCACGTGGCGACCCCTGATTCGTCCAAACAAAACTTTCCTGTTTGAGCGAAATAGGAGATCCGTTTCTAACCTTCCCTGTTTTGCCAGATTTATGTCACTGTAGCCTGTAGGTGTGATTTTTCATTGCATTTTATGTTATTTCCTTTCATTAGGAGACTCTTTTGTTTCTGATAGGCAACCTCTGTCATGACATTGCCTTTAGTCTTTTTTAAGGTCAAGGTTTTTAAAATTATCATAAAGTTTTTTTTTCCTTTAAAAAAAAGGTCTCGTATTTAGTTAATTATTTCAAGAAAGCTTAAAGACTTGTTAGTGCAAAAGCGGATTTTGCTCTACATAGATTTCTATTTCTGTAAGAAAAATAAATGTTACATTTCTACCTCTATCATAAGAAACTAGAATTTTTTGTATTGAGTAAATTCAACTCAACCTTTTTTTATTTCAAGAAAAATGTGACACCACCAAACGGGTGAGTAGTGTGCTGCACAAAAAACATAAGAATAACTTTCCTAGCTATCAAGAAATCATTTGTTGGCACAAGCACACGTTAAAACATTTATTAAAGACTTTCTTTCAAACAAGTCCCCACTGTCGGCATCTTTTTCCATTACATATTTGCCATACAATTGGAATGATATTATTTTAGGCATTGATTCAATTTAGCCATACCAATATTGATGCTAATACCATTTGTTTAAATTTGGCTGAAACCAAGTCACGTCACCCTATATTTAAACGTTTCAGCTATGACTAATGACAGTTTTTTTATATATAAATTTAGTGAGAAATAAAATTTATTAAAATGTTCTCAGCACATTTTTATTATATTATGATATTTTTTTTTACATCAGAAATACTCGAAAAGTAAATAAAACTAATATTCATGGAACAAATCATAATATTAGTTAAGAACGAATATATTAGCAAGTATATCATATCACTCAACTTATAAAGGTTTCTACTATAGGTCCCTTAGCTATAGTTCATTTGGTTAGGGACATAAGTTAACACATAAACCAGCAAGAGTTCATCTTATTTAGGCTTACTTCAAGCTCAACTCGTAAACTAAACATGGCAAGCTTGAGCTAGGGCTTGTTTGGCTCAACTTGAATTTAATTAAAGGCATTGCCGAATTAAGTTAACATATTATATGAGCTAATGCCCAACTTCAAACCTAATCTTTGCCGGTAAACATATATGAAAGATACATACATATGAGAAGGACAAGCCCATCTCAAACAAGCTTATTTGTAATAGAAATGGAGCTCGAGTCCTCAAACTGATCCTAATGTTGTTATATTTTTTTCTATTAAAATTGATATTGGCAAAAAAAGTCTTCGACCCAACAAAACTAGTAATATCCTTAATAGCGCCCACTAAAATCATACATAGTCACATACCCACAATCGACAAACTTATGACAGTTTGGAACACAAAATGTAGCAAGCAAACCCATAGGTGGGTAAAGGGTAACTAAATCTAATGTCCAACTTGAGCTAGGCTGATTTTTAAACCACTCAATTATAAAATATTGAATGCCAAATTTAAGTGCAAATTTAAATATAGGATGAGTTCCATTAACGAGGAGGGAACCTGTGTCTGTGTGTAGATCAATTCAATACGATGGAGCCGTACGTTACCGTGAATGTGATGCCGATTGTAATCAATGTTGTAGGCAGAATAGTCCGAAATTTAAAAGAAAGGGCAATTTGGGCATTTAATGGACGTCACAACGGCGTTTCCCAACGACCCGACTCGATTAATTCCATGCATGGATGATATGGGAGATGATGATGTGATGCGGCGTTACTCTTCCTCTCGTTCTCTTCGAGGAGAAGAAAGCGACGTTTGGAGATGCATGTGAGTGGGACCCTGGTTTGTTTCCCGTCCTGCACGGCTGGTGGATCCTCCCACCACCGTGAGTGTGACTCCCTCTGCTGCGCCACCACCCCATTTTCTGGTCCTCCCCCATTTACCCTTTTCTTCTCCTCTCCTCTCCAACTTGCCTCAGTGTTATTAATTAGGCACTAATACAAGGGTTTTTTATTCCAAAATCCATTTATCTTACTTTAGGGCCTGTTTCTTTCCAAGCATTTCTGACAGAAATTCAGGCTGTTTGTGAATTCCTGAATTCCAGTCAGAAATTCTATGTTCATTTACTAGAATTCGCAGCATTTGAGGCAAGCAGTATTTTGGAATTCCAAAAAAGTGGAATTCCCAAATGCTAGCCCCTCCTCCAGCATTTACAAATTCTAGCATTCCGGGAGGCTTCCTTAGAACACCGGCTCTTCCTTACCGTCAAAGAAGAAAGATTAATCAATATGAGTTTGGTGGAGATTGAGAACATCTGGCGGGGCCCACTGAGTGATTGATCACAATCTCGTCCGTTACAATGGCCGTACAGGGTTGGGCGATTTTGATGGAGGAGCCTGATCTAAATTTGATCAGTGGGGCCCATATTTTGTAGCAAATCAAAATCCCAGGCGAGAACGTGTTCTCTGTTTGGGAGAAGTTCTGTTGCAGAACGTGTAAGGATAAAGAAGAGATGGAGGGGTTCCAGCGGTCTGTGAGTGTATGAGAAATAGTGTGGCCACCACCCTCCTTTTTAGTTTCTAGAAAAGTGGAAGTCCTACCGTTGTTGGCAATTTCTGATGAGACCCACTCTTTGGCTCATGGACATGTGATTAATTTTTGTATGAATGTTGTTTTTTATTTTTTTATTTTTGCTACTTGAATTGTGAAATTGGTATGTAAATAATGCATACATGAGTAAAATTCCAGTAAAAAATCCTTATAGTTATGAAACAGAGAATTCAGAAAATCCAGGAATTCATGAATTCTCCGGCATAAATTCAGACATAAAAGAAACAGGGAATTCAGAAATGACAGAATTCAATAGCATTTCAGAATTCCAGCATTTAAAAATTCCAGACAGCCACCAGACATGAATTCCAGGAATTCTAGGAAAGAAACGGGCCCTAAATCTTAATCCTATGGTAAAGACTCGGTAGTTCTCGCCGTCGCCGTGAATGGCATCTTATACAAGGGTTTTTTTATTCCAAAATCTATTTATCTTACTTTAGAGAATGGCATCTTAATCCAGTGGTAAAGACTCGGTAGTTCTCGCCGTGAACCTAGCCACCCCACTCCCTTACATTATGTGCAAGTCCTGCCACGCATGTGCAAGTTTTTCGGGCTTGTTTAGCGACTCTAATAATAGAGCCAAGTAAAGTAAAGCACCTATTTCTCAAAAAAACAAAAAAAAAAAAAAAACTCATAAAAAATACTTTAATTCTTATTTCTCACCATATTTTTTTAAAATAAAAAAGTAACATCATTTTTCTATTAAAAGGCAAAAAAACTCCACAATCAATGCAAAAGTCAAAAAGATTTAATATCATAACTCACTTCTATTTTATTCTTTCTTCAAAATAATCTTGATTCCACTCAACTCCATTAATAAAGCCCCTAAACAAGCCAGGGACAGAACCTAACTCCTTAGTTGTAGTATAGAAAAGTAATATATATGTATATATATCTATTTTACTGTAGTCCAATCATTGACGGTTTTCTCTTGGTCTTTGCGGTCCATTTGCATTGGTGCCATTGTCTTGGTAGGACTGAATGAGATTTAAGATGAGGATCCCACCTTTGGACATGGTCTAAATGGGTGCTCTTGAGTTTTCATCCGATCTTTTGGTTTTTAATTAATGAAAGCGACTAATGGGCTGGCCGTTATGAACTCATTGAGGCAGTCGTGCTAAATTCACTAGTGCTGCTCTTTCAAATTCAATTCACATATAACCTATTTGTTTTGGTGATATATAAGAATTGAATTTGAAGAAATTCATAGTTAAATGGGCTCCATTTTTAAGGGTGAAAGACCTAAGATAACAATATAGATGATGCCTTGACTTTCCTAGTTATGATCTGAACTACAAGGGTGATGGGTTGGTATTCATTTTCTATCTTCATTTGACTTAAGATTATTTAATAGAAGCTCATTTTTTTATATTCACCTTTTGATCGTCATTTTTAACCACTTAGAATGCGATCTCTCATATTAAATTCCTATGTATTCTATGCAAGTTAAATCACTATCTATCATGTATGAGGTCTGAATTTCAATTCTAATAATATTATGCCACTATCGTCAGAGTTTATCAAATGTGAACTACATTATTTGACTTTACACTTGTAGGACAAATTTAATGATAGGATAATCTCCACAATGAGATAGTGATTTTGAATTGTTTGGGTTTCAAAAGACAATTTTACAGTGATAGGCTCAAATAACTCTATAGGATTTTCACATGGCTGCCCAGCATTCAAACTCTGGGTACGCCACTTCTTTCCGCTTGTGCGGGCTTCCTTCCCACTTATGTGAACTTTATTTTTCGCGTGTGGGGGCTCCTTTCTTACTTGAGTGGGCTGTCTTCCTGTATATGTGCGGGCTTTTAATTGGATCCCAGCCCCTTTGGCTAGGTTAACACTTTCTTTTTTATGAGGCATATGAACCGATTAGATCAATGGTGACCTCTCATCATGTGTTCCCTTTTCAATGGTCACTTCTTGACGGTCTATTTGATGTTTTTTTTTTTTTATTTCTATCTTTTTCTGAAATAAATATCAAATGAGTATTAAAACACAAGAGGAAGCTAGCATTAGACATAGCTTGTCATGCTGAACCATTATAAAGACAACTTGTCATATTCAACCATTCTAAGTTTTCCTATATGTAATTTTTCATTCAATATAATGTCAAAATTAGAGCTCTACTTATCTTGGTTATTAGCTTCCTACAAACACAAAAGGAAGTCCAAATTATTTTCAAACTTGTTTGGTAATTACTTGAAGGAGACAATGGAATGGATCGATGATCTTGCATAGTAACAATCCATGGGAGTCCCACTACGGCACTACCTATGCATGTCAACAATCAAGATGGTCCAATCTGCCATGAAGAACCATTAAAACACTGCATGTTCTAACAATTCATCTATCACCATTAGATGGTTTCTTATGGCCCATTGTAATATATCTGTCCAAATTATCAATTGAGTAGTTTTCACGTCGTTTGTTTTAAGATAACATAAATTAGAGCTCAAAGAATTTTGGAAAGTTGTTATGATCATGAACTTGGTGACAATTTAAGAATGACATGATTAAATCTATTGATTAAACGTAAGTATCAAGAGCAAGCATGTCTCTCTCTACATATCTTGACGACTTGTGTTCCTACTCAATTTCATGCCCCACATGACTTCAATAGTGGGAAGGATTTGCCTTTTTTTTTTATTGTTTTCTTTCATTTTCCTTTTAGAAGAAAGACTTAGAACTCAGGCATTCTCGACACCTACAAGTGGGTGGTGGTGTCTCTCGTGAGCTGAGCTACAACTCGAGACTTCTTAGGCTTATTTCTTTTCATATTGGGGATTTTAGATATTAATATAATTATTGTTTGAGGATTTTACCAAAAAAATAACTTTAAGTAGTCACCGCACAAAACAAGAAACTTTAGCCAGTAGTATACCAAATAGAAAATCTGTACAGAAAAATTAACTTTTTTTACCTTTTTTTTGTGTGTGGTCATATTTGACCTTCATTTTCTGTGTTGAAAGTCAACTGTGACCCTCGCAATAACAAGTGAGGGTCGCATTCAACCCTGGGCAGGCAAAACCTCTTCATCTTCTTCATTCTTCCTCGAGTGTTCTAGTTTTCAATTAAAGGAAAAGATGACTGAAAGATCTGCCACTTAAAGTTACTTTTTTAGTAAATTTCCAATAGAGGATCCTTTTAGGAAAAAACTTCTACAATTTTAAACCCAAATTTCTAGCATGTTATGGTTTTGTGTAACATCACGTGAAAACAGATTTTGCTAAAATAGAAGAATGGATAGGAGGAGTAATTCAAAAGCTAATATTCACGCTCATTTGTGCTTTGGGCCAGAAAAATCATGCACATACAATAACTACCAACAAGAAAACCAGAGATGGGGAATAAAACAGGGCACTAGCAGTTCACATGATGCACAACCAATCGACAACATTTATTAGGAACCAAGCATTTCTTAAATTGACCAACCCACCAACAACATTTTTAGGGCCGATTAACAATTTACTAGGTTAGATCTTCCAGTCATCTCTTTCTTAAATCAAAAACTCGAACACTCGAGGAAACAAGGAAGAAGATGAATAGTTATGCCTGTTCAGGATTGAATGCGACCCTCCCTTATTACAGCGAGGGTCGACAACACAGAAAATCAAGGTCGAATGCGACAACAAAATAAAATGGTGAAAAAAAAAAGTTATTTTTTCTGTACGGATTCCCTGTTTGGTGCAGTTTACCACTTAAAGTTATTTTTTTGATAAAATGATAAATTTGAATATTTTTAAAATGCCCTTCTAATTTTTCAAATGTAACTATTAAAGACAGTGATAATATCCAAAGTTGGGAAGTTTTGATTTTTGTAAAACGCCCCTTTAGTTTTTTTTTATCCGATAAATGAACTTCAATTAAAACAAGACAAGAAGACAACAAAACCAATAGAATGGGATTGTAGGGAGGAGTCCAAACAAAAACTCTTGACGAGAGAAGAACAATTCTTGGCCAAATATACGAGTAACCTCATTAACAATCTTATTGAGAAATTTGAAAAACTCAATAAAAATATTAATAATAATAAACTATAGGCGGGGCAGCTGGGCCCCACTATATGCCACGTGTCGGCTGATGTGTAATCCCATCCTGTAAGTGCGCGTAAGATAGCTTCCGGGCGCAAAGATACAAGAGTGGGCGGAACGGAACCCTTTACGCGCCCCAACGACCTCTTCACCTTTGACCACAGAACGTGCAGGGGCAGAGAGCTGTTATGTTGACTGCCACGTGTCTATCTTAAAAAGTACGACCGGCCCGAAGAACGGGTCAAAATTTATATGCCAATAGAATTCGGATCCTCCGAGGCCGGCCCTTTTAGTGGGACCCACTTTTTAAGAAAAATATATACTGTTTACCAAAAATGTCTTGACCCTTGTTTTGGCTCTGCTCAAATCTTTCTGCAATGACTCCACTTGTGATTTAATTTTAAAAAAATATATGAAGTTGCTTTTGCATTTGGTACATATGTTTTATTCGTGATTAATTTAACTATGATTTCAGTTTTTATTGTAGTGAAGTTCAATATCATCCAAATCTATCAACCCTTCACCGCTTTTGCATGCTTTTAAGTTCTAATCATGCAACAAGATTTGGTAAAATTTAACAAGGGTTGAACATAAAAAAGGCAAAATTTTCATAATTTAGGTACAGGATTTGTGACCAGTCCAATGGTCCCATCGGGGTCTGGACTTTTGAAACTGCTTCTAAATGCAATGTATAGTCAGGGTCATCAAAGAACAGGCCTCAATAATAATACATTGAGGTCAGATTCATAAATCCATCCATAGAGGGTCTACCTCTGCAACTGTTCCACTTGAATTCTGACCGACATCCTTGCATTTTCACCACCGCATTAAAAATAAAAATAAAAAAATCTAAGGTAAACTTTTATGGTTGTCACTTTATCTACGTTAAGCGAAATTTTCACCTACAGAAACGTCCATGCCCGAAAGTTAAATGTTGAGAGGAGACTAAATGTGTCAAAGAGGCACAAGGCTTAAAATGTCCTGAATTAAAGACGCTTACCATGACAAGCAGAGGCGGACCCAGGCTTTGATGACCTGGGGCGGTCGATTTTAAATTCTTCATTGATTTAAATGGGCCCCCCATACATATTTATCTAAACACTATACAATCACCCCATGTCCGAAGCACATGTCTAAATGGTAAATAATTGCCCCACCTAAATAAAAATTCTGGGTCCGCCCCTGATGACAAGCATCATGTTTGATTGCGAGAACATCATTTGGCCTTCCCCATTGGATCATTGTCACTTTAAATTACCCTCAAAGTAAAATGTTGGGATATTTCAAAATTTATATTTTTTTCATACCTAGATATTATCAAAAAACTGCCTCAGACCCCACCCCCACCCCCCAAATTCCCATGGGATGCCCATCCATGAAAGAAGGGTCAGTAAAATCCCACGACTTGGGGTGGAACCCCCCAATTCCCATGGGATGCCCATCCATAAAAGAAGGGTCAGTAAAATCCCACGACTTGGGGTGAAAAAAGCAGTAGTAAAGGCTAGCGTGCGGTGTTTTCACAGCCTTAGAAGATGGCAGTAAAAGAGTAATGAGTCATGAGTGTCGGTTGCAATGGCACTCAACTAAAAACCACACACATAGCCTTCAATTCAGTCATCAAGGGTACAGAAGAAACATAGGTATCAAATCAGATAGGGCCCACCCCACCTACTTGAAAAATCAAAAAGGAAATACGAGGCATTGAGGGTGACTCACGATATCATTTTGACGATCTCTAAAAACGAGTACAACAAATCCTATTCATTTACAAGGTGTGTCGGACTCGATGGTCCTATGCACAAATCATAACCAACTTGCAAGTTGCAATCTTTATATATTAAATTATGAAGATTTAAGTCAAAACTTATGTACATAATTGGATACTGCGACCCTCAAAAGAACAACTTCATTCAACCAAAATAACGTTGATCATAGGACGTTGCGACCCATAGAAAAATCAACCCATGTCAACTTCCCTGTCACCGGGGCATGGATACAGCTAAATCCTATATAACTCTGCATTCAAATGGCTCAAAATCCATTAACAAAAAGATGATCATTTGCTGCAATCATAACGGTGGTGTGCTTGAATCTGATTCAACTTCTGCTGTAATCATCATCATCATTAAAGCCGTGTCCTAATGATTTATGGTTGACTAGCATTAAATATAAAAAAATATAATTATTAGTTTAACAATGTACCACTCCAACTTTAGGAAAATTAGGTCAGTAGTTGATGCTATGATATGATAGCAGATTAATTAAAAAAAAAAAAAAAAAAAGTGAGCACCCTTACCTACTCTTTCAATCTTTCGTTTTAATTTAATTCAAAGGATTAGACTGAGATGTACTAGTTCTGAAAAGGAGATTATATGGACACGTGAGAATAATACCTTGCAGCCGTTGGCAAATGATTGGGATTTGGACGTGGTAGCGTGAGAATCTCATCAACAAACAAACAAGCTCAAGCCAGCTCATTCACAAAGAAAGGTCCAGAGCTCCTCCCCTAAATTCCAATTCATCCCCCATTCTCCTACTTACAAACCAATTACCATTAATATTTTATTGTTAGCAAAGTATAAAGTACGTCTCTACCCTCAATTTATTCCTTGTATTTTATTAGAAAGCTCTTCTCTTTTCTCAAACCCAACTAAAGAAGAAACGAAAAAAATATATAGAACTAAAAGTAGGCCCTTATCATCTGTGAGAAAGTCCTGCCAGGGAGGAATGACTTGGAAAGAGCCATCCCAAACAAAAGAAGGGAGAGGAAGTGGGGAAGAAGAAAGAAACAGCTTAACAACCATTTAGTAAGAAAAATGTAAAATTGGAGAGAACACCGACAATGACCATCTTCTTCTCTTTGCTAAAACTATACTATATGTTGGAATGGCGTACACAAGAAAGCTGCTCTCAAGAATATGAAACAATCAATGGGTCTCTGATCTTTCTTACACAATGACAAAATTCAGTTCCTGAAAAAATAATAGTGATATTGCAGCCGCTCCCTGGCCTCCTCCTCCTCTTCTTTAGTTATACCTATGTTTGAGGTTATTAGAGAGACAAAACTAAAATTAGAAAATATGATCGGTAAAACTTCATACACAACAAAGAACAGATTATGTACTGATATAGTTTATTTTCTTTTTGGTAAAAAATGTACTGATATAGTTAAAAAAGTGTTGGGCCCCATTTGGATTGGCAGGAACTTGGTTGACCTGCACCCAGGTTACATTTAATTGGTCATGGTAAAGAGATAAGCAGCCGTGATTCGTGGATGATGCAACTTATCCAAACAAAGACTCCAATCAATGGAAATATTTTTTGGGGGGGGAAGGGTGGGCGCAGCCATTTCCTATCAACGGGTGGGAAATTGTAGGTCACTTGTTCATCTCCACCCTTGACCAGAAAATAAGCCAAACTTCCCAAAAATCTTTTTTTTTTATAATGGAAAAATCATTTTGTAAAATGAATAATCACAAAGGATAAAACAATTGTCGGGTCATGATGTGCACAGGCCATATTCAAATATTGAGACAACCACAATATTGCAGCCCATCCAGTGGATGGCAATTAAATGGTTAAGAGCCAAAGTTAGTCAGAACATGAGCAACAACAAAAATGGCAACTTTTGGGCAATAACAGCCCAAGATGATGACCACACCGGAACAAGTGTCCCACACGGTACACATCTGCCAGTAGTATAATGAGCATCGTGCTTCATGTTACTTGTGTAAGCACATCACAATCATGATAAAAGGCTCGTGAGAAAAATAAAACTTTTTTTTTTCTGAGAAATAATCAATAAAGAGAGATCACCTGTATTACTGCTGGAACCAGCTGCCTTGGCAGGGTCTAATGGCTTGGCGCAAGCACTGCTTGATCAGCAAAAAAAAATGTACGGTCAAATGAATCAGCATAACCAATTGTATGTAATAAAGAGAACTGCTTGTATAGAGGTGTCCTAACTCATTTGAAGGTCAATGTTGAACAATAGTTGGATCAGTCTCAAAATTAGAGTGTGATATAATGGGGGCAATGTGTATGAGGCATAGATTGATCATAGGTGAGACCCATAATACATACAGGAAAGAACAAAGTGGGAGTGCAAAATTTCGGATCGAAGTTAGTTTTAGCCTAGATGACACAGTACATGAAAGGAGATCCTGATTGTGTCAGCGGATAGCTGGAGAGAAGGATCCACCATGGATTGGTTGCATGTAGCCCAAAATCACATGGAGATTAAAAACAAATACTATTGCGGGCCAGAAAAAAAAAATGGTAAGAACAATTTCATCAAAGGATTCATGATCATCCAAATTTAGGAGTTTGTTGACCCATGCAACCACTCTTTCCGATCCAACCATCCAACATGACCATGTAGGAGAGCCCCCAGGTAGCGCAGACAATGAGGACCTCATTACAATATGAAGAGGCCACCTCTCATTGGATCATAATTGATACTCATTTGTACATGTAGTTGCAAACTTGCAAGACGGTATTTTAGAGAAAATCAATTAATCACCAGAGACAAAAATTGGAATTTTACACTTGCCCAACCAATTGCTTTTAGGCTGACGGGGTTCCTTCATTATTCGTACCCCACTCTTCTTCAGCCTCGTTGCCGTTTACAAGGACAGCGCCATCGGTAGAATCATCCACTTCTTCTTCAATGGCCTCTTCTTGACCCTCTTCTTCTCCGTTCTCTTCTAACATCTGTAAGAAAATTTGTATAAAAATAGTACAAGGGGAAAATGCCCATGAAATAATAAAAGAAACCCACAAGTGAAACGGCAATACATAGACAAATAATTAAAAACCACAGTTCCAATGTCAACATATATCACACTTGTACCAACATCAAAAATATTTTTGATCTAAGATGTCACTAAAAAAGGGTCCTTTGTCTGCGTCTCCATCAATGATGAGAAGAGCACGAAAAACAGATTTTTCAAATGTGCCTTTTTTTTAAATCAAAATTAGGAAATAAGGAAGTGCCCCTAGACAGTCTGAGGTGGGTCCCACTCCTTGGATGGTCTAGATGCACAATGCATAGGTGAATATTCTCCTAGGAAATTATGGAAGGGGTAATTTTACTTTTTTTAAGGGACCAACATTTATAGATTAATTGGACTGTTTTTATTTGGCTAATGAGATGTCCTTGTCTACCCAAAAATTATGATATAAGAAACTGGTTTACAGAAAGAAAATAGGATATAATGGGTAGATGTGTTCACCAAACAGTTAAATAAACAAAATACTGTTCGATCTTTTTCTTTTTCTCTCTTTTTTTTTCCTGTTAACTTGTAATGGCTCTTATCTTTTATGATGGTCTGTGTGACCACATAGCTCACTAACACATTTTTAACTTTTTTCCCTGTTTACAAAAGATGCTTTCATTTCATATCATATTTTTTACAGAGTTTATTTTCTGCCTAAATGGGTTAAAAAGGGAAAGAGTGAACTTCTTCCGAGCCATTTGGATGAGAGATGGAGAAATACTAATCCACATTAGCTTCTTTTGAAATATTCAAATCAATGTCACAAGCATGATTGGATTTGAGGTTTTTGGCATGCATGCACTAATATGAAGGCTTATTCTCAAAAAAGAAAATGGATTACTGTTACCAGAGCCTAAAACACAAAAGGAAAATTTATCATTTTTGCTAACAGACAAGGATTTGAATGTCGGGTTCCCCTAATAGATCTCTTTCAGTAAAAGCAAAGATGATACAGGGATTTGTCACTTGCATTAGCTATCGCTTGAATGTAAACCAATACGACATTAAATGAAAGTTTAAAATATAAAGTCATAAATAAAAAAACTAATAAAAATAGGAAGTCAATGTTTAACAAAAGAAATTAAGACATTACCTACCTACCCATGTCCCGACAACCCTTTTGGAAATCAAGCAAGTTGAATATTTTGAGGTGTCGTATAGATTTGTACCATACCCACACCTCTTATTATTTTCTCTTTAGTACCTTATAAAAAAAATTCTCAAAAGAAAGCAACAGACAGCTATATGAAAACATAAAAAGGGATATATATATATATATATGGGGCCAGCTCTCCTAAGCTCAAGCTTAGGATAAGATAAGCTCAAGTGTGCGGTGGGGCCCACATGGGGATTAGGAAGGGGGAGGGGGGATTTTAAGGACTCCATGGGACCCTCCTCTCTGCCAAAAATCAGCCCCAATCATGATTTCTATCATCTCAGTCCATTCGGATCGATACAGAGTTGATCCAACTGTCCAATAAATTCGGATCTGACCGAAAGTTGGTGGACATGTGCAATTTAGGTGGGTCATGTGTTTGGTCCATTTGGATGGATCAAAGGTGGGCCCCACAAATATGAGCTTACGAAATTTTCTCCTAAGCTCGAGCTTAGGAGAGCCTTGCTATATATATATATATATATATTACAGATGGATCAACCAGCATGCCACAATGAAAAAAAAAAAAATGAATCCTTAAACTAAACATGTTTGTTATTTTGGGGGGAAAACCATTTAGAAGCACCATTATCAGCATAGGGAAAACATAGATACAAAATTTCAGGAAATGTGGCCCTTCCCCTCTCCTCAAAATTATTCTAGTTAGTCAAACCAACAATTTCTATAAACAAATAAAAACCAATTATTGTTACAATTGCATACCTCATGACCAGAATCTCCATTTTCAAGGGGTCTTTCCTCTTCTTCCACTTGCATGCTTCTGAATGCTTCAATAAGATCGATGTTGGCTTTCTCAGCAAAGCGTATGTATTCTTCAGCGGGTGGAAAAGTGCCCCTGTTCCAGAGGTAGATTAATCTCAACTAATCATTCCCAAAAATTCGCACATAAGTGGACATACAGACATCATTTACCAGGAAATTCAGTGTCGGCTATAAAATCTCTAAAGACCAGGTTTTTTCCCCCTCTCTAAAGACCAGTGACTGGCTATATTATAATAGAGGAAAAGAACATTAAATGTCTGTTCTGTTTTAAGTTAAGCAATAGACATCCTAAAGTCCTCACTAATGTGGATAGTAAATGGACTGGCCTCTAGAGGTCACTAATATCATCTGCCGCTTGGACAACTATTTAGTGATTTTGAAAATCTAGTGTGTTTTTTGAGACCCGTTTGCGGACCTGAAGACTCAAGACCAAAATATTTTAGCTCAGTTGACATTCTTTTATAGCCTGAATTTATTCCAAAAGGGGAAAAAGCCCTGGTTTTGAGTACTTTGACTGAGGGACCAACATTGTCTCAGGTTGAAAGATAGGATTACTAGTCTGCAAGGTGCCAGGACTGTGTTGTAAAGGCCTGTAAAGTGTTAGACCCACATTGTGTTTGGTTATAAGAGCACTTCAGTATAGGGACCTCTCAACATCTTAAAAAAGGGAACTACAGGGACATTCGCCAGCAGAAATGTAGGCAAAATGGAGCATATGGAATGGGAACCAATAGTCTCTCAATAGAAATGACAGACTACAGGACAATGTTTCAAGGCACAAGCACAGTCAAGGTGGCAAGACTTGTTGGAGCTTTAAGTGCTAGGTGAGTAGTGCACCTATTTTAGCTAGGCGCGAGTTTTATGTAATAATAATAATAATTAGCAAGGATGGGGAGATTAATGAAGATGTCAAACATAGGATAAAGACGGGATGGTTGAAGTGGAGACTTACTTATGAAGTGCTTTGTCACTGATGAATGCCAACAAGATGGAAGGGGCAATTTTACGGGACAATAATTAGACCATCAATGACCTATGGAGCAGAATGTTGGCCAATCAAGAAGCAACATATGCACAAAATGAATGTAGCATAGATGAAATGTTGATGTGGATGTGTGGTAAAACTAGGAAGGATAAAATTAGGAATGAGCGCTTTCGAGAGCATTTAGAGGTAGCATCAATAAGGTATAAAATTTAAGAAACCCGTTTGAGATGGTTTGGGCATGTCTAACACGGGCCGACAACTACGCCAGTAGGGAAAAGTTTGGTCATGCAAGTTAATGGCCCATCAAGCGGAATGGGCAGGCCGAAGAGGGTGTGGATGGATGTAGTAAAAATAGATCCGAAGCAGTGCAACTTATGTGAGGATTTGGTGAACGATAGATAAAAAAGGAGAAATAAAATTCATGTAGTTGACCCCAACATAGTTGGAACAAGGCTTAGATGATGATGACGACGACAACATACATACATATAGGGATTTCCTCCGTTACGAACTCGTTCATTTGGTGTCATGTGACCTTTTCCTGCACCAATTACCTCTCTCTCTATCTTTAAAAAAAATTTAGCATGCTCCTCAATATAATGAAGATTCAAAGACATGCTCTTCTCTCTCTCTCTCTGCGTGCGATGAATAGGAGATAGCTGGTAGGGAGATGGCCGAGTGTGAAAATTTTTTTCTCTTTTCTCTCTTACTCTTGCTCTTCTCCTTTTGTTCCATTCCTCTCCAGACTCTAGCCTCTGGGACCTTTTATCTCTTTTGAGTGATTTAAAAGACTCTTAAACCGTTGGATCTATAACAGGGTTCATGTGATCCTAACCCTCTTTGAAAGGTCGCACAAAGATTTGCGACTAAGTTTGCACACACACACACACACACACACACACACACACACACACACACACACACACAGAGAGAGAGAGAGAGAGAGAGAGAGAGAGAGAGAGAGAGAGAGAGAGAGAGAGAGAGGCTTGATTAAGTGCACGCCGGGTGCACTTGGTCGTGGGGCCCACTTGTGGCCCCACCTAGGCCAAGGACCGGGGCTTTTGAAGATTTGGGTAAGGTCCTCCTCTCTATAAAAAAAAAACCCTCATCCGATCACCCTAAACCTATCACCGGGGACACATAAGTTCAGTCCATTTGGATGGGTATACAGTTGATCCAATAGTCCAGTAAATTCATGGGAATGTGGGGATCAATCCATCTAGATCTGACCCACTTGTGCACAAATTTTCATGTCCATCAGATCATCCTAACCCCTTGATATGCACCCCCGCCCCCAATTTAACGGTTTTAGAATGCAATGCATCGTTTATTATTATTTCTATCTGTCAGTCAAATCCCAATAGGGTCGGTGTAAAGAACATGAGATCAATGACATTCAAGCATTGGGGGTTGGGAGGTTTGGGGGCCGCGTCGGTTGTGTGCAATGTGCGTCCCATTCGGGTTGATCATAGGTCTTTTCAAGTGGGCCATGCGCATCTATGCTATTTGCGCACGAGCTCCTTGAAAATTCCCATATATCAGGGCTTTTGAGGTGTGCACATGCTCATCTAAGAAATTTGCGCACAGCCTTGTGGGGTTCGCCTAGGGCCAAGTCAATTCATGGGAAGGTAGGGATTGAAAGATCTAGATGTAACCCCACCAACGTGCAAAATTTCAAGTCTATCAGATCATCCTAGCCCCTAATCTATGGCAATCAAGTTCAACAGCTTTAGCATGCATTGTTTCTTTATTCCAATCTAGCAGTTAATGTTGATATTGCACAAAAGTTCCCTTCTTGTTGGGTTAAAAAAGGAATATATATCTATGCGATATCGCATAGTTTAGAATTTAAAGCATTAACACATAGTTTAGGATATTTTAGTCCATAAACAATGCATGAGTATTTGTGGGGAAATATCTCAACTTTTGTCACCAAGTGGGGTTATTAATGGCTAAAGGTTACTGTATGGGCGAAACCCCTTTTTTTGGGTAAATCACGATCTTCATCTTGAATCTATCTGTTAGGCATGTTCTAGAGGGCTGCTGCAATCACAATGAGAGACCGGGGTGGGGGGTGGGGGGTGGGGGGTTGGTGAAGATAGGAGATAGAGGGCTCAATGGACTCTGCAGCGGCAGTTATTCTGAACAAGGATAGATGCAATTGTTGGGTTCCAGATTCATTAAAATCAGAGTTGTTTTAGAGCCTCATAGGAAATCTCATCTCGAAGGAACCTCACCACTGTTGAAGGCAGGTCCAAGTTGTAGGGGAAAATGCTTGTAAATATTCGCAGACTGGAGGGAAATTGGACCTGGACCATACTGCAATTCAAATCATTCAAGACAGTGATTTTCTAAATAATTGCAACTCCAGGAAGCTCGGCCGTAGAGTCACCCAGCCTTCTCCAATATAAAAGCCTTAAACAGATTCTTGTGCATACAGTGATCTCTTTATCTTTGATTTCTGCAGTAAATTGATTGCAACTCCCATGGCATAAAACCAAACCAAACCAAACCAAGCCAAGCCTTTTCCCACTAGGTGGGGTCGGCTATATGGATTTGACGACGCCAATCAAATCTGTTTAGGGCCATGTCCTCCGTTAGATCCATGTAGGCAAGGTCATGTTTAATAGTTTCTTTCCAACTTCTCTTGGGTCTCCCTCTCCCTCTCCTAATCCTGGCAATCTCCATGCTTTCACACCTTTTAACAGGTGCCTCCGTTGGACGCCTTCTAACATAGCCGAACCATCTCAGTCAATTTTCTCTCATTTTATCTCCAATCGGTGCAACTCCCATGGCATAAGTGAACATAATTGTGTGATTTTCATGGCGACTTCCATCATTCAGGAAGAATCATGTCCACGCCTAATGGGAAGGTTAAACTCATGAAGGATATAACAGAAAATGAGTAGACCAAGAAAACAGTATCATGATAAAAGGAGAGCATTGCAAAGATACCAATGGATCCAAATGAGGTACCTTTTCTCAGAGAGGCTAGACTCAACGGCAAGAGCAATCTGCCAGTTCTCAAACAAATTAGGATACTCTTGAGGATCCGCCAAAGACTCAGCAGCTTTTTGATTGACCTAAAAACAAAGATGCAACAGACAAAAATCAACAAGGATTCCAAATACCTCTTTTACAATAACAATACAGCAAATACAGAATAAAAATTGATAAAATTGAGGAAAATAAGATGTCATCATAAAAAGCAGAAAAAGGGGCCACATAAAACAAGTGATCCCTTTTACATTTCTGACTATTGATCTGACTGCAAATTCAAGCTTCATAAAAAGGGAGGTAAGAAAGGAAAATACTGAAAAGGGGAGGTAAAGGGGGAAATCCCGAAACACAAACGAGAGGTAACCTTATTGAGGTCATTTCTCCAAATTGCCACGATCTCGGACACCTTGCTCGGAAGATACGATCGGGCCATCAAAGCAGCTTCTGGAATCCGGTTGCTGAGAGTGAATGCAAAAAAAATATAAATAATAACCATAAAAGTGCTAAAAGATATCTATCTACAACTGACGATTACATTGTTTAGCATAAATAAAGAGACAGATGAGAGTTACCTCTCCACCAGCAGCTGTAGGCAATCCTCCAATTTACCAAGCATGAATAGACAAAGGAAGGCAACATTATTCTTCCCTTGTTCTTTGGCAAGAGATGCTAGTCTTGAAATTCCTTCAGCATCACCAAGAGCAGAGTATAGAAGCAACAAGCCACTCAAATCCATGGCATTCACCAAACATTCTTCGGCCATTTCTAACTGCATCAAGAAAAATGCATCGTTAACCACAACAGCATAACATGGCCCATGGGATCCAGAGAATTTTCAAACTCAAATTATTTACACCACAGTGGATGAAGGTGATACACTAGGATCAGGCAGTACATACTTTGAATCTGCATAAATGGAATACCAAGCAGTACATATATTGCTCACCCAAGCAATACTGCTTAGCCAAAAGACCGAGTACAGTTAACTGACTCTCCAATCAAGTTGAAGGCATTGGAAACTTCAGAAAATAAACTGTACTTGATACCTAGAACATCCCTTTCCACAGAGCTGAAAGTAACACTGTACATTTAAGTTTCAGGAAGATGCAATTTATTCACTTATCAGTTTGCAAGAAGAAATGCAGGGTATATGATAGTTAAAGAAACACCTTCCCAGTAGACATGGCCAATTCACCCAACTGCTTCCATTTTGATTCGCTCTGTGCTTCAACAGCAATAGCCTGCCAGTTTGAGCAAAAAAAGGGCAAAAAGAAATGAAGTGAGGAGCTCAGTATCCCTGAACAATGAACAAATGATAGCAAGCAGTGACAATACACAGGTAATGGAAAGAACTATCAAGAAGTACGGCTCCATAATAATAGATTAGCTGCATCCATATGCATGTATCTGTTTATCAGAAGCAGACCTTTGCAACCTCAAGTCTCCCAAGCTGTACAGCTAGATCAAATCTGTAATTAGGATCTGTAGCAACTTCAAGCGCATCCTCCAGCATACCCCGAGATTCCAAGAAGCGAGCCACACTAACAAGTAAAACAAAATTTCCCCAGACATCAAGATACAAGACGAACTTCAGAAAGACATAAATCAAAATAATAAAAGTGAATAAGAAACTTAACTATGATAAAAACAGGAAAGCACTGGGAACAGATAATAATTTTCCATGTTCAACAACTGTCCACCACCATCAAAAGGTAAAAGAAAAGAAACGTACAAAACTATGCATATTTTCATTATTTAAATATCGTATAAGCAAAATAGATAACACAATTTATAAATATCATGGTAAGTAAAAGAAAGTCTTTAAAACGGTCCAAAATTGTCAGCTGTCAAAACTTCCAGTGTCCACATTGTTTTTTTTTTTTTTTTAATTTTTTTTAATGGCAACTTTCATTAAAAGCATAAAAGAAATCAGTACAAAAGCATTATACTGATCTGGACAGAGGCAAAAACAAGCAAAAGTACAAATATTTAAACCCCCAAACATAACATGCTAGTCAGCTACTCAGTACAAATCTTTAAACCCCCAGTGACCACATTGATTAAATCAATGAACAAAAAAAAAATCAGAAAACAACATTGAATAACATGAATCCTCCCTGAACTACTCAGACTTGATACATGCAACATGATGTACAGAAGTAAACATAACAATAAATTCCTGAAAAAAAGTGTTCAGGACTTTCCACACCATTTACAAAGATGTCAGCCTGGTTTGAGTACTGTTATTGGAGTGTATTTAAATTTTAGAGTGGATCATGATTTACACTAGGCAACCTAGTTCCACATTTTTAACAGCCTTCAAACTAACAAAATGGGATTGACGACGACACCTTCTAATCCAGATTTCCCATGGTGCCAAATTCAGTATGTTTCATAGGATACAAGCAAACATAGGATACAAGCAATTAATAGAAGGCTGCTGAGTGCTGGCTATAAAACTAAAGATGAAACTCTAAGTTGGTTCTACTGATTGACATACACGATATACTTCTTACAACCAAAGAAGTGATCCTATGTTAGCCCCACTGGTATACATAGGCTAGTCACATGTTGTAAAAAACAAAACAAAAAAAAACTCAAACAGGGCCCATTTTGGATACCTGCAACTCTCAGAACTTTCACACTTGGACTAGAGGGTAAAAACATTCCAAATTTCAAGAACTGTGCTGCATCAAACAACAAATTTCCTCTCTAACTAAAGAGATTATTAAAAAACATTAAATGCTTACTGATGTAAATAAAAGATGGGATCTGACCAACACACAGATTTAGGATGGTCCAGGTTGAACTTAGAATTAGTCCTCTGACCAAGTCTGTCGAAACAGTTTCAACTTAGTCTGTATCTGTATCATCTCCAAATTTGCATTATAAGTTTTAATGCAAATTTCCACACATTAACAGCAAAATTCAGCAGCTATCTTCAATTACAGAGTTATCCTTAGTTCCACAGGTTCTAATAATGGAGTTATTGATATTGGCCAAAACAAGACCAATTAATATTTAATAGTAATGTAGGATTCACACTGATGCAGTTCCAATCAATAGAGAAGACGCTTCAACTCCAAAACAGAGACCGTTGTGCAACCCTACAGAGAGTCAGCTATTTATGATCCAAAAAGGGCCTCCATAATTTGAAGAAAACAAGGAAAAACAATCACTATATCACCACAAGACAGTCAGATCTGAGTTTCGGAAGCAAAACTCATAAAGTCCCACCATTTCAAACCTAGAAGGCTGCCTATGTAAAGCATAAGTTGTTCGGTCCAATAATTGTGTGCTGACAATTTATTCAGACATAAGATGTATTCCCTAAATAAAATACTGGCTAGTAATCCTAACTTAACAAAAAATATATTTTATACTAACCATTATAAGACTTTTTAAATAAATAGAAAAAAAAAAAAAAGCAAGCACAAGGTTGCACGTTGCACATAACTGCGCAAGTTGCTGTGATAGCAGGCCATCCCTAATGGGCTATTGCTGTGATAGTAGGGCCCACCAGCCCACAGAGCTTGGTGCATATTTAGGAGTGGTTTGGACCAATATCTGAGCCCTTAGTTCCCAGGATATTATCTAACAATCCTACTAAAGGACTGTTCCATAAAACAGCCCATAACAGTCCCCCAATTGGATTCAAAGTCCAAACCCTTTAGACATGTATCCAGATCCCACACATGTAATCAAACACCTCCAAATATGTCAAAGCATTCCCACTACAGGATCTTCTTGGTTTTCATCAATGGATGCAAGCTGATCTGCATCACACACGACCAATTTGAACTCAAGCAAATGCCAACAACAGTCGCTGTCATTGCTTAGACCACAAAACCTACCTAGAAACTGTGAACAAGAGCATAAAGGTCTATCTCACTCTCTCAGTGTTGACTGATACTTCACTGTTGATTTGTGTTATGAATATGTCCAATTTGACATGCATATAACTTGTTTTTCTAGGATGTTTTAATGCTTCAATAATCAAAAGTATTTGGCTCAAAAGAAGTCGAGAAAAATAGGTCTGTGACTGGACCATATTCGGGCCTGGAGATATGATTACCCATTAATCCACAGTTTTATGGGGCTTAGGCATAGTGACGAGTGCCCAAATTCTGGGGCAGACCTAAGCCCAAAACATATGGCCACATCCGTTGAACGCTGGACTTGATTGGGGAAATATATAAATCCAAGAGCAAATAGAACTTAGGCGGGGTCTTTTTGGCTTAAGATACAATACCAAATATCCATGCCATATGTTGGGTCAAACATGAGACCATGGCAAGAATTTGGACCAGAACCATGGGACTGTCATGTAAGATCCTCCAGCATCCCATACATACAACATACAGAGGCTAGAAAGATCATTTGTGCAGACCCAAACAGTTTCTTTAATTAGCTCTTAAAATTGTCACAGCTACAGAGCTTATTCAGTATGAGTTATAGACCAAACTGTCACAAAATGCATCCCACAACAGTCAACAAATAGGCCATGACTGGGTCAGATTTGGTCCTGAACTAAAAAATACAAAGGGGCGCATAACCTGCCCAATGGATAGTTTGCAGTGAGCTTTTGATCTAACACCACACCATATTTTTTGCAAACCTTGGGTCATATTTAATGACTAAGAATATTCATAGAAGGTAAAAAAGTCTTGGTCAAATCAGACTCAAATCAGTGCATCAATTTGGGGACAACAAGATCGCAACCGGTCAACTGGAGAATGTGCACAAGAAAGAGAATGAACTAAGGGGGGTTTCACAGTTGGAAGAGAGTCACATCGCACTCCGTCCAATCCGTTGCAATGAGTGAGAGAGAGAGAGGCACTCGACTCATAGTGCTCCATTATACAACAAACAATTTCTCCAATTTTACCAGATTGCACGATGCCTTGTTATATTTGATGAGTTACGGAAGTACCTGTTGTGATGCTCCTTTGGAATTGAGGGCAAGACTTCATTTGCCCGATCCAGATCTCCACGCATCACTAGAGTCTTATACTCAATTAAACTGAGAAGTAAGGTGTATCCCATAACACTGCACGGACAAAAACAATTAGCCATAGAAGTTGATAACATAAATAACAACACTTTCTAGAAATAATTAAGCTCCACTCACTTGAATTCTTTGTCAATAAGATATACACGACTTTGATTGGCAAGGTAGCCTAACAAATACATAGGACGGTCCAAGTGAAACATTGTTGTCACCTACAAGGATGAGAAGTGTCAACCATCAATCCAAGTAATCCATGAAAAGTTGAATGCAAAGTTAGTAACATAACATTGCATAGGTTATGGCATACCTCGCCACCAACACAGTAATTAAGTCGCCACGATGAGTTATTGTAAATGAAACAGTCACCAACCCATATTCCAGTTCGGACCCGCTCATTTATTTCATGAAGAAGCTCAAACGCATCCTCAACACCCTGCTCATCTATCGGTTTTCCACTATCTAAATAAGATGATACTACGTCCCTCTGCCAAATAATTAATCATGTTGCAAAAACCAAGAAAACACTCCATCATTTCCTGAAATCGTACTATCTTACCAGACATCTAGTATGACTTATTAAAATGGACTAATATGAAAATAAGGGTCTTTTGAATGAGGAGAAAGGGTAGAGAAGTCTGTCCATAGTTCAACTTTGCAAAGTGGACAGTTTTCTGCACTTGTTTTCCCCCACATCCAAACAACTGCTATAAAAGAATTGAGTGAGTCGGTATTCTTACATTGTATTTAAGGATGTAGAATGATGAATCACTGGCAATTGAGACCAGATCACCACTATCAGCCCAATAGAGATTCTGAATTGCCAAAAAACAAAAATTGATGACTTGAGCACAATTTAAGAAATGACTATGCAGCATCTTGAGTAAGATCTTAGAAAACATTACTCACTTTGACATTAACATCAATTCTGCGAATCAATCTGCACTCAGCCCAATCGTAAAAGCAAATGAAGTCATTTGAGCATATTGCCAGCAAGGCTCCACCAAAAATACGCTCTGCGGAAAATGTCGGTCGTATACTTTTCTTCTCCTGAAAACAAAGCACATCTATAAATTGTCATCCCAGCTCCTACAAGGTTAATTACCTTTTTACACTGTTTTGAGAGAGAGAGAGAGAGAGAGAGAGAGAGAGAGAGAGAGAGAGAGAGAGAGAGAGAGAGAGAGAGAGAGAGAGAGAGAGAGAGAGAGAGAGAGAGAGAGAGAGAGAGAGAGAGAGAGAGAGAGAGAGAGAGAGAGAGAGAGAGAGAGAGAGAGAGAGAGAGAGAGAGAGAGAGAGACCAAAGGAAAATGTCATTGCTCATTACCGTTAAAATTGTAAGGGAGAAGCATTTACAGTGAAAATACAACAGAATCATGCCAGGATATTGAAATGATGAGTACATGGACATTATGGAGGGTAAGAACTAAGATACAAGGATGATATACAACATTACATATACTATCTACAAGTATGCTACAGTGCAGGAGAATTTTCCTTGATGTCTTTCTGAGTGTTTTGATGCTCTGCAGTATTTTTTGTATTCTCCAATAGATATGACCTCAGCCACAATATAGCATTTCCTAAAGCATCAGATAAAAGTACGAACATGGGCCTCCCATCTCGAACATGTAGATCTCATGAAGGTATGCCAGATTTGGATTCTAGAGTTCCAATGCCTCAGTTCATAACTCCAAACTCCATTCTTTTCCTATGCAGTGACCACAATTCCTTTGAGTCATCTCTCTCAATTGCAACATGACTTGAGAGGAATTTTCTCCTACGAGTGCAGTCCAGCTCTATGGGGCCCAATTAGGCCCACCCTTGATCAGTGCATGCCCTTCGCGCCCCCACACATTTATGATATCGCATGAGGCCCAATTGACACTCATCCAACTATTGGTTTGAATCTCATAAAAATTGATAGTTAAAAGACAATTAAAAGTTAAGGCTATTAGATCAAGCATTAAAATAATGTGATGGAGCTAATCTTTTACTTGACCACTTATCCATGATGAGACATATCCATTCCCTTTACCCTCACTGATAGGCATGCATCTAGGCGGTGGGCCCCATGAGCTGGACCGCATTTGAACGGGTATGGAGTCCACTCATGTGAAAACTCCCCCATGACCAGGGGCAGACCCAAGTGGTCGCACCTGCGTAATTCGAGAAACTCCTTTAATACTATATTAAAAATTTTATTTTATTATTTGACTGATTCACTTGACCATTGCCCGCACCACCCAAATACAAATCCTGGGTCCGCCATTGACCGTGACTCAAAACCCGCAGGCTCCTGGTTGCGATAATGAGCACCCTCCAACCATGCAACAAGCCATGATACCCAACTAAATTGCACCAAGCCCGACTAGATTGCAAATGTAGATTCACCCTCAAATATAACACTAAAGAACAACATTTTCCCTAGATCACGGTAGCATGTCAGCATACTGAGCAGTCAATTATATTGGAAATTAGTTGAGGTGCATATGCCTCACCTGTCATAACAGTGACTGTACTTATCAAGTCAGTATGACTCAGATGTGTCACCAGAAACAGTGGTGACAGAGTCAAGCACCGGCACCAAAAAAAACAGTACCATGCATGATGTCTATCTTATTTGAATCAGTCACAGGACCTGAAAACATGTGTAAGATCACACCATATAGTATTGAATAACAACTAGAATTCTCGCTTCCATCTTGGCTCAACATTTTCCCACTCCAATTCTTATTTCCATCTTGGCTTAACACTTACCCGAAAAATGTGATATTTTCAAAACACCATTTTTTTTATAACAATAAAACTTTTTTTTTTTGGAATGGTAACAGTAAAACTTTTCTTTCACCAAAAAGAGGGGAAAAAAAAACAAAAGAACCGAAGTGCACAACAGAACCAAAAAAACAGTAACATTAGAAGAAACTATACATCAAAAGAAACAAATGAGCCAAAAACTCTTTCCCTCACAAGACCATCCGCCAAGACATTAGCCTCTCTGACAATATGATGGAAAGGAAAAACACCATAAATATTTGTAATACTTATTTATATATAACGGAATACACTAGTATGTAACAATAACATAGTAGTGGCATACATCTAATATCATGCTAATACTTATAGTGATATGATCTAAAGAGGATCACACCTTCAAAAATCTTCTCATCAATAACTTAACAGTTCACCAAGGATCTCTCCTGAGGTCCATGAATAATCATGTGCCTGTGCACCTTATTAGCCACGCAGATGAAAGTCAACACTTCTAACCTTCTTGCCCAAACTAATATTCCATTGCAAACATTATTTTCTTTAGATATCAACATGTTTGCATGCTAACTTACATGTCTAATAAAAAAATAAAAAACTTCAGCACTTACAAGTGTTACAACTATAAACAAGCAGTGTAAGGATACCATTACAGATAAGATCACGAACCCAGAAGCAGGAAGCTGAACTCTGGGTTCCATCTCATTCAGAAAATCATTGACCGTCATGCGAGGTTTAGATGAATATTAGAAAGGCGGTATGAGCAGATATACTTAAAAATCGTAAACAAATAAATCAGATGGCAAATAGCTAGCCAATGAACCATTATCAATTATAAGTTATTTATAATGATAGGACTCAGACCTGGAAAGTTTTGCTAAAGATCTTGATCCTTGATGTACTTTCTCTTACTGCACATTCTCCATCGGATGACCAAACAAACTCCAGTGCCGAACCAAAAGATCTATTTCTCCATGCCAATGCTGTATATATGATGTATTCTCCATCTCCACAAACAACAACAAACCTCCCATTTGGGTTATGCTTTAAGCTCTGGAAAGAGACAAAAATATAAAATCAGATCAATACACCATTATCGTAAATTTCCTGAGTCTATTAAAATACAGCATTTCAAGCATTTTCGCGAAGATAAATTTAGTACAGACCACAAAACCACAGGAAATGAAATAGTTGACAGGTTTGTACTCTTGATAACCAAAAAAATAGAAACAGTTTTTCTTACTTTATGCAGCAGAAAGTAAGTACATCAAGACTTTTACTATTTTGCTTACTTGCATGTCCAATTGAGGGGGGTGGGAAGCGAAGCAGCTGTGATGAAAGAATACAATTTTTTTCTGAAAAAATGACATCATTTTACATTTACACACACAGGAATTACGAGAAAAAAGCTAAACCAAACATCATATCGCGGAGCTGGGGAATGCCCCATCTTTTGTCAATTGGTGTGCGTCTTGTAGGATATGAGACAAAGAAACCGCCAGCTGAAACTACCGGTCAAACTTCCTAAACTAGATCGTCCAATCACCAGGAAAACTCATAATTCCCAGTGACCCATGGAATCACGCAGTGTCACCCTTAACAATAGCTCAAACTGAACCTATCTTGAAAAGCTCTCTGCGCATGATAATTATAGCTTTATTTCAGCTTTCTTAGAAATAGAACTCCCTAAGAGGCTGCAACAGTTACAAGATCTACACACCATCGGAATCATTGATGATACTGCCTACCCCCACCCCCACCCTCACTGATTCCTTAATACTTCCATCAAGATTCAAGATCCACACACCATCCAGAGAAGCAGACCAAGAATATAAGTCTCTATGCAAACAATAAGAATGTCATGAACTACTATCTTCATATTTGTATCTTAAAGTTACTAGTCATGTTCTTCAACAAAAAAGCAACATCATTTTCCTTACTTTGTCACCTAAACAAGCCTTACTTCATAATGGATGAAGAAAGTAATTTTGTCAATACCAATGTTTGAAAAGGAATAAATGGCTTATGCCTGGAGGCCCACCCAAAATGTCATGATGCAGACACCATAAGTCTTAAAGCACACTAAAGGTTTGTGTATATCTCAGGTGGTAAAGCAATGAGAGCCTACTCTTGTACGCTCCACACCTGTCAAGAGGAATAAACCTCATCTTCTTTTGGGGCAAAAATTGATAGCAAAAAAGTTCTCATGATTTTTCTGTTACAATTGTGGTCTCTTTTAAGAAAAAAAAAATTGATATGTAACTTTTTCCCTATTACAAGTGGGAACCTTACCTATTCTCTAGGAACATTTACGAAAATATCTTAAAAAATTCTAAGAACTTTGTCAAAGCTTATGCTAGCAACAACAGAAGGTTTTGGAAGTTCTTTGAAAAAAAAATGGTTACTGGAAGTGTGTAGCACCCAAAAAAAAAAAGAACAAGAACCAAGCAAACGGCTACAAGAAGTCAACAAATCTAACCAAAAGCACCCCCAAAGTAGGAGTTCTTAAAGTTTTGAAAATTCCATAAATGAGAGGAGCGCAAGCATCTATGAGTTCACTTTAGGCATTAGGCTTGTTGATTTAGTTGCTGTTCCTTTGTTGAGAATTGAGATATTGGTCGTGTTTGGTGTATTGTACTGTATTGATAATAAGGGTACAAGTGTGTGTGTGTATTCTTATGCACACCAGCTACCCCCACAAATCATGGGACATGGGCAGGATGGAAAGATCCACTCATGATGGACCCAGCCCAGCTATCAAAAATGGGGTCAATCTTATGCCTCCAACCGCTTTATCCATCGCCCACAAGTTTAACAGCTCTGTATTAAAAAGAAAAATTAACCCTCAATCCAACAATCTAGTCCATTCAATGGGTGCAAACTCCAAAGTCCAGTAACCATCTTCAGCGAGACGGACGCGGGGGGGCGGTTGTCTCATGTGTGTAAACGGTTTGGATGGATCATAAGGTGGGCCCTCTGGAAGTTCTCACCATTATGGTGAGAGAACTTATATAAAATATGTATATACAATTAGAGTTCTCTTCATCCCCGTTCATTTATCTTACCACTCTTTCATATGATCACAACATGAATGCATATACAGTTTAATTACAAATTTTAATTAATTGTGCAGTTACTTTCTGAAATGGTCACTGATTCACTAATACTGTCGTGTTCGTGTTATTTTTGTTGTGAACACTGTAAGTTGATGGACCTGGGATGTAAACCTGAGTCATGGCCCAAATTTGTTTTAAAAGCGCCTAACTTAGATCTCAATTTCAGCAACCATGACCAACCAACTGCCCCCCTTTTAGACAGGCGGCAAGCCAAAAGTTTGCTTTGCAGACACATCACTGAAACCATACTATTCAAACACAAAAGGACCAAAGCCCTAGTCTCAAAGGAAAATATGGTCATCAAAGAGAAGGCATGCAGACAATAAAGTGAGGATATCTTTGGTTTAGAGCGAGAGGTTTTTGTTCCCCTCCCCTTTCCTTCCTGTTTCTTGTTTTTGGCTGGTGTTTTTCCTGTTTTTTTGGTATTTTTCTTTGCTTTTCAGTATATATCTTTTGTACTGCCAAGCTTTTAATTAATACAAGTTACCATTCAAAAAATAATAATAAAAATAAAAATTCCCCATTAACCCTTTTAATCAATAGGAGAAAAATGCTTCTATTAACTTCATTGTAATAGTGCCTAATCATCATCATCATCAAAGCCTTATCCGGTTATCCCATATATCTGGAATCCGCTATGTGACAATGTGAATTCTACTTGTCCCGTCCCCCTTCTTAAAACTAAGTTCCTTGCTAGCACACAACCTAAAAGGTCACTTCTAACTACTTTCCATGTTCAATTTCACCTACCCTAGCACCTTATACTTGTTGCAACACTTATGTTCTTCTAAAACGGTTGTTTATGGTCTTCTGAGACATGTCCACAGCCCAAACCATATCAGATCACATTCCTTCGATGGAATGTGCTGTTTAATATGACCTTAAAAATAAGATAATTTGAACTACTACATATAACAAAAGGCTAATTAAAAAAAAAGGTAACAAAAACATGCAAAACACGGTAGACCATAAAAAGGGAAATTATTAATGCCCAAAAGGGATGTGCAAAATTGAATTTGAGAATACACAAACGATATATAAGGAACCAACCTGAGGGTAAAGGTCACAGCTTCCCAACTCTTTCACAGCCAAAGGCAACCTTTCTCCATCTGTGACCTGAGAAGTAAAGCGGCAAAATCAACCCTGTCAATATCAACGGAATAAAATTTTGATTTTTATCATACCAGGCAACAAATGTAAAGGTCAATGCAAGCAGTGTGGCCAAACCTCAAAATCTGCTCCTACAGTCTTGATATTCACAGTCTGAATTTCGTTATGCTTAGCCCATATGATTTTTCCACTGCTGTCCATACTAGCTACAGGTTCTTCTCGACCGATCTTTATCATAATGGTTCCTTCATCATATCCAATTACAACCCTGTATTTAAAAAAAGTAACAAATAGAAGTCTCATACAAAATAAAAAATAAAAAAGTATATTGCAATTTAGCAACTAACTACTTGGTCATACATATTTCTCTATTTTTATAACTAAAAATCCCTTTCTGTAGAACTTCTTAACGTTAACCAACCAGTAAATAAACATAACTGTACTAGTGCTGCATAAATAAATTGCTACACAGAACACTATTACGCAGGAAAAAGAAATTTCATTATGGTACCACCCACATGCATGAGTTGCATATCATAAGCAAAAGAGATGGGTTAGACAAACTTACCGCCGTGAACCTTTCATGTACCCTACTGCCCATACTCGTTCGAGACCATAATTCAGTGTGTTTTCAAGCCTATACAGTCAAGAAATCAGTTAATAAAGGGAACAGATTCTCATAATGCAAGTAAATGGGCACAAGGGGAATTAAGACATTTTTTTTCCTGTTTCTCACTTTAATTAAGAAATTTGGTTCGTGATAAACATACTGGCATTACCTAGCTATTACTAGTAACCAAAGGAAGTTACAGTACCAAGAGAAATCTATCTCATCCTACTTAAAAGACAAATGAGGATATACTCTCTCGTGCAATTTAAGGATATGCTTGGTCATTAGTGCCTGATTCAGATGTTCCACATCTGCAGGAGAGGAATTTTGAGGCGAACTTGCTCACAAAAGAGGGGGTTAGCAAGACTTTGATTTTGTCGTCAGCTTTCCATTTCTTCTAATGTAATCTTAGGTTTTCACCTCCTTTACTAAATTTATCAATCTTAGGTTTTCACCTCCTTCACTAAATTTATCTTTTCATCAATAAACACTGTTAAATTATTTTTATTTTTTCCATTTATATCAGCACGAGTACTGTTTTATCACTAATAATATTAGTCAACCGGATAATTGCAACTCAGAATATAATATTTGAGTAGGTGAACAAACAAACCTATATGTGGTCGAATGCCATATGCGAACAGTTCCATCCTCAGAACCTGTTATTATAATGGGAAGCTCCGGATGAAAACAAACAGCAGAAACATTGTGTGTATGACCTTCTAGTGTCTGAACACAGCTTTTAGTTTGGTAGTCCCATACCTATGTCAAAAAATTTATAAACATACAGCTGTCACTCTATGCACATACAAATAGTTCATGACTGCTCAGGAGGTATAAGCAGGAGGTAGACCTTAGCAGTATGATCATCAGAGCCTGTGATCAAGTATGGTCTATCACCACCAGTGAAGTAATCAACACAGTTCACCCCTTTCAGATGAGCATCCAATGTAAAATTTGGTTCAGGAGAACCAAGATTCCAGATCTGAAATATTTCCAATATGACAGTTATATTATCAACATTAAATAGAACAAATAAACCAGCCATGATAAAAACAAAATGGAATGTAAACACAAACCAATATCAAGCATTTTCAGCCATACCTTTATCGTGCGATCTAGGGAGGCACTAGCAAAAGTGTTAGTGTCTTTTGGATTAAATGTTACTTGCATCACATAATGTGAATGGCCCTCAAAAATCTGAGTGCACATCCAGCCCTTTTCCCAATCCCAGAGTTTAATAAACATGTCATCAGATGATGACAACACATATGGAAGGGATGGATGGACAGCCACACACCTAATGTAATCTGTGTGCGCTTCGAACACTTTGACCTTGTCCATGGTGTTATAATTGTAAACACGAATGAACATATCGTCTGCTCCAGCTACAACCCACTGTTTGCGTGCTATGAATTTCGCCGATCGGACTGAAAGTTTACAAATCAATAGGTGAGCAGGCATAATAACAATTATGTTCATGAGCTGAGAAAAATAAAAACAGTTGTGTTTGATTAAATAAAATACCTGGTAACTCCGTGACCTCGAAAGACTTTGCCATGGTCTGGAATAAGAAGATATTATCAATCAGTTTTATGCCCCAAAAAAAAAAAGCTTCAAGAGAAAAATTAGATGTTCATCAGCAAAGAATATAATCTTCTAAGCTTCAGAAGAAACATTTTCTGAAAGCTGATCTAACAAATAGGCGTGTTGTTAAGAAAGTATAAGGAAAAGGAAATCAGTTGATAAACTTCATCGTTGAGACAAGGCTTTGATGATGATGAACTTCAGCGTTTGAGTAATAGGAGCAATGAATAAATTGGTGTACATGGTTATCCAGGAATTGGCATCAGAGGTGTAGAAGCCCATGAAGAATATTTACACAACGTACAGGAGTTTACTGAATATATCAGCAACAAGTTCACAATCAAATGGTAATTGAAAAATAAAATGTGGAAATCCTAACCTAAATGCTCATTATCATATGAATAACTGCACTTGTCAAATATGAACTGGGCTGAAGCCTGACTGCCATAGATGTACTCTCACATGTAGAGACTCAAAACATTGCCAACACGGAAAGAGTAACTTTATTTGATGGCACTTACCAAAGATGAGCGAGCTCTTTTATAACTAAATCTGAGCATAAAGTCAAACCAGAAGAAGACAGCCCGGAGTAGTATTTTCATATGTCAAGACTCATGATATCATTTATATGGAAAATGGCAACTTACACTTTCTTTTTTTTTTTTTTTTTTGTTCTTTCTTCACCAAGAAACCCAATTAGAAAAGTTTATTTTTTTAACTATTAATATAACCCATATCCCATCAAAATCTACAAAGTAGAAATCAAAATTGTTTGTCAAGAATTTTTACAGCCGACTTACCTATCTGATGCATCCCACCACTAACCGGGGTTGAGACTGACATATTGCAAGGTACGACATATGATGGACAAAAAAAGGAAGCAAGATCATAAAACAAGTCAATAAAAGGGGCATTGGAGAGTCCTTCAGCAATGCTCACCACAATATTCCTCAAAAGGGACTATGAACAAGGGCAATTGAGAAGGGGCCGTCAATAATCAGACCATCAAAAGAAGGGGCTTCCCTTAAATTAGTCAGATGTATAAATTAGAGCCATTAAAAGAGGCACTTCTAAAGGGACCAGCAAACATTGTATTCATTATACAACTTCGTTTAGCAATCTCAAAACAATGAAATAAAAACTGTCTCATTTTGAGAATTACTCCCTTCAGCTCAATCCACAATGCTGAATTTATTTATTTATTTATCAAACCGCAAAGAAGAAATTTGCAAGAGTATTAATAGATTGGTCGCAATTTGATCTTAGTGAATCAACACCACAAATCATCGCTGTCGTCGTCATCTTATCACACAAAACTGGGGTAGACTTATCCCATTAACACCACAAATTGATAGGGGTAAAATAAGAAATGCAGCCCAAAACTTAGGAAATCAATTCTATTTCCAGGGCAAATCAAGGCAATGAACTTAGCGAGCTCAGTCACAATTTGAAAGAAAATTATGGTGAAACTGAATGAATCACATTCACTAAGGAGAAACTATGAACCACGTTGAACAGCAGACCATGCAACTTTAGGAATGACTAGTGACTACTATTTTAAGAACACGCAGCATGGTAGTGTTCCTATTATCGTCTTTTCCAATGAGGCGTTTAGGTTAGCAAATAGCAGCTAAGGTCGCAATACGTTTGTATGACCGGCAAATAAAAAAATATGACACATGTCGGCATGTTTATCAAGCCAAAGGGATTCTAGAACCTGGTCAATAATATTTAGCAAATAGCAACCTTTTTATTGGTTGTTAGAAATTTGAAGCAGTTTTAATTGCATTCAATTATGATTGCAGAGTATTTTCCGACCAGGAGCATAAAAGGTGAGTTTTATGCTCAAAAGTGAGAAATGGTAAAGCATATATGGTAGGTTTTGAGAAATCAACCAGGAGCGAGAGCGATGGTTTGAATTTAGTGAGAGCAACTTGCTTTTATCAGTTCTTACAGCTTTCCAGTACATCCTTCATATAGTCTATAGTTTCTCTTTCAATAAAAAGTTATCTTTCAAAAATAAATAAATATATTACTTTTATCGGTAATATAAAATCTCTAACCATTCAAAAAAAAAAAAAAAAAAACTTGTCACTGTTTAAAAGGCACTAAACTTCTTCAAAATCAAACATGTTGTATCTATAATCCTATCACCATTTTATACATATTCTATAGTTCAAAATTAAGTAAAAAATTTGTGCACTCCTTACCTGAGACTGATAATTAAAGATACAGACGCTTCCAGAATAAAGACTTGCCAGGATCCTGCGGAAAGCAAGTTCGTCACATATTACATTCCAAATAAGAAGAGATCTTTCCAAAATAGATGCATTCATCAAGCTTTAAAACAGAGGCAAGTTGTTGCTAATAAAAAAAAGCTGATAACTTTCTGTTAGTTCATCAAAAACTAGTAAAATGAATCAGTTAGAAATGATCCAGAGATAGCACTGGTATGCAAGTAAATGATCGAAATCATATTGATAATTCAAACAGTATACTAACTATTGCCAAAGACTACAATCATTAATCAATGCCAAATATGATAAGATTGCACTAGAAATTACCATGGTTCCGTTGGATGTAGATCCACAGATTTCACCCTCTCGGATCTCTGCGCTAGTTTTCTCTGATCCAGAAATTACCATAAGCAAATCAGCATGGAAGATTCAAATTACACAGAAAACTTGAAAAAATTACAAGATATTGACCAGCATATCAGTAATTACCTTGATCTCGAGTCTGAGAGGCTGTCACCATTGTCATTTTTCACATAAACAAACAAACGATTACAGAAAACAAAACAACAGCAAGTCAGTTCTCAATCAAACACTAGATCTCGCGAAAAAAACACACAGAACAACTATCGATTTAATCGAAATGATACAAACTTAGAACTGAAGGAAGCACGATTTGGAGAGAAATTGAAGCGAATTGAAGGAGAAAAAAGCAAGTTTGGTACTGTATTGATCGAATCGAAGCGGATTCGAACCAGATCTGGGCTAGTTTGAAGTAAAGAGAGCAAGAGAAGGGGAGAAGATACGATAAACCCTACCATTTTTGCTGCTGGAAGAGATTAACGGAGCCTTGGAAGATGAAGATGTGGAGGGAAACGAAGATCTGAGATTGTTAAAACCCTAGAGAGGCCGGTGGGGGAAGAGATCTGATTTTGGAGTGGAGGGAGAGAGGAGGAGAGATGGTGAGTGGATCTTCGCAGGGGAAATGCCCGCGACGAAGGAGAAGAGAGGTTTTCTTTGCCTTTTTTTGGACGCTTGTTTCTAAATAAGACGGAAATTACTGAAAGACCACACAGAGTTCGAAATGCCTTTCATCCGAAGACATGTTACGAAACTGCCACTGCGTCTTTCGAGACCCGCCAGATAACCAGTTACGGGTAAAAATAAGATTTGTTTGATTTGAATCTTTATAAACTCGCCCCAATTGATACGAAAGTTAAGGTTTTATTTTTTCTCTCTCTTCTTCTTGACAAATCTATCTAATAAGGAGTTCAGTTTTTGAATTCCCTATATTTTAAACCCTTGAATTTAAGAGGTGAATGAAAAACGGGCTAAAAGTTGGATAAATTTGCACTCTCACATCTTGGTTTGTGCCTAAAAAGATACATCAAGTTTGAGTTATTAACAGGTATTGTCATTGTTTCTTCATTTAAAAGAAAAGCAAGAGTGTTCACTTTCTTATTGTTCTGCCGCTTATCAAAAAGCTGTCAAAAGCAAAAAAAAAAAAAAAAACTTTTGTAAGAGAGCTCGGTTTTTGAATTCCCCATAGTTTGGACCCTTGGATATATATATATATATAAAGCTGATATTAAGAGGAAATGAGTTGAGAGGGTTTGAGAGTCCAGACATCTGGGACACGACTTTCCCGATCCTTGGACTCTTTCTCCCTTATCTGAGCGATGGGTCAAGGATTCTGGGCCAGGTCTGGGGTTAGGTTCAGGTTAGATGGGTTTGGGTTGGGTTTGGGTTAGATTTGGGTTCGGATTGATTTGAGCTAGAGTTTGGTGGGTTGGATTGAGTCAGGTTCAGGTCAGGTCTGACGGGTTTAGTTAAGGGCCCAATTAGGGTCTGGATCAGAGGTTTCGGGCCCAAAAGGTGGGCTGCAGTGGGGTCCGGTCTTGGCAATAATCACTAGGACCCAGGTTTCGCAGATTTTGATCCGCTCGTCAGATTTCAAAGCTCTATATATGAATGGAAAACCCTTGATAAGTAGATCGTTATTAGCCAGCTTTCGAGGTGATTGGGGTTTAGAAGTGATAGGTGATTTTTCATGTGGGCACCCCGGTGGTGCAGGACTTGTTATTATGATTTTTGATCCACCCGTCGGATCTCGAAGTTCTATATATGGACGGAAAGCCCTCGACGAACAGATTGCAATGAGCTAATTCATAGGGAAATCAGAGGTCCAGGAATAATAGGTGATCTTTAACTCGGGACCTAATAAGGACATCGTTAAATTGGTTGGATCGAATTACCCCTCATGGGGTGTCAAATTTCATGTTAGTTGTTAAACATGGTGCGCCGTGCCTTCAGGTACAGGCAATCACTAGTTTATCTATATAACTTTTATGATAAGATGAAATTTACGTATATTAACTCTTTGAACCGTGCTACAGGGCCCAATTTTCGGGCCCGAAAAGTAACACGGCTCCCGAGGGAGCCGTTGGATCCCAGCATGCACTGGGATCCCATGGCTCCCATGGGAGCCGTGCCCATTTTAGGGGCCCTTTTTCGGCCGCGGAGCATTTTTCTTTAACTCTTTTGCAATCATGAGAAAGTTTTCCAAACTGATTAGAGGTGTTTCCAAAAAGTTGACTTGAGCCTCCTGTGGCACTGGCTTACACTTGCTATGCTTTCATGCCATTGGTGCTTACCTTATTTTGATACTCATCAAACATTATTCACCGTTAAATTTGAACTCAAATAATTCTACCAAAAAAAAGTTGTGACGTTCTATTGGCACACCAAAAAACACACCACACAGAGAAAAAAACAAATAATTTTTTTTCCTTAGAGTACCCCCCTCCCAGTCCCCGGCTGGGAGAGAAGAGAAAAAAACAAATAATAGAGTACCCCCCTCCCAGTCCCCGGCTGGGAGAGAAACCAACGGCAGCCCCCCCCCCCCCCCCCCCCACGAGATCGGACATTGTTGTGGGAGGGAGGGAGAGATAATAGAGAGGGAAGGGGAGAGAGGGAGATAATAGAGAGGGAAGGCTGGTCTCACTCCCAGCCGGCGACTGGAGGGGAGAGAGGGAGGAGGGGGTACTTAAGAAATTTTTTTTTTTTTTTTGTATAGAGTGTTTTTTTGGTGTGATAATAGAAAGTCCCAAAAATTTTCAACAAGAATCTGAACCAGAGATAAACTTTCAGACCCTAGATTAAAGGTTGAGACATTCGGTTGGGCATTTTGTTTTTCCTTCGGCCAAAATCCAATCCATATGTCCATGTAATAGGGTTCCACATTGGCCAAGATTATGAATTCAGGCTGTGATCTGGTACAGGTCATGGTCCTGGGCCATAGTGGACCTGGTCAAAACTCAACCCAATTTACATCCCTAGATCCATATCCCGACCTTAATAGAGCTATCTTGCAGGGCCATAGTGGATTTTCAATGCAGATCTGACATGGGTCCTTTCCTTTGGATGTAGACCCAACATCAAGAGAAAAAAAAAAAAAAAAAAGCAAAGCTTTTGACTGAATCTGGAACCAAGGTCACTAGGTCAGAAAAGAACTCGTAGCCAGATCCAAGCCCAGATATGGGACGTCGGGTCAAGACATGCATGAATTTAGATCATCATTATCATCAAAACCTTATCCAACCAACCTTGTTACATTCACCACATGGACCACCTGGTTCTGTCATGGATGTGCATGGTTCTAAGCTTGGTCAAGACCCAATTGTATCGCCCTAGGCCCCTTCCAAGTTTTCACGAGTTTGTAGTCCGAAACCAAAATGGTGTTAGAATTAATATCATCACCACCTTTATTTGATTTTCTGGTAATTCTTTATACATTTAGTACACCCTAAAAACAACTAAAAAAGAAGATTGAAACCTTGTGTACTCTGCGAATATTTTCAAACTGTTAAACGACCAAAACTAATTTAAATACCTGTCAAGAAAAGCCGATCAACTGATAGATTTTCATTTATCATAGACAGTAAAGTTTATTAAAGAGGAAGGAAAGTACAAACATTAAATCACCAAAAACACAAAATGGGCAGATACAAAAGCATTGCAGATTGCACCCTCCAATCACAATAAGAACCAATAACGAATTACATTGAAAACAAACTACACACAGAGAGCACTAAAAGCGGCATTGGGTGCTCCTTGGTTTGATGGCTGCTTTGCGCTGCCCAAAGAACATGCCCAATCAGCTATCATTGAAGAGGCAGTAACCACATTGAAAGGCAAACCTCAGATGCTCCATCATCCAATCTTTGTGGCTATTCTGTTCTTCATCTAACCACTAGCTGGTGAAGAGTTGCAGGTAATTAGATTTAAAAGCAAACTGATTACAGGGCAACCGAGTTCCAAGGAACCAAACAAAAATTGACAAAAAAAAAAATGCTAGATACATTATCTTTATCCCCCACCAGTAAGCAGGAAAGGCAGTCTTCAAGAATACACAAAATCCACTTGCATATTTTGGATAATAGAAGTTCCCTCATCAAATGTACTCTTTTCTGCATTTGACAGAACATTCCCCATCAACAGCCCCCACTTCAAGGGGCAGGTACAAAAACAGCACTACAACCCGCTAAAATAGTCATTGTATATTAAAATTAAGCAACCAAACCTTGTATCAGACTAATTTTCTTCAACAAAATCCTGGAAAGTAAAATCAAGAGTACAATGTAGTTGATAATCCTTCCGGCAAAAAAATGAGAAAAGAAAGGGGGAAGAGCCTAGCCAAAACTAGGCAATGATACAAGGGGGTTTTCTTTCCTCAGTTCATAAAAATCAAATAACCAATGAAATTGGGTACTTGAATGGACCTTGAACAATTCTTTAATGTAGTGCTCTTTATAATAATAGCTGCTAATCAAACTAGAGCTGATTAAATATTTAGGAAGCACGACCACCATCAGGGTATGAAATCTGAGTAGTTGGTAGAAGCAGCGATGATCAAATCACAAGAAAGATCACTGAATTCCCTTTCTATCAAAAGCTTCTATAGTCAAACACCTGCATTAGAAAAGAAAAATCTACTTCATATTCAAAGGGTAAAAATACACTAAGATGGTTTACAAAGAAAATAAGATATAAAAAAGTTGTTAGAAATCTTTCATGAATTTCCCAAAGAAAAGGAAAACCGTAAACAAAGCCATTTTAAAAGATTAATGAGCAACATTTTCCAAAACACTATGTTGATGGCCAACTCATATATATCAATGCAATATTCAGTGCTTCATGGAAATCATTAAAATCATGCAAAAAATAGAGTTGGTCAGCACAATGAAAAGAATAAGAGTTACTCTTACTGTAGCTAGTATGTGGGAAACAAAATGGAAATAAAACTAAAGGAACTCAATAATGGCTAACAATGGAGTAGGTATAGTGGTAGGCAGGGATTTGAAAGAAAAGATTGAGAGGGGAAAGAGATGAGGTGATAGACTTATAGCAATCAAACTAGTATTAGAGTAGGAAATGAATGGTTTAATGTGAGAAATTCCAAGTAGTGAAAAGGTTTTCCTAGGAAGAGACTTAAAATACCATTAAAAAAAAAAGACAGAGACTTAAATGGACATGTAGGAAAGGATAGCAGAGAATTTGAGAGAGTTCATGGAGGACAAGGATTTGGAGAAATGAATGAGTTGGGAGACACTCTCTTGAAATTTGCATTGGCATTGGAATTTGTAATAACAAAAAATAGAGAGGAGCATTTAATTACCTATAAGAATAACTAATACAAGTCAAACAGACTTTTTCCTACTTAGAAAACATGACCGACTAGCTTGTAGGACTATAACATAGAAAACATGACCGACTAGCTTGTAGGCTATAACATTATTTGTAGAGAGAGTTTGAGCACACAACATAGGGTAGTAGTTTTAGGTGTTGCACTAGAAGTAGAAAGAGAGCCATTGACAGAACCAAGAAAATTTCCTTTGTGGGGCGGGGGTTGGTTACTATGAAATAAAAAGTTAAAAAAATATAAAAGTTTCCATAAAAGATAGTGGTTTTCTGAAATTTCTGAGGTCAGCACCGCACCCCCACCACCCCCCCACCCCCCCCCAACCCAAACACACATACACACAAAATAAAAATAAAAAAATAACTTGGGGGCATGTGTACAAAAATATATAAAATTTCTCATAAAAGATGGTGGTTTTTTTTTAAATCTCTGCCCCCCCCCCCCAAAACCCATACACACAAAATAAAAATAAAAAAATAAAAAAATAACTTGGGGCATGTGTAGAAAAAAATATAAAATTTCTCATAAAAGATGGTGGTTTTTTTTTTTAAATCTCTGCCCCAAAAGAGGAGTGGTAAATAAAAGGTGCCTTAAAACAATGTGCGGAAATTTTAAAAGGGGAAAGGGCAACAACACTTAACACAAAATGATCAAGGGAGGAAAATGGAAATTAGAGGCCAAAAACACGGTGATGCAAAACCAAATGGCTAACTATATTAGATGGGTTGGAAAAATGTTCTTCGAAAGTCAAAGAGGAAAAGACTTTGATAAAGAACTTGGTGATGGAGTGAAAAGGTTCAGGAAGCTGGTTCAAGAGAAAAGACGTAACAAAGTTCGGCGGAGAACTGTGTCACAAAAATTATGAAATGTCTTCTTTATTGGTAGAAAATTATGAAATGTAAAAGAAAGCAAGAAAGAAGTTAAGTAGTAAGTGATCCAAAGTCCAAAGCTGGCCTATAAAGAAGTTGGAAACAAGAGAAGGAAAAAGATATTTCACAAGGGATAAAAAAAGCAGGGAGTGAGATTATTTCAGATGTAACAAAGAATGACAACAAATAGGTTTTAGTGAAGAACAATGATATTAAAGAAAGGTGGGGAGAATATTTTGATAAACTTTTAAATGAAAATTTTATTAGAGGCTTAGGAATAAGAGAATAACATTTTTGTCAACAAGACATGCCTTCTACCATAAAATTAGGATGGCATAGGCAACAATGAAAACAAGAAAGGCACCAGGGCCGATTGGCATTCCGGTAAAGGCAAAAATAGATTAATTTGGCCAATCATGTTTTGCATCACATGTCAAGTGTACATAGATTAATTTGGCCAACATTTAAAAAACAATTAAAGCATGCCTCAATGCAAGATAGAACCATGATCAGAAAGCAAGATTGACCCAGGATTTGGTCGGGTCAACCAAGAAAGATATTTGGATGAATTAACCCAATGACAATAACAACATCAAGCCACCACAACCAAACATAGATTAATTTGGCCAATCATGTGCCACAACTTCCCTCCCAAATGAGGCGGGCCTGACGTTCTTATCCCACTCCGGCTGAACAGAAAATACTCCTTACTACTAATCATGCGCGACATGTCAAGCAAGATCTACCCCCACCCACTACTTTGAGCAACAATCTAAGGCATAAACAAGTACATTTAATGCCCATGAAAATGCATAGATGAGAAGGATTGCAAATAAATCAGAGACAAGAACTAACATGCCAGATTGCAGAGTAACAAAGACTACAGCCCTAAATAGGGATCAGTGCTACAGCCACACAATCAGTAACAGTAAAGGCAAAAAGTCCTTTTTTTATTATAGAATGAGAATTGAGATGACATATTAACCTGTTTTCAAATTCTAGTAAGTGGTAACAGACGACAACCATGGAAATAAGAGTTCTATTATAAAACACACGAGCAAAATAAGCCTCAACACTCTCCTCTACAAGACAATCAACAATTCAACATCACTAAAGTCCTGAATAAAAGATATTTGCATGACGAGCAGCTTCCACATTTCCTCCATCCATCTACAAAAGCCTCCAAGGATAATCACATGATGAGCATACCCATCATATTGCAAAAATGAAACACTTACAACCAAATATTTGGATGCACCCAACACACAGCACAGATTTAATGTTCAATGCCATCTTAAACCGCAAGGTTCCCATGGGGACCAGTAGATATGCCAAATTCAAGTTGATCCATAATTACCCCAAGAATTCATGTAAGTAAAATTCGACACTCCAACCAACAGTGGTTTCCAATAAGTGACGATGGTGAGAATTGATATTTTTTTCTTAAAACATTTCTAGCTGCCCATGTAAAGTGCACTATGTGACACCCCTTTGACTTCTCCAGCTAAGGTTCACGAAATGATCCCTGCCCAGATGACTTTTAGACAACCAAAGTTTCTTAGGAAAGATTGTCATTTATTTCCTCACAAACTATCTGGACATTGACAATATTAACTGGATAATCAAATAGACTGTTTAGACTTTAGACATTGAATGTCTATCAATCTGGAACTTGCAAGGTCTGCATACTATCCCATCCACGAATTGTGGGAGTATATGTCCTATCAACCCACAGTTTGTACTTCAATTTGCATATCCAGCTCTACTGATTCACTAGTTTTCCTGACCTACTGTTATTCCATTTTAAAATAGGTCAGCCAACAACATCTCACCCACTAATCATGCAGACGTCTGACCAACCCTTAGAAAAAGCATACCATTGAACATATTACAGTGAATACACTGTTTCATAAATGTGCATACATCAATTTGAGAGAGAGAGAGAGAGAGAGAGAGAGAGAGAGAGAGAGAGAGAGAGAGAGAGAGAGAGAGAGAGAGAGAGTGCGTACAAGACGCATAATTTATACAAGCAATTTAACATAAATTGTCATTGACCGAGATTAGCTAACCTGAACCCAATGAACGAAATCGTGTGGGAATTTCTTGCAATTCTTGTCGCATGCATAACCATTCACCAAGCAAAGCCATCACTGCAAAACCAGTACCATTCACAATCCACCAAGTGATTGAAGATGGCCAGCCACAATATACGATGCATATGAAAAGATGGAAGAGGTAGAGAGTGGCTGAAAAATCTAAGCACTTTTTAGCCCTCTTAATCAGATGAAGCATATATCCTGCCCTGCTCAAGCCAGAGAAACAGTGCACATCATTAGGTTTTATTTTTACCTATATTTACCAGATTTAGGTCATAGTCCTGTAGAAGTGTTTTTTTTTTTTTTTTTTTTGAATGGTAGTCCTGTAGAAATATTAGAACCGAAAAACCAAAAGATGATAGTAGCGATAATTCACATGTAGGTAATTTTCCTAGAGCTTCTTTTTCTTTTCTTTTTTTTTTTTATTATTTATTTATCAATGCTTCTGCAACTTTTTTTGTGACTAAGTGCCTGAGCGGCTGAGCATCAAGATATAATTTGCTGATCAGTTACTAAGGCCAACCTAGTCTCCAGCTGACACAAGAAAAACCAGTACAATGACGCAAATATGTTCCTAGGATGCAAATCCTTTGGAGTTAATGAACTATGTTGGTTCCATGTTTCCTAGCAGCCAAAATACTGGTATTTTGTATATGCAATCTCAGTAGACTCCAAATCATCAACTACCAACCGATGAACCTAGAAACAATACATGAGCTTGTCAATTAAAATTTAAGGCGAGTGATACAATACAATCCCAGGTCCTGTACATCAGAAAAGTAGAATTCCCAGGGTCCCTATAATCCATATATGTGGAGTCAATGTTTCAATGACCCTAATAGTCGAGTGCCCCAACATTGATAGCAACATCACAGCACATTGTTTGAAGTAGGTATGTATGCAGCACATTTCACTGAAACATTGGGGGATGGAAACCAGCTTCAGGAGATGACTTTATGCCCCAACATGGAAACCAACTTCTTCTTGGATACTACAATTCCAAAATCCTCTCCATTTTTTCCTTTTTTATATCTATTTCTTGTTATTTATCCAATGCCCTTTGCTTGGATTTGAAAGAATTAATATCAAATATCAGGGAATGTCCCATCCTTGATGCACTAACAAGAACATCAAAAAGCTTGTAAAGTAAAACACAAACACATTTAAGCCAACCTATAAAACTCCTCTCAAGCTCAATGAGATCAGGAATTAAAACTCATAACTACTTAAAATCCACAAAAATTGTGTGTGGGTGTGGGTGGGTGTGGGGGTGGTTTGAAAGAGCAGAGGATAGAATGCTTACCCCACAAGCGCACTGAGAAGAAATGAAGCGATTATGCACCAACCAGTGACTGTAGAAGCAGTAAGAGTTGAATAATCAAAGAAATACATGAGGCTCATCCGCGACACACGAGCCCCAACAAGAATGGACAGAAACAGTCCAAGAGTTATATAGTATAGACATTGAAGGCAAACAATCTGGGCGACGATGAGCCATGGATCCCATGCCACCGCCCCATAGAACATGACTCTCACCCCCTTCCAAATAACAGAATCCTCCTACAATTTCCAAACCCACCCCGCAATTGTTACACCCTACCCAAACAACCAAATTCTCTGGAAATCCCTCCTTCTCACCAAAGTCCCTGGAATCAGATCTCCTCAGTCTCCCTCTCCCTTGTACAAAATCTCCAAAACCTAACTTCGAGATCTAAGAGAACAGAACCATCATCATCAAGGCCTTATCCCATCTAAGTCGAATCAGAATCAGAATCAGAATCAGAAAAACTCGAAGATCCAACAAACCTCTCCTTTGATACACAAATTGCATAGATCAAATGAAACCGTAAAAACATTAAACGGATCGACTAACGAGTTGCAGAGAAAGGGAACGAAATTCCAAACCCTAGGAAGAGATCTGGAGATTTCATCGATTGAGAGTTGAGATTCGAAACTTTTTTGCGAGATTGGAGTTTGAAAGGATGGAGTTGTGAATGGAGAGCGGCGACGATATTCTGGCGATCTGCACCGGAGAGGAGAATGGAGAGGTAAAGGAAGTTTCTCTCGTCCGTTCTGGGAGTTTTAAGCCAAGTTATGCTGTAAAGACCAAAATGCCCTTGCATTTTAATCGATCGAGTACACGAGTATTCGTTCGTACTTAGCATGGTGCAAAGGGAAATTCTAAACTCACCAAAAAAATAAAAATAAAAAAATTTCCACATGACGAAAATACTCCTCTTCCTCTCCTTGCTCTTCCTCTCCTTGCTCCGACGACTTCCGGCAACCTCCACCCGCCATCCCCTCGATGCTGCCTGCAGTGGAGGGAGCGACAGAAAGGAAGGGAGAGGGAGAGAGATAAAAGTAGGGCTGACGTAGGCGCCATGACCCGGCGCCTCCACGAATGCATCGCCTACCGGCGCAGCCTCGACCTCGAAACCCTCCTCTCCCGGCGCTCCGATCTCGATAAGCACCTCCACTCCCTCCAGAGACCCGCCGACGTCCTCGAGATCGTCCGCGCCGACTCCGACCACATACTCTCCTCCATCCGATCCACCCGCAACCTTGCCGGGCAGAGGGCGGGGAGAGGGAGAGAGGCAGGAAGGGGAAGAGAGACAGTCGTGCATATCTCATGTGCACGGATATGATAAAGCTTGCAATTGATAAATGCACGGCTTCGAAACTTCGTGCACATTTGGAGAAGACTGCGATCTGTGCATGAATATGATAAAACCGTGCAAATGAAAAATACATGGGTTTTTTCGTCCGTGCATCTCTCCATGTGTACGGCTCCGAAACTCCATATACCTCTGGAGAAGACTGCGATCAAGAGAGGGCGGAGGGGAAAAATGGAGATGGAATGAGAGATATGGTGAAGTAAGGACAGAGATAAGCAAAGGAAGGAGAAGAGAGGAGGAGAGATGAAGCAGAGGGGGGAGATGGAGTGGGAAGTGGTAGAGAGGGAGAGAGAGATGGGTGCACAGTGGGGCAGAGAGAGTTGCAAGGCGGAGGGGGAAAACAGAGATAGAGAGGGTGAAGCAGGGAAAGGAGGAGATGGCGAAGAGAGAGTGAGATGAAGAGGGTGGTGCGCAGTGGGTGCATGTGGCATGGAGGAAGGGAAGAAGGCATACCTGGCGGAGAAGGAGGAGGCGGCGTGATAGAAAAGATGAGAGAAGGGGGGAGAGAAGAGGAGGGTATTTTGGGTATTTTTTGAAAAGTGGGAGGGCTCAATAAAATACGTGGTGCATATAGAATTTCCCTAGTCCAAAACCAACGATTATTGGAGAGAGAACATAAGAATAAAGCATGCAAGGAGTCGTTTATTTGCATGCATGAATGTAAATAGGTTTGATGTGGAAATAGTGCATAAATAAGCCCATTTCAACAACTTCATTTCCACAACTGCATCTCCTCTGGTAAATCATTTCACGCCACTTATTGTATGGGGTCGCTAATGAAGTCGCTACGAAGTCAAATTTCACATCTCAATTCATGGATTTTGAAAAAAACTATGAAAACCCCAAATTTTTTGGACTTCTGTTGTCTGTTTATATGTAAATTCAGTATCTTGGTTGCTTTTATGAGTTTCAACTGAAGTGTGGATCTTTCTAAAAAAAAAAGTGTAGATCTTTTAGAAATGATGAGATGGGTGGTACAGTTGGGAGAGTTGCAATGATAGTTGATTTCAGAACATAATTGACATCAAATTTTTTCTTTATTATTTTAATTCAATTGCAAGTAAAAGTAAGATGAGTGTTGAATTTAGATTCATAATGGTTAATGGGTATAAGGGGGTTGGTGGATCACATGGAGCCACGGGTGGGGCCCACACAATGGATCTCCATGCAGAAATCCACATGAGAGGAAGGACCATTGGGTCGCCAATCCTATGCGCACTTATTGCGTGAGCCTCTTGCAACCTATCTATGTTGAGCCACTACGCTCCATAAATAGTCTGTTTTTTTTTTTTGGTAAAACACTCTATGAATATTGTCATACGGTGGGAAAGGCATCTATGTTGTTAGGGTATAAAAGATAAGTAGGCTTTCCTTTAAAGTTAGAACATGTTCGTTTCTATAAGTTAAAAGTAATTTGAAGTGAAATGAGAAGTCAGTACCTGATAAATAACCACTCCTGTTTTCTTTTAAATGCATTCTTTTTAGTTGGTAAAATAAAAGTAAAACTTTATGGCAACTGTGATTCTATGTTTCCTCTTGTTGCCACTAATCAAACAAACATGGGCAATGTAACAAATTTAGTAGCTGGAATTTCTTTTTTCATAAATTTTAAAAACCACTTTATTAAGCAAACAACAAAAGTAAATCACTTTATTAGGAGTGAATATAAAATTACAAATAAATAGATAAAAGAAGTCTTTTTACCACACAACGCTCTCTCTACCACGTAACTGCAATAATTAGGTTAAATCTCGAACAACCCATATGGGGAAAACTTCAAACAAGATCTTAAGTTTTTGTCTTATTTCGAAAAAGAAAATAATTTTAATTTCTTTTTAAATTAGTCCGTATGTTTTCTAATAAGTTTTCAATTAAACACATTCGGTCATTTAAAGGTTTTTTTTTTTTGACCTTTTCCCCCTGTTTTTTAATAATGCCCAAACTACCCTTTATTTAAAGCCATGACATGGTTCCAACAGCCACTACATGCAGCCGATCATCATGGGAACGCTGGTTGTCATTGATCACACTAAGGATGGTGATAAAGAAAATGAGGAGAAAATAAAGAAATTGAAAAATAATTTTATTTCAACGAATAACAATTTAGATATTTAAAAAAAAATTGAGGGAAAAAGTTGCTTTAAAATAGCTTTAAATGGACGAACGTCTTTAATTAAAAATTTCCTGAAAAACTTAGAGACTAATTTAAAAACTTTTGATACTCTATTATATTTTTAAAACAAGGCAAAAACTTCATCATTTGAAAATTTCCCAAAACCATATGTAATACTTCTTTTTGAGAGCTGCTACCTGCACACTGCAACTGATTCAACACACATTGCATTAAAAAAATATAAAATAAAAAGTTCCTAAACTACCCCCCTCCCTCTCCCTGCCGGCCAGCCACCCCCTCTGCCCGACCTCACCACCTCCGCCTGCGACCGACCCCTCTCCCTACTCGTCGCCGCCCGCCCATCCTCTCCCAGTCCCCCCTACCCCTCCCTGTCTTGCCAACCTCATTCATCTCTCATTCCTAGTCATTTGTGATTTTTTCAGTAATGGACAAGCAAATGGTGGTTTTCGAAGATTTCAATAGCGACAAGCAAATGGAGAAGCAAATTAAAAGATGTAAATTGCCATTGAAGATGAACGATTGGCAAATCTGATTAGTTCGGCCACACAGGGTTAAACAAACTCGATTTTGCGAACAATCTCGATTTGTTTGGCTGCTTAGGGCCGAATATGTTAGGACAAGGGTAGTTTAGAATTTTTTTATTTATTATTTATTTTTTTAAATACAATGCGTAAAGAGCCGTTTTCCGTGTGGAGATAGCCACACTCCTCATTTTGTTTTTTGTTGGGACAAAAACCTATATGTACTACTTACCTACTTAACAGTGGCAGACCAACTAACGGGGTTCCATAGCTTTATTATCAATCCTCTCCTAATTCCTATGAATTCACAGTCCCTGTCCACGTATTACCCGCGTCCTCGCAAAAATATCAACAACAGAATCGTGACAAAACTAGTTTTATAAAAAAAACTCCCTCGCTTCGAACTCGCCACAGTTGAATCCTGTCATCTAATCCATTTCAGAGATCGATTGCATCAGAAGGCGAAGAAGAAGCGAAAGGCGAGGGAGAGAGAGAGAGAGACAGACATTGTTCATCTCCAGATCGAAAGAACGAAGCTCGTTTGATCCACGGTTTTCTATTATCTCCTCCTCTTTTCTTTTCTTCTCTCTACGCCTTCGATGATTCGACTTTTCTAAAAGCAGTTGAATTTTTAAGCATCTCTCTGTAAAAATCCTATAAATCTCGAGCTTTTTATGTCGAGACTTTTAGATTCTGCACCATGACCTTTTTTTGCTGCAGACCTGACTTTCTTTCTAAAATGAAAGATCGTACGAATTGATTGTTTTGCAAGCAAATGATCTAAGATCAATGAATTTGAGGGATTGTGCGGTAAATGTAGGCTTTTTAATGGATTTGAAATGCTCAATTTTCTGAGAAGTTCGTTCTCAAGATCATTCGGTTAGGTTTCTGTTCGCAGAATCTGGTAGAATTGTAGTGTTTTTGGCTGTTGTTTCTTGAATCTACAAGATTTTTGATGTGCGCGCGCGCGTATGTATCTGTTTTTTAATTGGTTTTGGGAGAGAATGGATTTGATGAGCATTGGAGTTTGGTTTAGCGTGATGACTAGGGTTGGAATATGTTGGATGCTGTGATTTATTTGAATGCTGTCTGTTTCGATTCCTTTCTTGATGCTTTTGAATGTTGTCTATCTTGAGCAGAAAATTGTAGTAATGTTGGTATTGAAATTTCATTAGGTAAATCTCTGTATTCTATAGTCTGCAGAAATGATTTTGTATGCTGAGACCATTGGAACTATTTCTTCAATATTATGTTCTTGATGAAAAGTTAGTTCTTAATCTCTGCAGTCTCTGCAATTTTGTTTTGCCAGCTGTGTCTGTATGATTTCCCCAGGGTCATCTCAGGTAGAAAATTAGAAATTTTAATTTTTTTTAGTAGTCCAGTGCTTTGGGTAGGATGGAGAAGGAAAGAATGTAGGTTGTAATTCTTGATTTCTATAATAGTAGCATAGGACCATAGGTGTCGGTCACATATTACGAAACCACAAATTCATATGGTAGATGTGGCAATCCTTTACTACTTAAGTCTTTTGAACACCTAGAAATTAGAATCATACGATAAATTTTTTTTTTTTCTTTAGCATGCTATGTTTAGGTTACATCTGTGTCAATACCTTAGATGAAATGTAGGTTACTCCTTGTCATAAAACATTTAGCTTTTTATGGTGTACTGTAGCGTCTCTTCTTATGGTGAGGTCTCCAATGTTATTGGCTTCTGTTTCTGTTTTATTCTTTTCTTTTATGGGTTCAAAAGTGAGAATTTAAATGAAGTTTTTTTTTATTTGTTTTATACTTTTTTCCTGATATGCTTTGAAAGGCATCCAATTAATGGCACTGCCATATGCACGTTGATGCTATGTGAAAGTCAAGGCAGTTGGGTTTCTTGTAATTAATTTTGAGGAAGAAGTCACGAAATAGAGAAATCTGCCCATCTTACTTAGTTTTCTATTTAGGAATGCTTTAAGATGATGTTGTTATCATTGTTACTGTCAGGTAGGGATTCCTCCCACAAAGACAAGTGATCTTTATATATGTATGCATTTTTTATCACATATGTATTACAACATGCAATCAAGTCAATTAAATACAATAAAGTCAATAAAATTGTAGAAGGTTGATTTTCAATGCGAGATATAGAAATAGAAATATACCTCTTCACAGCACTTGTGCAGTTGTGCTTACTACCCTATGGTTCAGGTCTTTGGCTGGTCTATTGATTAAGATCAATCATTTATTGTCTGTCATATAAGTAATCTCTTCAATAAACTTTTGGTTTTTGATAGTAGAAGTGAGCGGAGATAGAACCACCACATGGAATCAATTGTGTTGGAGGGGTTTTTGCATGAAGAAACCAGATGAGATTATAGTTTGAGTGCGTGGTATTGGATTTTTTAGAATTCTCTTGTAGGTGTTGCTTACTGCCAGAGCTGCTAGTTGGTTTATTTATTATTATATTTTACATGCAGTAGAAATCTACTGAGTAAAATAATGGAGAGAAACTTATTATATTGTTTAATTAAACTAATCACGTATTCCGTGTCCGATGCTCTATCTAGGATGGTTAGTGCTTGCACGTATTTCGAGTGCTTAATTCCTGAATGAAAGTTGACTTCCATGAGTGTAATGCCTGAAACCATCTTTTATCGATAAATGATAATCGTATTAATGAAAAAGTGAATACATAAGGACACAAAAGAAAACTACAAGCTGTAGCTCAAAGTCCTCCCAAGGGTGTTGGTCTTGTTGCCACACAAATGAAGTATGGGATAAGGAAAAATCCTTTCTTTTATCTGTTGCACTCATATTTCCATTTCCCAATGATAATCACCATTCACTACCCTTGAGGTCATTTCAACACATTTCTTGAGTCTTATTCAAAAATGTGTATGCATTCATCATTTTATCTTTGGAAAGTAGTATGATCATGTATCCTTTTGTTTCTGATAGGGGTATATTTATTACGTTTGAAGACATTAATATAGCTGCACTGCACCATAATTTTCCTTCTTGTCCAAAATGACTCTCAATCAAATTCTACTTTCAGAAAAAATTCAATGTGAAACTGACGATAGCAGCAACTGATGTTTATGGATGGCCTTTTGGGCTTTAGGGCAAGGGGGGTGCATGGTGGGTCATATGTATACTTTCAACAAATCATGTACATTGAAGGGCATCTTTCATTCTTCTAACTAAATTACAGCTGTTGAACCACTCTTAACTTTGTGCTTGACGTGGTGCTATAAGAATGCAAGTAGTAATTTTCAAGTTAACAATAGATTTTGATGCAGTTGTGTACCTTCAAGAGTTCAAGATGATTGGAAGACCTTGCATCAACACAACAATAGCTTTTGACTAGATGGCTTTGCCTCATTCTGACAATAGCTTTTGAGAGAATAAGAGAAAATTTATATTTATTCTGTTAACAAATAGAGTATAATGAGGGGTGTCTTCAATATTCTAAGTTGCAGTTATTGCACCCTCTTAACATTTTGTCTGAATTACCGTTATCAAAATTTTTTGTTCTTTTCTTTGGTTGGTGGAATAAAATTTAACCGTTATATATATAAAAAAAAAAAAAAAACAAAACACATTTTGCTTTACATGCTGCTATGAGAATGCAACAAGTACCCTGTTGATATTTTGTTTTACATGCTGCTATGAGAATGCAACAAGTACCCTGTTGACATTTTGTTTTACATGCTGCTATGAGAATGCAACAAGTACTTCCAAGGTATTTGTATACCTCCATGAGATCCATCTCAGAAGAGCACCTTTCCTCAACCTAACAATAGCTTGACTATAGAACCTTGCTTCCAACACTTTTATTATTCGGACTATGTTGTTTTCTCAAAGATGAGCAGCTGTGGAGAGTGCAGACTTTCTTATGCAGGTTTATTTATCACGCTAAGCTGTTATATTCAGGATGGACATGTGATCAACTAGGAATACTTAGGTAGGCTCCATTATGGATCATCCATATGTTCAGTGACCCAAATAGTTGGGAAAAGAAGAAAACAAATAAAACAAGAAACAGGCAGTTACTTGAAGCAAATAACTATGACATCTCTGTGAAATTGAACACTACGTATGTATCTTAAGTTTCGTCGATAAAGGAAGACTGTCAGACTCAGAGGTGAAGAGGGGAACTCAAGCTGATGCAGGCTTACTTACATCTTGCTGTTTGTGATGGATTGCTGGGGCAGTACCCTTCTCCAGTGACTTTTCTTTTCCCCTTATCTTTCTCCCATGTCTGTCCTTGATGTTGTGATGTATGGCTTGCACCAGAAATTGAGGCGACTCTGTTGCTGGCGCACATTTTAGTTCGATTTGGTTTCTGGAGTACTTCAACTGATCAAGTATATTGCATTGTTGGTTGCTATTTATCACTGGAGATTCAAGAATGCCCAGTGCGGCATTTTAATTGTTTTATGGCGTCTATTAGCTCTGCATGACGTGATCAATCCTTCTCTTGGAGTTATGCTGAATGGAGCTGTGCAACATTGCTTCGATTTTGTATTTGCTGAATTAGAATTCATCTGCAGCAGTTCACAAGAAAGCAACGAATATGATGCACTGTTTGCCTGGCTTGATCAACGGTTGAATGCTTTTTAGTTTAAAACAATTATACTGATGCGTTTCTTTGTGCAGGTTTAGTAAGTCCAGCTGCTTGACTCCTTGGGCTTTAAATGGAGGCCTCCATGACTCTGTTTCAATCTCTTGGAAGTGTTGGGCCAGATAAGCTTCATGAATTGGTCAATGATTGCAATGAAACTGAGGGTACACCTCCTTGTCCTCACTTGTCTAGTGGAGAGCATGCACCCACTGAAGAAGCAGGACATGATGCAAATGCAATTGCCACCGGAAGATTAGAAAGTGGACACATGCAATATGGGTATGCCATTCTAATAGTTGAGGAATTATATGTTTGCCTACCTGAGTATATTAATATTTATAGTATCTTCAAGGCTCAGGTTGAGAGATCTAGCACATTGAACTGAAGTGCATTACTATGTTTATACTTTATACTGTGGTCCAAAAATTCCCGGAGTGGTGCCATCATAATAATTCAATTGGTGAACTGTGAATAGATGTTTATGAGCATTTCCTAAAAGATGTGGCTAAGAAAGACTTACAGAAGCTGTCATTCAGTGGTAAAACAGGCCACTGCTGGATGGCTAAGATCTTTCCAGTCTATCTGGTTTTTGTACTATGGTATGGTGCATCCCTTGTGGAGCTTGAGTATACAACTCATGACATTGGGTCAAGGATAGTATTTTTTGTTTGAACCATGTGTCTTGCTTTTGACAGATGTTCACATTATCGACGAAAATGCCGCGTTAGAGCTCCGTGCTGCAATGAGGTTTTTGATTGCCGGCATTGTCATAATGAGGCAAAGGTAAGCTGATGTATTAGGTCTCATTATCCCTTACTTTCTTTAAATAGCTAAAATCTATATTGCATGAAAACTGTTTATGTTTAGCCCAGACTTGGGATATTAAAGTGCTTATTGTTTATCCGGCGGCCCCTTTTCTTTTAATTCTGGGGGAGGTGGTGCTAGTTGAGTTGCCTGTATGAATTTTACATGATTGTACATTGATACATAGATTAATTGCAAATCATTTTCCAATGAGAAGTAAAAAACAGAAATAAGATTCTCCTACACTAACATCAGCATTGGGCTATGACAAACAAGACGGCATTTCGCTTACACAGAAAAGTAGATCCTACAGCTTAAGGGCAACACCCATCACCATCATCTATAATGGCCTAAAGGAGGCAATCAACATGGGACTCTCAAGCCTTATTACTGACTGGGACTTGTGTGCAATTGGGTGGGTCAGATATGGCTCCTTGGATATATCTGATACCAGGTGGGATGTGAACTTATTATGCTCATAGGGAGGCAATGGTTCAGGCTTGCTATGCTTTGGGAAAACCTGGACCTAATTTGACTCACACCAATTGCATGCATATTCCATACATGCTCAGTCATGTGATGGGTTTAGGATATGTGATTATAAACCAGCCCTATTACTTGTTTCGGTCAGGTTTGATATGGTTGATCCAATACTTCTTTCACTTTTAGAAGAAATATTAAATAATTTTAAGAAAATTCTTTTATTTTTATGCATGATGTTCATCATCATTATATATATGGGAAATTCTCAAAAATGCCCCACTTTAAAAACACCCCTTGTTCTGCCCCCCTTTTTTTGGGTCATGGGGCCCACCTTGAGTCAATCTAGTCTTTTTACACACACATACCCCCATCAATAGTCACAAGTCCAATTTGACACTCATCCAACTTTTCCTCACTATTGGATTGAAATCATAATAAAATGATGTCTCTAAACCATTAGATTTTAGGGCCATGGATCAAAAGGTTTGGTTGATCTTACGGACTCAAGATTTTGCGTATAGGTAGGCCTAATATGGATCTTTCCATCCAATAGACTTCCATGACCATCATGTATACCAGTGGGCCTAACTAGAAGGGGCGTTTTCTCCTAAAAAACGCCTGGGCGCTGTGTATCGCTCCCCTATATATATACACACACGTATATATACGTTACAATGGAGTGGGCCATGGAAGCAAAAGCCCGACTTGGGTTGAAATCTTTAAATTTGTGTTGTATTAACCCCATCAAAACCACTGCCAAAGCCATCCTAATACGAGCAGGTTGGGGCGTTGACCTGTTTATCCCAAGGACATTGCCATCCCTATTAGGGATGGAAATGAGTTGGGTTATGTTATGGTTTAAGCGAAACCCGTTCCGCCTGATTCACACTTTCCCTGCCCTGTACCCAACCCACGACGGTTTTTATGTATGTAATACCAATCTGGAACTGTGATTGGTACTGAAGGAGTCAGGTTCAATCCCCATTAGCTTATGCCTTTTTCTTTCAAAGGAAATTTTAAATTTCGCTAGGTCGAAATCTATGAACACAGGCCTGCCCAGAAATTGACAATATGACTCCAACGCACCCCTAATTGAAGTGGGTCGGGTTGAGTCAACCATTTAACTTGACCAATTGCCATCATTCTGTTTTGAGTGTATTTTGTGCGGTATTTTTCATTTGCACTGACTAGTGTGCTCCCTTGTATTCTGACTGTTTCATTGCTTAATGAAAGTTTATTTCACTAAAACGAGAAAATCCCAACAGCTCACTGATCTTCAAGAATAATTCTACGCAACCATCTAACTAAAAGTAAAGTTCTTATAGTAACTGGATTCATCCTTGTCATCGCTATTGCAGCATTATTCCATCTATTGGGGTTTGGCTGTGTGAGTTCTACTTTTCCATTTATTCAATTCCTTGCCTTTCACCCCACATTTAATTGAATTTTGACTACTTCTTTTCAAGTCTATACTGGTCTCTCCTTTCTCTTATTATTTGTATCTCCTAAATAGTCATTTTGATTCCTTATTGTAGGAGCGAGACTCATTACAGCATGTTAAGTTAAACAACTAACAATATCCTTCAAAAGCTTATCTCGATGCTTAAATAATAATGGTTTTTTTTTTTTTTTTTCCAAATATTGATTGCATCATCTTTGGCAAGAAAAAATCTCTTTTGCTTAAAATAAAGTGGTGCGACTTGTGTCAACATTATTTTCTGAAGTTAGGAGTGTAAATTGTTGAAATAGTGTTTTGATATAGGTTCTGTTTGTACTGGACCTTATGCCTGTGGATATTTTGGTGATCCATGCTGGTGCTTCTGCTGTATACAACAAAAGATGTAGAATAAGATTATTGTACTGTCAAATTTGTTAACATACCATTTTAAATATAAATGCCACTTATCCCAAAATGCCCATTTATTTTAATATTTGATGGTATGCTTCAGTTTGTCAACCGAGTATTTTGTTTTTGCCTTTTCCAAACTTACACCATTGTTTACTGACAGTCTGGTGGACAGAACTCAATTAAAGCTGGAAGGATGCACAGACATGATCTTCCGCGCCATCAAGTGCAGCAAGTAGGTTGATTATCTTCAAATTTTCTTTGCCAGTAGTCGAGGTCTTTCTGTTATGCAATATTATTAGCATCTTGTTCTGAGTTCTGGTTCTTCTCTTTCAGGTGATATGTTCACTTTGTGATACTGAACAGGAAGTAAGTTCCAACATTCGAGTGCACCTCAATCGCCCATAAAGAAAGTGCACCTCATTTTTTGCATGCTTATAGCTATATTTTATATTTCAAGTATCAACCATAGAGGTCGTGGCACAGTGGAAGGTGCTTAGTATTGAACCTCAAGGTTGTGGGCGACTAGGTTCATGTCACATTATCAATCAGAAAAAAAAAAAAAAAAACTAAAGTGGCCAAGATTTATTTATTTATTGTTTCTTTTAGATTTAGATCTCATGATTTCTCTTTCTTTTAAAAGACGGAAGACAATTTCATTGTATTAAGTTCCCATATATTCCCTTGGATCATGTTTACATAAGTAAACACCTCTTTAGCGATATATGTGATTGAATCCATTTCGTATTTTGTTCATCCAAGCTTGATGGATGGCACAAGCCCCTTTGTACATGGTCTTTGATATTATAAAATGATTATTCTGTTTTGGTGAAATAAATCTTAACTGTTATAAATAAAATAAAATGATTAGTCTGATAAATTTTTAATGATGAGATTGTCAATTGTGCGTGTTCCATGACTATTCATTCATCATCATCATTTTTTGTTATTGCTATATTTGGTTTTCATTTTTTATTTTATTTTATGTGCTGCCTTAGTGGAAATGGGGCCATCAATGGGGATTACAAGCATGACCTACCACAGGTTCAAACCTGTACCCCCAGTCCCCACCCTTCAGGAGAGAAGGATTTCTTACCTCTCTGCCAACTGCTGGAATGCATCTATGGTTTATCATTTAGTTTTGTTGTTTTCCTCTTTTGTCCAGTATGAATTTTCCAAGTGCAGTTGTTCTCTGATAGACAATTTGGGTTTCATTCTTCTGTTCTTTATGTGTTCTCTTATCGCTTGATTGACTGCTGCTGGTGCCAGGTTCGACAATTTTGTATCAACTGTGGCATTTGCATGGGGAAATACTTTTGTGAGACCTGCAAGTTCTTTGATGATGATGTTAGTGGACAAATACTCTGTTTGAAATATTTTGTTGGTCACTGTAACTCGTTTGCTTTTTTTTTTTTTTTTTGTAAGATTAGGAAGGCTTACTTATTTTATATCTGGAATTCTACAATATATATATATATATATATACATACATGTATACAAGGGATTTTTACCAAAAAATTATAGAGAATCTAGCTAAACACCAATTAGTGATGGGATTTTAAAATTTGCCAAAAAACGATAACATCAAGTTAAGGTTATTTTATTTTGACAAAAGTGCCCGTAGATTTCTCTCCAACCAAATCAAGGCCATTGAGAGTGAGCGATTCGGTGAAGAAAAGGCCTTGCAGCGATCTGTATTCTGGCAGGAGCAGAGCAGAAGATCCAAGCATATCCGAACTCTCTTTTCTCCTTTTACCCATTATATTATAACCACATCTAAGACACTATTTTTGAAGGAGGCAATGGTTCAATTTAGCCTTTTGCTCTTCCAATGTTCCACTGTCCAAACAAATGTTGTGAATGGATTTGTCATGAGAAAAAAAAAAATATATATATATATATATATAACCAGCTGTTGAGGGGGATTCAAGTACAATGATAATAAGATGATTATGGCAGGCAAAAGAGGAGACAGGCATACACTTAAATTTGGCAGACATGGTTGTTCTCATAGCATTTATGGACCCATCAACTGGATGCAAAGTTTTCCCTTCCCCAGTAGTTGTAATATTCTGGTCTCAACTCTTAACATGGCATTGGTGATGCTTGTCCGAATTTTTTTTTTTTTTTACTATCTTGTTTTATAAGAGGACTCTAAAGTGAGTGTTTATGGTTTCTTAAATAGAAGGGGGAAAATGGGTTCAGGTGAGGTAAATAGTCAACATATGTTGCAATATCTATTGGCACTTTCGTCAAAAAAGAAATTCCTAAGATTAAGTTATCCATTTTTGGCAAAATTTAAAATTCCTATCACTAATTAGCATTAGTGAGATTCTTTGTAATTTTTTTTGGTAAAAATCCCTATATATAATATGGAATTCTACAAAATGCCTTTTTCACACACTAAACAACCCCCTAGCCCCCCACCCCCCACGCGCAGTGCGCGAACACACAAAAAACCCCTTTCATTGGAGAAAATTGCATAGTGTATAGACTTAAAACTAGACTTAGGATCATATAATTAGGCTGATATCTTGTATTCCCCTCATTTGCACCTAAACCTTTCCATCCCCGCGGCCTCCCTTGATTTTCATGCAGCAAGTGGGTCCCATCGAGAGGGGCGTTTTCTAGGCGGCCTATATATATGTATATGTATATAGGGAAATGTTCATGTGCATCCTTCCCTCACCATATGGTGAGGGACAAACTCAATGGGGCCCACCTAGGGCCCCATTGATCATGGGACTTGGGGGGGATGGAAAGAGTCATATGAGATGAGACCATTTATCAAGTTTGAGGTCAATCCCAAGTCTCTAACCTCTTCATCCTTGACCCGCAAATTTAATGACTTTATATTAAAGGAAAATTTTGACCCTCAATCTAACGGCCCAATCCAATCGGATTAATGAAAACTCAATTGATCCATTGTAGTTTAGGAGGTTCCATGTGTGCGGATGATTCGGATGAATCATAAAGTGGCCCCACTTACCCACTATGTTGTCCCTCACCATAATGTGGTGAGGGATAGATGCACATGAATATTTCCCATATATATATATGGTAATTCTCCAAAATGTCCCTTTTCCGCCCCTCTTTTTTTGGTCAGGGGGCGTCTTTTCACACATACTACCCCACCATGAAGAGTCACAAGTCCAAATTTGACACTCATTCAACTTATCTTCACCATTGGATTGAAATAATAAGAAAATGATGCCTCTAAATCCATTAAATCTTAGGGCCATGGATCAAAGGGTTAGGATGATCTCGTGAAGTTCAAATTTTGCATATAGGTAGGTCTCATATTGATCTTTCCATCCAATGGACTTTTATGATTGTCATGCATCCTGGTGGGTCCTATTAGGAGGGGTGTTTTTCTCCTAAAAAATGCCTGGGCGTTGTGTGTGTGTGTGTGTCTATTTATATGTATATATTGTGTTTGCGTGTGCATGCACGTGCCCACCTGGGGCCATGCCATTCATGGGGGATCGAAAATCTAAATGAGACCTAGGAGCATACAAAATATCAACCCCAATTAGATCAACTTATCTTTTTGATATATAGCTTTCAAGTTTAATGGTCTTGGAAGGGATCATTTGAGTGAGCGTGAGGGGGTTGGAATGATCATACCCACAAGCTAAAAAAAGTGAGTGCTTCCAAATGGTGCTCATATAAGGTTGCTCACCTGAGGATTTCCCATATATAGCACCGTTAAAAAGGGGCTTACTTAAGTTGTTTCTGCTGTGCTTGCTTATTTACATTTTCTTGTTTTTCATACTTGCAGGTGTCAAAGAAGCAGTACCACTGCTATGGTTGTGGGATTTGCAGGTGTGCTGTTGATTCCTGAAAGTCATTTTAATTACTTTTGATGATTATTTTCGTGAGATGTAATAGCTGTGTTTGGTTACAGAATCGGTGGGAGAGAAAATTTCTTTCATTGCTACAAATGCGGTAAGTCCTATATTGTTGTTCCCCTGTTATTGGCTTTGCTGGATGTCCTTGTGTGCTAATTACTCGACTTATATTTGTGGTGCTATTAGTGGTGGGCTTCGTAACTCACGTCGGACTTCCCTGATATAGCATGTGGTAGAGTCACACACTCATTGTGAATAATAAAGCCAACATGGATTGCTTTTTTAGCACAAGATCTTCAGTTCTTCGCATGAATTAACAAGCAACCATATCCATATGTCATAGTGGTCCGGCTATCATTTGCAACACCAGATTTTTTCATTTTGATTAGTATCAAAAAATGGGTTACCCTGTGACGCCCCCAATTAGATTCATCCAGTTGTGATCATGAACATTGGGTGAATTCTGTTATCAAAACTAAAAACATTTGGTGAATTCTATGTGATTACAAAAAGTTGATTAGCCCCATCATGATTGCTAACATTAAGCATGCCCCTGTTAGTTACTAACATTAGGTGGTTTCCATTGTGATTGCCAACATAGGTTCCATAATAGTTGCCAACATTGGATTGTGTGGCCATATTTACTAGTTTATATCACTAGATGAGTCCCATCTTGAGAATTACCATTTGATACAAGTACCAACACTAGATGGATACCTTATTGATTACCATTATTAGGTGGTCTCTTCATGATTACCGACATCATTGATTTTAACACTAGATAGGTCCCTCAGTGATGCCCGACATTAAATAGGACTCGTCAAGCTGTGTAGCACTGTGGTCACCAACATTTGGTGGGCCTTGGAATGGCTAACAACATTTAATGGATATCACAGTGTTTTTTAAAATTAGGCTATCATCTCAATTTCTAACATTAGATGGGTCCCACTATGATAGCCAATGTTAGATGGATACGATCATTTTTTTTTTTTTGGTAGAAAGATGAATACTATCCTTATTGCAAATATTAGGTGGATTCCACTGCGATAAGCATCTTTTGATGTCTCTGCTATGGTTTCCAATATGTTAAATGAGTTATACAGTGGAGATAAACAATAGTTGTGTCCCACTATGATTACCAACATTAGATGGGTTTCATCGGGATTACAATCAATAGCTTGGTAGTTGGTCTCACTATTTTTTAATATTAGATAAGTCCCATTTTGATTACCACCACTAGTTGACTCCACCATGATTACTAATTGTGGGTCCCATGGCAGGTCAACCATCTACTAATCTTTTAGTTTTTTGTTTTAGGCATAATATCTGATGAAATTCTTCTAAATTACCAAACATTAAATTACCAAACATTTGAATTTTTTTTAGAAATTACCAAAACATCTCAGTTGGCATCTTATTATAATATATTCTATCTAAGATGAAATTTGCAACATTCAAATCTAGAAATTCCACTTAAATATGGTTGTTCCCCATTGAAAATGGAATGTCTTTAGAATCAGTACTCTTTTTTTCTTTGGCATGAGGAAGTAAGTGATAAGTGATGATTAAGGATTACTTGCTAGGTGTAGCAATATTGGAGAAACCCAAAGGTGAAGAATCCTCCTGTTGAGATTCATCACAAAATTCTGTACTCTTTTCCTTTTGAAATGACAGGACTCACCAAGTCACTGGCGATGATCTCCACTGTGTTTGGGGTTTCTGAACATTATGTCGGAGGAAACCATTCTAGAACCTTTTAAAAAGGGGCAAGTATGAGAAAAATTCTCAAATATCCTGAAACCTCGACTTCAGCCTAAAATACATGTAATATCTCAGGAAGGCCTTGTACACTGTCCTTTTTTTTCTCGCTACGCGTGTGCGCGAGTCACACGTGTACGCACGGGTCATCCGCTAGAATTGCAAGCACAACAAAGTCCCATTTAAAAACTTATCTTTTCTTTTATCAGCAACTTGTCATTTTGCAAACCTTCTCCAACATTTTTAGGGTTTCCAAATGTAGAAGCTCAGCATGATAAGTCATTGAGGGTGATCAACTCATATTTTTGCAGACCTTCTCAGCTGTCTGTAGGGTTTTGAGTTGCAGAAGATCGTAATGGTAAGTCATTGAGAGAAATCAACTCGTCTTTTTGGAGAGCAATCAACTCAAGTGAGGGCCCACACCTTGTTTTTTTGTCTATGGTTTGTGCGATTTCTTTCTATTAGCATCGGGTAAATGGGAACCCAAAAAAAAAAAAAGGCTGAGAATGGCTGCAAAATGACGAGCTGCTGGTAAAGGAATCAGGAAAAGGTGCTAAAAAGAGGCTGGAAAAGGCAGTTAGGTCCAAAAGAAAGGATGGTGTCCGAGGCCTTCCTAACATGGACTAAAGTTGAGGTTTTGGGATATTTGAGGATTTTTCTTGTAATTGCCCTTTAAAAAATGAGGAAATTGTAAATGATAAATGGCCACTTTTTATAATAAAAAACTCAGTTTCACTACAAAAAATGGGTGTTTTCACAAATCCGTTGAGGAGAAACACCTTCCTTCCATGTGAAAGAGGAAAGCAACTTTCTCCTCTAAAATTAGTATTTTCAAATTGTAAAAAAGAGATTGCCCTAGCGAATAGTAATTTAACTTCTCACCTCTTTTCCTTATCCATGGCCCCTAGAAGTGTAAGCTATGATGCCAGGATATGGCAAGGACACGGCAGGGACACGGATTTTACCCATAAAAAGTGAAGTATTAGATACGATACAACATGATACGTTGCCCATTTTGAAGTATCCATGCATCATAGAGTGTAAGATACAATTATCATGCCTACATTTACTTATGCTTCACATGATTTTATGACTGCTCACATCCTTGAATGGCCTTGAAAGTGTGTGAATAAATATGTGCACACATGGGCAGTGAAGGTGTGCGCTTGCTTGTGTGTATTCACTAAAATCGTCGTCGATCTTCAAATTATCATTATTGATTCCATTGATATCTTGTTAAATTAGTCCTTTTAGGGAAAAAAAAATGTCCTACCTACTGATATTTTGTTCTGATTCTTATATTTAGGTTGCTGTTACCCGATTCTATTAAGGCAAAGCCACCCCTGTGTTGAAGGGGCTATGCATCATGACTGCCCTGTTTGCTTCGAGGTTAGATTGATGCTTGTTACTTTTGCTGTCATAGTATGGCGAGTCTTTCTTAGGGCTTACCTGTGGCTTGTTTGGTCTTTCAGTATCTTTTTGAATCTACGGATGAGGTTAATGTCTTGCCGTGCGGACACACTATACACATGAATTGTTTAAAAGAAATGCAGCAACACTTGCAGTAAGTCCACGTTCTGTGAGAACTAGCGTCTGATTCTGAGAGATTTTCACCTTTTTTTTTTTTTTATATATAATAAATCTGTGTTACAGTTATGCTTGTCCCCTTTGCTCCAAATCTGTGTGTGACATGTCAAAGGTTTGGGAGAAATTTGATATTGAAATAGCGGCCATGCCCATGCCTGAGTCTTATCAGAAGAAAATGGTTCTCTCTCTCTCTCTCTCTCTCTCTCTCTCTCTCTCTCTCTCTCTCTCTCATCCAAATGGTGCTTAATGACCACCAAGATGTTTCTAACTCCTATCAAGCTGATTCATTTTTTCCATTGGCAGGTTTGGATCCTGTGTAATGATTGCGGTGTGACATCACAGGTCAAATTTCATGTAGTTGCCCAGAAATGCCTTAATTGTAAGTCGTACAACACTAGGCAGACGAGAGAAAACAGTGGCTAATGCATCATTCTCAGACTAACCTTCTGGTTCAGTAACTCTTTAACTTCATCCGCCAAGAAGCTTTCACACCTTTGTTTTGATCAATATAGAGAGAGGATGTGGATAGCTGCACACAGATGTTGTTCTGCTTATCAAGCCTTGTTGAATATGTGAAAAGACATGCTTCCTTTGCCATTTATTTGATGTTTGGCTTTCTACTTCATTTTTCTTTACTGGCTTGTAAAAGGAAATCTATCACTGAAAGGGAAACTATTTCTCAGTGTAAGAAATGGTTATTGTTCTTCTCCTTTAATTTCTACTGTTTCATTGTGTCAATGTGTCACCGAAACATGAAGATTTTGTTATGAGAACAATCCTCACTTGAACTCTGTGAGAACTAGTTTGCAGGGCCCTCTTGGACCACCATATGAGGAGCCTATATACATATAGGGCTGCGTTACACAACGGCAGGGCATTTTTTAGGAGAAAATGCCCCTTAGTTGGGCCCACTGGAATGCATGATGATCATAGAAATCTATTGGATGGAATGATCCATATAAGGCCTACCTATATGCAAAATCTTAAGTCCATAAGATCATCATAACCTTTTGATCCATGACGCTAAAATTTAATGGTTTAGAGGCATCATTTATCACGATTTCAATCCAACGGTGAGGAAATGATGGATGAGTGTCAAACTTGGACTAGTGGCTATTCATGTGGGAGTAGTATGTGTGAAAAGACTAGATCGACCCAACATGGTCCCATGATTGCAAAAAAGAGGGGCGGAAAAAGGGGCGTTTTTAAAGTGAGGCATTTTTGAGAATTTTCCATATATATATATATGTTTATTATTTTGAAGATGGGAAGAATTCCTTGTGGTTACTGTTCTGGAATGTTATCAGGTGCTGGATGCTACTGTAATTGTGATGTTGAGATTATGACTGCTGAATTAGAATGGTTATCGCTACTGGATTGAAGTTATCTTGGCCCAGATTAGGATGATATTCACGATGGTTTTAAAACTCAGTCTGGTCACAGCCAGATCCAATCAACTTAGTAGGTAGGTATTGAGTCAGCTCAGCGGAGTTCTAAAACAAGGACACATTCTACTACCTAAAAATTTCCTGGTCCGCCGCTGATTAGTTGAACTTACGAAACCCACTGCGAATTTGTATTGAAGAATGGTTCATTTGGCTTTGGATTGTCTAAGAACATCATCATCATTCATCACCCTTGCCAGGCTACTGTCCCATTCATTTTGGGCTTGCTTTGTGATTTCTGTTTTTTCACTCAACCCTATCTGCTATCTCAACCCTTGTTCTCTCTCTCAAGGTCTTTATTGGTCTCCTTATTCCTTTTTAAATCTCAAGGTCTTCCAGTCGGTCAATTTTCTCCCATGGGACATCTCGACGAGCTCCTTTAATTCATGGGGTTCGTAATTCGGGTTTCAAGACGCTCTGCAGACGTTCCCCAATACTATATTTAGCCCATGTTTTGTGGGGGTGCCATTTCAAATGACGTTCTTTGATTTTTCCTTTTTTTAGAGCCACCCTAAGTTTTTCTTCCATTGGTGAAGTGATGCATCCGTTCCCACAATCTCCTCCAACTCTCCAAGAAAGTTCTGAGAATTCTACTTTAGAAGGTCATTGTGTCGTGCGACTCGGCCAATCTTTTTGACTTTGCCTGACTCGGTGACCTGCCGATTCGAATGGACTTGTCTAAGCCAATTAACTTTCAAAACGTATGCCATTTTCAAGCATATGAATTGAAAGAATATTGCTCAGTAGACAGTATGCCAATTAAAGTGCCTGTAGCATGCAATGAAATGCCTGAAATCTATATTTTCAGCAACCTCGCTAGTTGATATTTCAGGCATCACACATGACTTGCCTGCTTACATGACATGTCGTATGTTGGTGGCCGAACAAAATTCAATAGAGGCATGGATTAGTTAGCAACATAAATAAACATGGCTAGCCAATTGATCTTATACGATACTTTTGTTCTAATTCATTCATGAACTTGTATTTTGACCATTCTTTTGTTAGATCAAAACACTAGCAATATAGAATGAGTTTGATATTTGTCATATGGTTAATCCATAAACTTTCATATAATCTTATTGATGCACTCTAATATACGTGCATGTAATTCAATTTTTTAGATCAATGTCCAGTGACTCTAATCTCTTAAACCCCAAGGGGTAGCTCAGTTGACCTAGAATCACGGTTTGCACCCGGAGGTTATAGGTTCGAAACTGTACTGCCATAGTGGGGTTACAAGGAAGTTTACTCGGCTTCCCTCCGAGCCCATAGGGATAAGTCCAGGCCAAATGATTGGTAACCCTCCGAACCAGTGGCGGATCCAGGATTTTCATTTGGGTGGGGCTAAAATTTTGGTGGACTTAACATTTGAAAAAAAAAAAAGATTGCTAGAATTTTTTACATTACCAAATAGCATATACACATTTTTTTTAGAAAATGTCCAACTCGTTGAACTCAACTAGGTGCATGACATTTATTGAAATTTGGGCAACAAAGAGGTTAGAAATTATGATATTAATCAAATGTACCAAAAGGCATTAGATGAATAAAAAATGATTCTAACATTGATTTTAGATACTCAAACTCACATTATCATGTTTCACTAATTTATATGTCAAAATCAATGCCCAATGTAGATCGCTGCAAATTCAAGGTGAGTGTGTGTGAGAAAAAATTGAATACAAGAACAATTTGAGGACACCCATCCTTTCCCTTTTCACTTTCTTAAAGCCTCCAGCTTTTGAATAATGAGAGTGAAATTCTATCTTTGAATCATAGTGGGGGAGCTTGATCGATAATGACATAAAGGGGTTTCGAAAGAAGAGGGAGGGATGTGTAGCTACAATGGTTTTTTTTTTTTTTTTTTATCAACGAAGCTTTACATATGTGGGCTATCTTTAAATATATGTGGAACGACAAGTATAGACATGTGGGGCATGTTCCAAGGCTCCATTCAACTCTATGGAGATTTTAATTCCGACCTGGGGTGGTTGCCCAAATCGCTCTAATGTACGTAGGTCCGCCCTTGCTCTAAGGCCATAATCAAACTCATTAGGATCTCAATTAACCTAGGTCCGCCCTGCTCCGATAGGAAAAAAAATTGACTCTAATCTTTTGGTTAATTACAACCCTATTAATTTGGTGGGCTGGTGTGCCACCAACATGTCACTTGCCATGTAATGAAACATGGAAAATATTCAAGTGAGAACTAGTTCTCACCTATTATATGAGAACTTTTTTGCGAAGCCCAACTCGCAACCCATCCAAACCTAGCAACCAATAGGGAACCCTCTGATAGTCACTAATCCCAATGATTGACACACATCCGAATGGGTTGAACCGTTGGATCGAGGGTTGAATATATTTTTGAATATGAAGATATTAAACTTGTGGGCCACGGATGAAGGGGTTAGGGGCATGGGTTTAGAGTCAAATTTGATACTTGGGGTGGTCTAACATAGATCTTTCTATCCCCATGATCCCATCCCCAAATGGGGCTCACAATTGGGCCCCATAAACTAGTTCTCATATAATATGTGAGAACTAGTTCTCACCTGAATATTACCGATGAAACATTACACGTTTCATGTACTGAGGCCAAGTCATTTTGGAAAGCAGGTTTTTTTGGCATAAGTTCTTGTAGGCCGATGACTTTCCAAGTTAGGACACTACACCTGATGTGCCATCTGGCAATATGTGGCCTCAGTGAGTTCACTTGCAAAAACCCACTATGTTTTCCTGCTATTAGGGTTCAACAAAACCGGACCGCAGACCGGACCGGACCATAAAATCAGACCGGATTGGACTGGATTTGTCGTTTTACTACTACAAATCCGTACCGGACCGGACCGGATTTGGAAAACTGGTTATATCCGGTCCAGCCCGGTCCAGGCCTTTTGGGGTCCGGTCCGATCCAATTTATTAATTTAAATAAATAATAAATATTAATTTTTTTTTAATACAAACACAACTATGCTTCTCTGATTAGTTTTTCAGTTGGATGTTGTCAAAAAGTGTGTGAAAGTTAAAAAGAGGCATTACATGCCTATGATGAAATGGATCATTGCTGTTTTTTGATTGATTGAGAAGAATGTTAAAAGGTTTTAGACATTCATTCAACAGATAAGATTCCAGATTAAAGCCAAGCCCAAGTTAGTCAGGGTCAGCCCGATTAGTTATTAGGCTCAGAAGACCGTAGCATATGTGGCCAGTTAGTAGTGAGTTTTCCATGCTGTTCCAGGCCATCTGATTGGGCCTTTATACATACAGAGCCCCAGCACAATTCATGCATCCATCCAAAGGGCATTGTGCAACTCATAGGCCTGGATATCTTAACATGTGAGCTGAAAATGAAACAAAATATTAAAAAAAAAAGCGTAGGAAAAAATAAATAAAACCGGTCTGGACCATTTATAAGTGGTCCAACCGGACCGTTTCAGACCGGTCTGATCCTTCATTTTAGGACGGACCGGAAATCCAGTTGTGCAGCCCTACCTGCTATGGATGTTTGATGGGTTCATAAAATCATTTTGGAAGAACTCCAAAAGCTCCAAGTGATGTCTTCTTGGAAGCAAGGATGAAAATAGATGCCGCCCGCCGCCAAACCGCTACGAAGTGGGCGATACGTAGCATAGCGGGGATACGTAGCAGTGTAACGGTGCAATTTGAAAAAATCGCCCAAAAAATCTAAAAAATTTTCAGAAAATCCAGTAAATTGTAAAATGAAAGAATATGTGGTTATTTTGCAAAAGTAAGTAAGAAAAGGAGGCGTAGCAGTGCCCTCAATATATGAAGTCCTGTATCACTGTATAAATAGAAAATAATAGTAATGATTGGTTTTTCACATGTAATCATGTTTCTTAGTCATACTAACTTAGAAAGTAATGGAAAGTTCATAAAAAAAAAAACTAAAACATGAAATAAAGGCATAAGACTTAAGAGTTAGGTCCTTACTCATTAATGAACATTGAATAATCAAATATCAATACTTCAACATTCAATGTTCAAATTCAATCAAGTGAATGAATTATGAAGTGATCAATACTTCATGATTTGCCACTTCTTTAAAACATGCGCTTCACGAAGGGGGTCCGAGGGTATCCCCTGGCGGGGGTCGAGCTGTATTACTTCTTAAGAAATTATATTGAATCCTAAGCCTCGTGACGATACATAGTGGCCGATATTTACATCCATGGTTGTGTGTTTTGATTTGGTGGCAAGAAATCTTGAAAAAATGGAGCTTCTAGAACTTGGGACCACAAGATAAAAGTTACAGGCTGTTAAAGTGAAGAAGAAGGTGGAAAAGAGGGTGAAAAACCCTAAGCTCGTCAAAAGGGAGTTTTTATACCCCCCACCGCTACGGGCCGCTACAGTTGCGATGGCCGATATTTCGGGCGTTGCGTGGTGGCCGATATTTGTATCCATGCTTGGAAGGCAATTCTCAAGGTTTTTCTGAAATTCAAGCACTGAAGGGCACATTTGTGTATTGCCTTATGCTTGGGTTTCCCTAGAGCTGCTGAGGAGTCTCTGATTTTTTTATGGGTGCCACTTAACCGAGGTTTGAAGTGCCCCGTGTGCAGAAATAGATTAAACGTGAACTAATTTTCTGAGAGAAGATGAAAAACCACCACCACAATTTAAGCTTATTGTAAGTGGTTCTTATCATGTAAATGTATACTAAAATTAATGAGGAATTGTCCTCTGCTGTAAGTTAGTTGGTTAGGACAGCAATTGTCGCTTATGGAGGCGAGAGTGTTTGAGTTTGAGTTTCTGAAAAAAAAAAAAAAAAAAAAAAAAAAAAAAAAAAAAAAAAAGAAAAACGATGCATTGATTCATATCGGCTAAACTAAATTAAGAGAAAATTGGAGTTAATAATTTATGAATGCATCGTGATCATTGATCAGGCAGCAATTAAGTTTCATAAAAGAGCAGGGATGACTTAGTGGGACCCTCGTATCTTTATTTCCTTTTAGGGGGCGTTTGTGCAGTTGGATTCGTTGCGAAAAGGAAATGAGACAGGGTGCCGGATTTTTCAGTGCTTTCTTCAACGACATTTGGTGCAACGACGAAAAATGAGGAAATCCACTCTATTTGGATTTTGTTTCCACGCTAAAGGGGATCTAGAAGTTCGACTGGTGAGGTCAAACTTGTAGTGCCGTGGGTTTCCTTGTCTACGGCTCTACACAAATGCCCCCCGTACTTTCTTTTGCTTTCCCTTTCTTTTCCTCTCCTGCTGAATTTCCAAAAATGGTCAAGTAGAAATGAGGGAGCATGGGAATGAAAGAGCATCGGAGAGGAGCTCTTTAACGATCTCCATATGCATAGATACAACTTAGGATCGGAGAGGAGCTCTTTAACGATCTCCATATGCATAGATATAGTCGGATAAGAACTTGCATAGTATTAGTGTGAGTGTGAGGTGTGTATGTACCATAGAATAAAAAATAATAGGAAAAGCCAGCTTGGATTGATGTGAAGCGTCACAATCTCATGAAAAATGAATGATTGGTTCAGATAGTGCATGACTGCATGTGAGTCTTGCATCCTTGTGTAAGACCTAAATTTCAAATTTTGTCATTACAGAAGTTGAGATACATGGAAAATAAGAATTGCTTATGATTTTTGTAAACTTAGCGGATCACGGAAGTTAACATGACCAATAGGTCCTTTCTAGCCCTATCACCTAAGCAAGTTGAATATATTATTAGGGTTATAGGGGTAGCTCAGTTGGTCTAGGATCACGGTTTGCATTCTAGAGGTTGTGAGTTCGAAACTGTACTACCACACTGGAGCTATAGGGGAGTTTATCAGGCTTTTCTCTGGGCCTGGAGGGATTAGTCTAGATCAAAACGTTGAGAACCTTCCGATAGTAAAAAAATTTAAAAAAATAAAATAAAATTGGAACATATCATTCTTGTTTTAAGGGCAAGTAGGAGGAAATTAGACCATCATCTTGAAAATCGAATCTGATCAAATTTCAACATGATAAAAGTATTTGCATAAAACTCTTCTCTAAACTCAATAGTGTGCTACAATTGAATTTAAGACTCAATCATGGCAAAACTACTACCATAGACTCTTTTAATAAATGGCTTAGGTCTCACTTACATAAGTGGCCCCATGACTTCCACATGCTGTGAGAGAGTAGCTTCATTGTGGCCATCGTTCAATGCTCATCAAGGTATGATACTCTCACAGATCTTTGACAGTCAACTAGCAATCTAAACTATAACCAATGACAGCATTTCATCTTCATTTGGTTTGTGATAACCATCATTACTTCTAATTAGAAATATTTTATTCTTAGAACTTAACACACAATGACCGCATAGCGCAGTGGATTAGCGCGTTTGACTTCGGATCAAAAGGTCGTGGGTTCGACTCCCACTGTGGTCGAGAGTGCATTCTCATGTTTTTTTTGAAAGGTTGGAAAATACACATGGCAACTTGTTTGGAGCTTAGTCCTGTTATGATCAGTAAGGATTTTCTCCTTGTAATTTTTTTTTCTCCTTTTCCAGAGCCATGAGAAACCTCGCATGAAAAGAAGCCTGCTTGTTTAAAAAGAATGTCGGCTTTCACATGAAGCGAAGCAAGGGATCGAATTCTGGACAATCGGGGCGAGAAATAGGATTTCCAACCTGCTAGGCTATGCGTAGTTCTCAATCTCCTTGCAATTATTCACAATATTACCATATCTATATTTCGTACTTCGGGCTTATTTGAATAGAATATATAGAAATTCACAGTAAAATGAGCTCTAAAGAAAGATTATAAAGAGGAGAGGGTCGAAGGATACGAGTTGAGGGATAAAAGATGTAAGCTAGCAATGTAGATGCAACCCCACTTTCCTCGGATTTGAATTACTATGATGGAGGCTGGGTATTCATTTCCCACTACCCGTTGACTCATTTTCCATCCGAGAGGAGATAATTTGATGGTCATTTTTTGAAGACTCACATTTATTTCTTCAATTTTAACCATTTTTAGAAATAAAAGTCTCACAATTCTCTGCATTTAATTACATGAAACATTCAGGCCCTTTGGTTGCATGGTAATGTAAAAAATATGGTATTCATTGTATCATAGAAGAACCTAAAACTTGGGTGGACAAGAGTAGCTAACAAGTAACAAGCATCACCGTCCGGAATCACAGTTCTCACCTTTTTTTCAACAGTCAAAGAGGAAAGAGTCTGTTGGCCAAATTTGAACAAAAGAATGGGCAGCTTCAAGATTTTCACCATGGATGTTGTGGGCCTTTAAGGTAGAGGACCATCCTTTCAACTCAAATGAGCTTATGAGAAGCAACAAATATAGAGCGTCCATGAATTCAGGATTAATTTTATGATGGTTCCTTCTTTCTGATATTCGAACCCAATCAACCCCTAAATCATATATTTTGTTCAATAAACTAACTCTATAATCTCAATGAAAGAAGTTCTACTTTGTCCTCTCTCTTTTATAAGAAATAGTGGAAGTTCTACAATTTAAAAACAGAAAAAAGGTTGACATCAACCCCTTGAGCAATGCATCATTTTCTTTGTAGCCTGGAATGATTGAATACAATAGAAAAATATTTTAAAACACGATTTGTTTACCTGATCAAATGATTCTTAGGATGCAGCAGCAGTTCAAGATGAACTTTTGATAACAGCCATATCTTACCCATATTGGCCAACTTCTAAATTTGTAGAATCTTAAACTGAATTAGTAAACTGACTCATTATGCATCATTTTCACCCTTAATACTAAACTTGAACACCAATGCAGAATACAACAGAGATAAAAAAGGATAAGCAACTTCCAGCAGAAAAAAAAGAAAAAAGAAAAAAAGGATAAGCAACAGATCCTTACAAGGGGTAGTTTCTGCTATTCCCTGAGGTCATTATAATGTATAAAAAAACTTTCATCGCAGAGCATGACAAAACAAAATTGATAAACTGATGTTCCGTTTCAGAATTTCATATAGCAGGATATACTGACTTGATCACCATGATGGCAAATAATATGCAGTGACTAAGAAAGCCTAAACTGAAATGAGAAGAAAAGATGAGGGATGGTATTTCCGATCATAATAACTCATTCAGAATCTTCGGACGAGGGTGCTCCCTTCCTCCTACCACTCCTTTTCACGACGACTGTTGCACCATCCTCAGGTTTTCTGCTCTCTTGCTGATACTGTTCGTTTTCTTTACTTTTAATCAAATTGACCACTCTCCTCAATCGTAATATTTCGCCTTTCGCGGATGCCAATTCTTCATCAAGCCTTTTACTCCTAGTTTCCAAACTCTCTCTTTCCTTTCCAATCTTTGTAAGAAGGTTGTGGGCATCTTCTAAATTCTCCTGAGCTTCTTTCACGGCATCTTTCTGCTCAACAAGGGACGTGTAAAGCATGTTCCTCTCGGTCTCAAGATTGGCACTTTTTGAATTAGAAATCTCTAGTTCTTTTGACAGCAACAATGCCTTCCTATTCATCTCATCGAGAGATTTGGTAGCATCTTCCAAGTCTCTTTCAAGATTGCTACGGGCATCCTTATCTTTCAAGATCTGTTTCCCCAATTCCTCTAGCTCATTATTCAAAGAAGTAACAACCTTCCTTTCTTCTTTCAAATCATGGTCTGTCGTTTCTGCTTTCTTATAGATCTCCGATAGGTCCTTCTTCAGGTTTTCACGAGCTTCCTTCACATCTTTCAATTCATCAGTCACAACAACAAGCTCCTGTTTAGTTTTTGTAAGAGCTTCCTTGCCTGAAAAAAGTTCATCTGACAGTACTTTTGAACTCGATTTTACCTCATCCAAATTCTGATTCAACGATACCAGTGATTCCGAGAATTCAGTTTGAATTCTTGAAACCTCTGATGTTAGTTCTTCACATGACCTTTTTGATTGTCTTAACTGTTCTGATAATTCAGCAGCCTCAAGTCTGGACGCACCCAAAGTTTCTTCTGAAATCTGTAACTCGCCCCTCAAGTTCTTTACAGTTTTTGTTTCCCTTTCCAACATAGTCCTTAAACTGTCCCTTTCTCTCGTTAATTCGACAATCAATGCTTGGTTGCTCTTTGCTTCATTCAAAAGAGTCTCCAGCTTTTCTTTGAGCTGATTCAGTTCACAATCTTTGTTTGACAAGATTTCGGAATCAGAGGCTGCTCTTTGAGCTGAAAATGACTTCAACTCATTATATTCTTCCTGAAGAGTGTGAATCTTTTTGATGGTTTCATCTTTTTCTATAAGTAATAACTTTATTCTAGCGTTCAGATCTTCCTCCATAGACTTCTTCAATTCTATCTCTTCCCTACTTCTATGGACTTCCTCTTTCAACCCTTCAATGACAGCATTTGCTTGCGCAAGATCTTCTTTGGTCTGATTGCAGACAGAAATCAGGTTCTCACACTCTGATTCCTTTCCAGCAAGTGACAAGTTCAGATTTTTTATTCTCATTTCTTTGTCCTTCGTCTCTAAGATGAGTAGGTCTAACCTTTCCTCTAGGACATCGGCCACATCTTGCTTCTCCCTAAGTTCAGCTTCAAGAATCTTTTTATCTTCACCTGCTTGAGCAATGATGCCTCGAAGATGATCCATCTGTGCTTTAAGATCTCCGGCTAGTTTTCTTTCACCATGAAGTTCTTGCTGAAATTTTGTTAATGCAGTGTCAGCAGAAGCCAACTGGTTCAACAAAGATGCTTGCTCTTCTTTCATCCTTCTGATTTGCTCAATCTTTTCTTGTTCACTTTGTAAACTTCTCTTGAAGTTCCTTTCCAGCGTGGCAATAGCAACTTCCTTGGCACTCAGCTCGCTCTTCATCTGCATCACATGATTGGAAGTATAAAAAGGGCCCTCTTGAAACCAGCCTTCAGATTAGTACTATGATCCATTAAGGAATTACATGATTATCACATTTGGGAAGTGCAAAAGATCCTAGACAACACTGTGATCTGATGGGCCCCAGTGATAGAACATGAACTACATCTTCCCAAAGGACAATCCAACCCCTTTGAGCACATGTGAGAATGAAATTACAATTACGTTAACTAACATAATTGTAATATCACACTTTTAGTAAGGGCGTTTTAGTATTTTAGCTGAATTTACAAATTGTAATTATGTAGGATATAAAACAAATCCAAACCACCCTACTACAGTATAAAGTTACAACCATGTACACTAACAGATGTATCCAAGATGGTCAAGTCAGCAGTTTGGTTCAATGATGGGCCTCACATATACACATACGAGGCCAGGGGATACTCTATGCACATGCCTCACAACATATGCCACTGCACAGAAACAATCTCTCTAGAATAAAGCTACCTAGGAAGAAAGTGGGTTACCGATTCAATAGCTGATTGAAGTGTTGCCGTTTCGTTCTGTGATAACGCATATAATGCTCCAAGCACACCTAACCCGATTATTCCAATTCCATTCAAAAAACCCACGAATGGATTTGCCGGAGCTTCTTGTTGATGTACTTGCTGTGACAAGAAAGCTACCCATTTCAGAAGTTTCACAACAGAAGTTTAGTTTGTGTTTGGCTCTTTGCCGTTTGAAACCCAAGAAAATCCTTTCCTCTTCTCAGGACATTTGGCTACTAAATGTTAAATTTCCTAAAAAGCAGGAAAAACTTTCTCAGTCCCTAAATAGGCAAGGACCCAACCACAATGTTAACAAACATCACAATAAACTAATTTGGTTGCGTATAAAGCAAAAAACCATGGAAGAGGCTCAGTCAACAATTTAGACCTGTTGCAGGGATGAAACTCCCTGAATATTTTCAAAATTCTGGGGACCTACCTCCGAGATTGCTTTATCTTGTTTGTCTGAATCATGAGGAAATATAACATATATGAGAAAAGATAGAAACAACAGACAGATGATATGGTGGAAGAAATAATAGTCCAAGCAAAACAAAGTGGCAACTTATGCAAACAGATTTTTATGACATTACAAAAGAAGCAGAAACTCTTTAGTATGACAAAGCATTAATCCCAAATCACAAAATTCCAAATGGAAGATTTCTAATATGCATTGATGATGAGACCATGATAGCCATTGTGAGGCAGAAAGGTTAATAAGTTAACTGACAATCTTCATAACCTATAATATGTTTGACTGTAGAGATTCAAGCGACAACACAGTGGAAAAGGGTGCCGTAGCTGTCCAGTGATTGATCCCTGATGGGTAGGTTATCCCACACATACTGTACAACTGACTCAATCTAGCAAAGAAAAAAAAAAGTTTGAACGTAGTGCAACATGGTTTTCTTTTCTTTTCTGTTTGCTTTTAAACCTCACAAGGCCGGCAAATTTAACTTACCAGCTTAAGTTCATGTTAGATCAGCGATGAAACTGTTGGGTTATGTTTATACATATTACTAAATTAGATCTGCATGTAAAGATTTTGCTAAATTAATTTTATATGTGGTAAGTTGAACTAACTGCCTAAATCACAAAAGAGATGACCATGAGGATCGTTAATCTGGAAAATGGAATTCTGGATTGAATGACCAGGATTGACATGTTTGAGTGGCAACCAAGAGCATTCTGTGATAGCTTGATTGGACTTGTACAAATGTCATGCTCACATTTGTCCACATTGGAGCACTCAACCTTTAGAAGACCACAATTAATTAAGAGAGATAAAGAGGTTGTATATAATGCAAGCTAGAATGATGTTCCAAATCTAACTGCAAAGAGGTGCCATATAATGCTATACTCAAACTTGGATGCACATCCATATCTTAAGGGGATTAACGCTCAAAATATTCAGTTTGGATGAGGTCAATTTTGATAATTTTTGGTCATTGGCATCCCATCAGCTCTTGAAGGAAGGATCCAAGGTGCGGGTGCCTATATGATAGTATTGATTTGGGTGTAAAATAAAATTGGGAGAGATTATAACACACCTAATTTAATACCCTCCGCATGCATGAAACAAAGTCATTGCAACAATACTTCAAAGCAAACAAACTACTTTCTCAAAGAAAAAGGCCAAAAAAAAAAGGGAAATGAGAACACCCCAAAAACCATTCTCATCAACAAACTCTTCCAAAAATCGAATTGAAAGAAAAGAGAGGAAAAATAAATCAAACCCAGTTTGCCCAACTCATCAACTAGCAATTAGATGTTGAGAACACTAACTTACATTTCTAGAAGAGAAACGAAAAGGGTTATCAGAAAAAGAAGAGAAGCTAAAAAAAAAAAACCCAACTTACCTTCCACCAAGCTTTCAACAGCGTTTGCTCTGAATTGAAGAAAGGGGAGAGCTGAAAGACCCATAAGCAAAAAGGGTCTCCTTTCCATGAAATTGCTATCAGTTTGATTCTCAGGGCGGAAATAAGCCATTGGAATGATCTTCTTCTTGCCATTTCTTCTCTGAGATGTGGTAAGGAAAGAAGGAGAAAGAGATTGGTTAAAGGGTGATTTACAAATGCAGAAACTTCCCAATAAAACCCCCATTTTTCTCCCTTACAAACACTACAAAGCTCTCTTTCTCTGAGAGTGCCGACTGCCGATTGATCCTGAAACTTGCTGCCCTGTCTCAGAATACCCAAATGCACGAAGCTTTAAAAAGTGGACGTGGGATCCACTATTACTTTGGCCTTTGGCCCAGTTAGGTTCGGATCTGGGCGGGGGGTCCAGGCCTTTTTTTTGGTTTATAGAAAAAGGCCCTCTCCTAGTTGTGCTAAGTGGGATGTATTATGATCATGAAAGTCCATCAGATGGAAAGATTTATATGAGAGTTTGTGAGACCTATCTATATAAAAAATTCATACTTCGTAAGATTATCTTAACCTATTGATTCACAACCCTAAAATTTAATGATTTAAATATATCATTTTATTATGATTTTAATCCATTGGTAAGGAAAAGTTAGATTAGTGTTAAATTTGGATTTGTGACTATTCATTTTGGGGGAGAGGGGTTTTGTGTGAAAAGACTAGATTAACTCAAGATGGGCCCATGACAAAAAAAGAGGGACGAAAAAAGGAGCGTTTTAGAGAATTCCCAATATATATAGAGCGCTTCTAAATGCAAACCAAATTTTCCTTTTCACACTCTCTTTCTCTCTACACTCACCATTGAAGTGTGGGGATTCCAACAATTTCTTTGCACACTCCTCATAATACCTAAATTTGCCCTACCCGAGCCACCATCGCCCCCCTCCGAGAGCACCATGGAGGGGTAGGGGGAGCAGGAGTGGGAGAGGGAGGGAGGGAGGGAGGCAGAGGCTGCAGTGGGCGGCGAAGGGCAAGGAGAAGGAGAGAGGGCATGGGGAGAGAGAGGGAGAGAAGAAGGTGGAAGCGGCATGATGCATGGAGAGAGGGAGACATGGGTAGTTTAGGGATTTTTTCCAAGGATATATTGGTAATATTTTTTTGGCAAAATTAGCGAAAGGTCCCTATAAATGAATGCATCCAGCCTCCAGTCCAAGGAAAAACTTATTAAGGTCTCTGGTCCACACAGCTAGACTGTTTGCAGCGAAAGGTCCCTCAGCCCACATGATCTCATTTTTCAGGACTAATATGCCCTTTCAACCGTTTTAGGCATTAATTTTGAAATTTGAAATTTCAAATCCTCCCCCTCCCTCAATCGTTCTTCCTCTTATCCCGTTCTGGTTCTGAAATCAGAACCAGACCAGCGCATCAAACACGAGACTTCATCTCGGAACCCAGTTATCTTCCATTATCTCCGTTCTTGGAACCCAGTTAAAGAGGAATCGTTGCCTGGGTTCCGCTGCACCATCTGTAGTGATTGCTGGACTCATCCCTTCCCTAAAACATCAACCCTTCTCTAAAACATCCACTCCCATCCGATCTCTCCTCCATCTTCCATGGCCGTATCTTCCCGTCCTTGTGCCCGCTTCAAACTAGTCCGACCGCCGAATCCACAACCAAACACAGCGCCGGCGATGTCAGCTCCGTCTCACGAAACGGCGTCGTCTCCTCATCTCCGTTCAGATCCGGAATCTAGCTCGGCTGGAACAAATCGTTGAAGCTCTAGCACCTCAGACCGCACTCCACCGCCGCCCACAACTATCAATCGGAGGCGGCAATGGTTCTCAGATACGATCCGACCTCCGTCTCCCGCATCGGATCGCTAAATCTTCTAGCGATCACCTGTCAATTGGAAGCTGGGCCACACAGATGGGTGATGATAATGATTATTGGATCTGCCGGATTTTATGCGTCGCCGAGAAAGATGAGTCCTGCCATAGCCGTCTGAAGATTCTGGATAAGCTTTGTTCGTTTCCGCTGCGCCCTACTTGCCGTGGCCGAAGGAGGAAGCACTGGTCCTGGTTTTGATTCCAGAACCAGAACGTGAAAAAACCCAGTTCTCTGGGTCTTTTGGTCCAGGTCTAGGTCGGGTCAGGTCAGGCCAACCCAGTCCACGCAAATTTATCTATTTAGTCAAATTTATTTCAGTTTTTATCAAATTTATCTGAATTTTTTTTGAAATTTAATTGAGTTTTTTTTTTCAAATTTATTTGTCTTCTTTCATATTTCTCTATGTTTTTGGAAAATTTATCTAAGTTTTTGTTAAATTTATCTGAATTTTTGTCAAATTATATGAGTTTTTATCAAATTTATCTGAGTTTTTTTCAAATTTATCTGAGTTTTTATCAAATTTATCTGTCTTCTGTCATATCTTTTTGTGTTTTTGAAAAATTAATCTGAGTTTTTTTCAAAATTTATCTGAGTTTTTAAGCACATTTATTTTTCATTTTTTAAATCTATATGCGTTTTTTAAATTTATTTGCGTCTTTTGAAATTTATTTGTATCTTTTCAAATTTATTGAGTTTTTTGAAATTATTACATTTTTAAAAATTTATTTTCGTTATTTTAAATTTATTTGCATTTTTTGAAATTTTCTTTGGATCTTTTGAGATTTATTTTGAGTCTTTTGAATTTTATTTATATTTTCTGAAATTTATTTGGATATTTTGAAACTTATTTGCATCTTTTTAAATTTATTTACGTTATTTGATTATATATTACTTTTTTTTTAAAAAATTATTTCATTTTTTAAAATTTATTTTCATTATTTTAAAATTTATTTATTTATTTTTAGAATTTATTTGAAAATCTGGAGATTCCATTAATCGTGGGCAATTAAATGTTAGTTGGCCATTATTAATGGGATATCCCACCAATCAGGGGTTATTATCTAAAGAAAGGGTAAATTAGACAGTTCAGGTATGAAAAAGTGTGGGAGGGACCTTTGGCTTTATGACTTTTTTTTTTTTTTGTAGATCTAAGGCCATAAAGTGAAATGTTCAGGGACCCATCGCCGAATGCCCTTATTTTTTTTTTAAGTAGTGAACGTGGAAAGAAAAAGGTGATGTGCATTTGAAAGCTTTTATATATATATTATACATTAAAATATTCACGAACATCCATCCCTCACCACGTGGGTATCATTGAAGTCTTTTACCCAACAGGAAGGCCTTGTCCTTTCTATGATCGACCTAGGATCCTCATAGGAGTTTTTTACAACTTCGATATTTCTAAAACAAAGCTTTCTGTTATCAAATTGGTATCCAGAATCTTTTACATAGAGTTAGGTCATTAAAAGCCTTGCTTATCTCTTCACTTCCAAGTTTTTGACAAGCATTCAAGTGCGCCCATAAGAGTGGATGTTTCTTCCACTAAAATTGCTTAATGTACCTAAAAATGGAGTCAACGAAACAGGGAGATACTGTTTCATCCTATCAACATTCACCAGCTATATAAAATCTCATGCCAGCTAATGCACCATCTCAACTGCTTCCTGAGTACGGATCTCCTTTTTCATTGAAACAAGGGATTCAGACTCTTGCTTTCTTGAAATGAAAAAAAGTAGAGAGGAGATTTATACTACCGGTGAATGTTGATAGGATGGTTGATAGGATGAAATAGTTGAAACAAGGGATCCAGACTCCTAAAAATGACCCTAAAGCTTGCTTGTTTGAATAGAATACATAGGCATTCATGGTGGAGTGCAGCCTTAGCTGAAAGGTGTAGATAAGAGGTGACGTGTGAAGGATATAAGGTGGAGATGAAAATAAGGCCTTCACCTTCACTTTCCTAAGGCTTGAATTATTACGGTGATGGATGATTATTCATTTGTCACTTTTGCTTTATTCAATTTTCAATGAAGGAAAAATTGTTTTATGGTTAATTTAGGATATTCACCTTCAATTCTTCATTCAACTACTCAATAGAAATAAGAAGTCTACGAATTTCAATTACGTGAAACAAACTTACTTCATATTATGTAAGTACTTAGAGTTAGTTGGGTCCAGTTCGGGTCAACTACATAAAACAAACAAGCCTTATATTATATAAGTACTTGAGTCAGTTTGGGTCCGATCTTGAATTAAAGTTTGATTGGTCCAAGTGAATTATAGGTGTTGGTCTGCTATTTGTAATATGAGTCCAGCTCAAGGTATAATACGAGTCCAACCTAAACTTGGAAGGGTTCCTCCCTAGGGTGTAAAATTTTTTTCGAAAAACCGTCTAACCGCTGAACCGAACCGAACCGATGGTTAATAACAGTGTTTTACGATTCGATTACGGTTATTAAAATCGAAAAAACCGTGCTTCACGGTTTGGTTACGGCTTTTAGTATCGACTCCTAGTTATTAATCGAACGGAACCGTAAACTACGGTTCGGTTAACTGTTTTCTCAAAAAACACGGTTAACCGAACCGTTACACTAATAAAAAGAAAAACTAAAGGGCCTAAATGAAACAAAATGACTTAAGTTAAGCTCCCTTTCCCATTCTCTCCTCAGAGAATACAATTATTTTGTGAGTTGGATTATACTAGTCTCATGTTTCTTAGAATTGAATTGCATGACAAATGTTTCGTAGTATCATTTTAGACTTTTAGTTGTGTGTAATCTCGTGAAAAATGATAGTGTTGTTTTATTTGGTATGTAAAAAATGATAGTGTTGTTCTGCATGTAGAGTCAAAGGGTAAAGATAATTTTTTTTAAGTGACAATTAACTGTAACTGAACCGTCAAATACGGTTAACCGCAGTTCTATTTTTGACGATTTTTTAGAATACAGTTACGATTACGGTTTTTAAAAACTGAAAACCGTAAAATACGGTTCGATTAATGATTTTCTCAAAACAAATGGTTAACCGTACTGATATACCCCTACCTAATATTATATGTCCTTCTCTCATATGGATGGCAGCAGCTTCGTTAAATAGGTGGACCGATCTGGCCCATTTATATTACAGGTGGGTTTAGTGGTGGGTTGTCGGGTTTAGAGTAGGTATGGGTTTTAGATGTTGACTTGGGTAAGATAAATGGTAGTTTTGGATTTTGGTTGCCCTGACCTGCCCCACCTTGTTTGTGACTAATTACATATTAGTTAGTCAGATCTTATCTTCGTAGGTTATACTGCCCAAGTGGTAGTGGAGATTTGTAACGGACGATATAAGAAATGTCTCAACCTGAGCAATCATGAATTGGGTATTGCAAATCATAAACCCATGATGGGTCAGGGCTGGGTCATGTGCTAGTCGGACCGGGTTCGGGTAGAGGAAGTATGGTATCCTCAAATTCTTGAGTTTGTGAACTGAAGCCCACTCTTTGATTATCAAGATCAAACCAGTGAATGAATTTTAACTTGGGTCCCTGATCAGTCTAGTATTTTTTCAGTCTCTGATCCAGTTAGACTCCTGCAAACCACAATCTTCAATGATGAAGGCCATAGAAAGTGGTAGAGAATGTTTTTGTTTATGGGGCTTATCTAATGGACGGTTAAGATCATCCCATGATAAAAAAATGAGATGTCTCTGTGGTTCCTCTCCCTTTCAGCCTTATTTATTTATCAGCACAAGGTATGGATGGCAAAGACATTTATTGTTACCAGTACATGTGATGGTAAGTTTCTTGTATATTAAGTTTTGGAACTCCTAAAACAAACAGCACAAACTAATCTTTTGAAAAAGGGAAAATCTAAGTACAGATCTTGAGTATGTGTCTTTGTGACCCTTCTATTGATAGCTTACTACAAATAGAATAAATGGAAATTACTTAGAAGTAAATAAAAATTTCACCATTAATGAAAATAAAAACAAAACAAGAGGAATTAAGAAAGCAAAAAAGAAAAAAAATGTTGAAGGAAACACAAAAGTTGTATTTTTACATTTTAAACCATTTGTGTGAACAAGGCCTACAAGGGTGGAAAAGCATAAACATTTGTGGTAGAAAAAAGGATTAATTGAGGAATGAAATTAAACAATTATATTCAATAATGCCCATATATGGCGTGGATACGGCAAGGAGTACACAACATGGACACGGCATTGATACTGATTTTACGCATGAAAAGTGAAATATTAGATACAAGATGATACGATATATTGCACCTTTAGAAATATCGATGCATCATAGATTATATTGATAACAAAAAGAAAAGCATGAAAACAAATGGGAAGATGAAATCCATAATTAATAATTCTTTTTTACTAATCTTGATTAATAGTTTACGTCTTTCCTAATTTGTGAGAAAAATGGAAAAAGGGTTAACATTTTGGTAGAAAAAAGGATTAACTGAGGAAGAAAATTAAAAAACTACATTGACAAGAAAAAGAAATTATAAAATAAAAAAAATAAAATGAAAACGAATGGAAAGATAAAATTAAGAACCAAAATAAATTTATTGAACTTTATTAATAGTATGCATCTTTCGTAATTTATGAGAAAAAGAACAAAAAGTAATCCAATCTTAACATAAGCAAACCTACTACCATTGTTAGCCTTTTGCGTGGTTGGAAGCACTAAATCAGTTGTGTCAGATCCTCTTCAATCATGAACACAGAATTGCATATGGATTATGGGATAAGATCAAAGCTTTTTGTAGACTTGCCATAGTTTATACAACAGCTAGCCTAACCTTATCTACTTCACTACTGTAGGGACGCGAACTGAGCAGGGGAGCCCGGCGTGGAGGGGTTGCCTCGCATGCGGTGCCCACCCAGCTGGTCCCCCACAGGGGATGGGCGAGGCCCAGGGCCCCGCGCCTATTGTATCTGTAACCTCTTGGCTGTAACCCTTGTGCGTTTGTCCCACATCGAGTGACCTCACCAGGTGAGTGTAGTGGTACACCCTTTGGTTACGCTCAGGCTAATATACCAAGGGTGGGAGGCCCTCACACTCGATGTGGGACAAACGCACAAGGGTTACAGCCCGAGCCTATACAATAGGCGCGGGGCCCTGGGCCTCGCCCATCCCCTGTGGGGGACCAGCTGGGTGGGCACCGCACGCGAGGCAACCCCTCCACGCCGGGCTCCCCTGCTCAGTTCGCGTCCCTACAACTACATCCAAAGACTACTCCCTGATCTTAAAACTAGGCAATCTCTCTATCTCTCTCTCAAATCTCAATGAAGTGATGGTGGAGTAGGCTTGCATGCCCTTCCCTTGAGAGAGGTCAACCAGTATCCAATATTCCAATCATGAACACAGAATTGCATATGGATTATGGTCTTATGGAGTAAGATCAAAGCTTTGTGAAGACTTGACACATATAGTTTACAGCAGCCTAAGCTTAGCTAGTTCACTTCATCCAAAGACTACTCCACTGATTGTAAAACAAGGCAAAATCTCTCTCTTCTCTCTCTCTCTCTTTGTGTGTGAATGAAGAGATCAACGAGTGTCCAATAGTCCAACTATCATTCAAAGTGTCTAAACTGGGTGTGTTCATTGGTCGGATCGGCCTAAAGGTGTATTCAGGCCCAACCTGACTTTTAGAAACATATAACCCATGTCGGATCAGGCCGGCTAAGGCATTTTCAGGCTTAACCCATTTAGAAACAGATGCCCATATTGGGCCCAAACCCGATGTCGGCTGTAAGTGCCTGAACCTACTTATTTAGTCAATCGGATCCAAGCCCAATTAATACGAACAATGAAAAGTGACAAATAGGTGTCTGATTCAAATATAAGCAATCTTAAAATTTAAATTTAACTATGAAAAAACCAGTAGAACCCTAAAACATTCAGAAACACTAAAATTCTATTTGGCTATATCTCTCGAGAGGGTCTAGTTGAGCCGGCTTTGGGCTTTCTATTACTTGATTCAAGCCCAGACCAAATAATAAATAGGCCCAAATGTTAGAGCTGGACCTTATTTGATTCTAAAATTACCCAAGGCCAATTCGGACTGGGCCCAGGTTGACCCGGCCAATGAGCACCCCTACCATAATCTCTTATCTCGAAAGTAGCAGGTAGGAACCTGTTTTTTGATCCATTAGAAATTCGGATCCAAAACTTAACTAAATCCTTATGTTCCAACCTGAGGGCCCTGTTCTAGGACAAGTACTATAGCCACTTTTTTTTTTTTTGAAGGAATACATTTTGAGGGCTTATTTGTTTGCATACAATACATACGAATTCATGGTCGAGCTCTAAAGAATGGTTATTAAAGAGGGGTTAGGGTTGTAAACGGGTCGGTTCCGTTCCGAGTCCAGGGTGGAACCGGAACCGTTTTCTAAGAAGGGGAACCAGACCCGGAAAAGTTTGTAAGGCAGGTCTGGTTCCGGTTTCGGGTCTAGACTAATACCTGTATTTTTCTTTTTAAAAAATTATATTTTTTCCACATTTTAATTGAATCACGTACCTGCAAACACTAATGTGACCTTTTGTCTATCAATAACAAGTATTTTTAACCAAAAACTCAGAAATCACATCTAAACCGGCAATGAGATGTAGAAAACTAGAAAACCTTAATATAGAAAAGTAGAAAAGTAAAAAGGGTTTTGTTCTCACATACTAAAGTTACCTTATGTTAGTGTATATAGGGTCGGGTCCCGGGTCCACGGGTTTGAGCCATTGTGGATCCGGAACCGGACCCGTTTAAGTATCGGTTCCAAAAAAAGGATCAAGAACCGGAATCATTTTCTTATCGGAACTAAAATAAGGACCCAGACCCGGATCCTAACGGGTCGGAACCTTCGGGTAATCGGAGAATCGGGGACCCATTTACAACCCTAGGTGGGGTTAAGGATATAAGGTTGTAATGCAGGCTGTGGATGGGACCTTGACTTTCCAAGGATTCGAATTACTGGGGTAATGATTGAGTATTCATTCTTATCTTCCCTTGATTTAATTTTGAGGTTCTTTATTGGTCATTTCAGATATTCACCTTCGATTCTCCACTTTTAAATACTAAAGAAAAAAAAAGTCTTAGAATTCCTAGAACTCTACTACATGACAAGGAGAATTCGAAATTCACCAAATGCCATCCCCCAAGTGAAATATATAAAGTACTCAATAATGATCCAACATTAAAAAAAAATTAACTTTAGAGAATTATAAAGGCCAAGAGTGACTTGTACGTTGACTTTCAGAATTCTATCAACTAAACCCATAAGTCCACATGCTCAAAGGAAGTGACACCCTTAACCAACAATTCTTGTCAGATGGGTTGATTGGAAACTCTTGTTTAATTAATAAGAGATAATTAGATTAAGGTCTAAAATAAAAAAATCTAGTTTTTAAGTTCTAGTTTATGATTAGCGTATTTGGTAAAATTATAAAAAAAAACTCTTATTTCATGAGGTAATTAGTGCCCACCTTTTTTAAGAATTATGGTAATTAGGGCCCATCTTATAAAAATTATAATATAGAACCAGCCATTTGCATCATTTAAAAAAAATATATTAATTATTTTCATCCAAAATACATAACTTCTGCACTGTCCACCTCCGTTTACTTAGCTAAAAAAAAGTACCCTCCCTTAGTTCATTTTTTAGAGGCAAAAGCTCTAATTTTTAAATAAGACATAAAATCAAAAAATATAATTAAAAGCTTACCAAATGCTCTAATGTGTAAATAAGCTCTAAAAAAAAAACACCTGCATTATTTTTAGAGTTACCAAACAAGTAAACAACCCCGAACTCTCAAATAAAATCTAATCATTGTATTTTCTATTAAATAGAATAAAAATAAAGTGAAATAAAATCTAATCATTACATCTTTTTACTAAAAAAATCATGTATGTGGATATTGTAAGCTGACACGAATGGCCATCAAGCTATCCATACTTGTTGCTTGCAGTCTCTACAAACATGTTTTTTAGTTAAGAAATACAACCGTTAGATTTTATCTTATTCTATTTATATTCTATTTCTTGGCAAAACTCGAATATTATTTATTTATTATATTATTTTTTGCTACTTTGGGCTACAAAAGTGAGGTGCAGGGTTCAATCTTGGGACATCCATCCCTGTAATAGGAGATGCCGACACTGAGCTATCAATGTGTTGCCTTACTCAATACGGGAAAGAAAATGATGAAAAAGGGAAACATCCAAGTCAAAAAAGGTCACCAAGCAAACAATAGAGGGGCTTTAGGCCGCCCACGCCATAAAAAAAAAAGAAAAAACCAAAAGAAAGAAGAAAAAAAAGTGGAGGAAGTCTTCCTTATTGCGCGCGGTGACAAATGAAAATCAACCTAAATCACCATTGCCTACAACAAAGTATGCACTTTAGTTCTGATCGCAGCACTGCAACAATGACCTCTCGTTTGAAAAAACAAGAAAAATGTTGCAAGCCAAGCTGAAGGAATCTTGCTGTGAGTGAGAGTTGCTAAAATGTCATTTTCAGGTCATGTCACAAGATCTATTTTTTCTCACGTTTAATAAGATGCTGCATTCTAAACTTCACTAGTAGTATTCAATGAATCTAAGGTGTGTTGAGGGGCATCAGATAAATACAAAATTGGATCTAATGCAATCTGATATATTGATTCTTTCATTATATTTCCCATCAGAGAGAGTTTAATAAATAAATTAATGACATGCATAGAATCTAATAATAGATGCATTGTGTTTTGTTTTTAGGTGAGATGTAATAGGTTCAATGAGATAAACTAGGTAGACAACGGCTGCCTTTTTGTTTGGCATTGGAATACTTAAAGAGACATGGAATCATGGTGGAGTTCATTGACCATATCTAATGGTGGTTGTGAATAAGGAAGGGGTTCATTAAACAAAAGAAAAGGAAGAGGGAGAATCTCATTGCATACTCGGGGCATGTTTGTTTCATATGTAATTGAATATATAGGATTGATTGTATTTTCATAAGAAAAAGTCTACATGGGCAAACTTTTTGGTCTGAATTTGTAACAACCCCTCTGATATCCCTTGAATATCAAGATATCATAGGGGTTGTCACAAATTCAGTCCAAAAAATTTGTCCATGTAGCACAGCTGTTTTCATAAATGCTTGCAAGGAAGAAGCAAAGGTGAATATAAAAAAAAAATGATCATAAAATTCCTTCTCTTCTTTTAATGAGAAATAAATATACAACATTCAATACCTAGATAAGTGAGGTCTCATCTACATCTCTACCGTATATCTTTCACTCTCCAGTTCTTTAGTAATCTTTTGGTAGAGCTCATTTCACGGGAATTCTTATGTACTTTTGAATACATTGGAATTCATGGTTAAATATATAGGGCTCGAACAAAAGATTATTGAATGCATAGGAATTCACCTTGAAATGAGTTCCACCAAATGATTATTGAAGAGATGAGAGGTGAAGCATGTAAGGTAGAGATGCATTTAATTCTATGTGTTTAATGCAAATAAAAAGGCCCTAAAGGCCATTTCTTCTCATGGAATTGAATAAATAAAAATTTATGGTCAAGTAGGCCCCAACAGAATATTATTAAAGAGGTGAGAGGTAGAGCATATATATATATGAGACCTTGACTTTCAATTAGATCGGAATTACCATGGTCACGGTTGGGTATCCATTTTCTATTTTATGATTCTTTTTTCTTTTTATCAAAGGCGAGATTATTTAATGATCATTTTTGGATATCCAACTTTGTTCCTTTATTTTTAAACACTTGCAAAAATACAAGTATTACAGCCTATTTCTTTGGAGAATTTACAAATTCTCCAAATGTCGTCCCCAATATAAAATTTCAAAACCGTCATGGTCGCATAAGCATTTGTAAAAGCTAATAGGGTTGAACTTTAGAAAATTAAAAAGGATATTTGTAACTTTGGTAGTTAGAATTCAGGATTCTAGCGAAGAAACATAGTTTTTCTAAATGACAAGGGAACAACTGTATTATAAAAAATTCCAAACATGACAAATTCTCGTTACATGAAACAAATGCGCCCTTACCCCTAAAAATCAAGTTAGGTCGATGGTTGGAATCGAACCTAAAGCCAGCATGAGTCTATGTATAGGACAACCTGGACCCACTCTAAGCTGAAGAACATTATTATATGTATAAAATCTGATTATATATGATGATGTAAAAATTATATATTATCAATATATTAATGCATATTGCATATAATGTATAATAGTATGTATGATATTCATATAATGTTTGATACGATATATAACTCAAAAATATTTCGGTAAGAAGCGTGTTTATGTGAGAACTATTGGTGGGGCCCAAATAACCCATCCAATCCGTGTATGAAAAAAAATCCCTTAATAATAAATGATTTCGAGGTTTGGCACCCATTCGAATGGACCGGACTGTTGAATGATATTTTTTTAATATAAAGCCATTAAATTTATGAGCCACAGATAACAACAGTTAATGCAGAATACTTTTGATGCCTATAAACCGTATAAACCAAGCCATTAAATCAAGGCATGACATGGACAGTAAGGAGATATTCAATTTATCTGATCTTGTCTATCAGAAGCATCACCTTTGATCTTTTTTTCATAAACTCTTTTGAGTCTACCCGATAAAGACCTATGGACCCCACCAAGATGCTGCATGTCTGAACTCTGAAGTGGTGAATCTTTAAATGGATTCACCCTATAGGCAGATATATTCATTGTATTTCACTTAGATTATGCGCATGTCGGGAGAGTGAGAGGCTTGTGGGTTACATGTAATTTTTACTTTAACAGGACATGGTCAATTTCATAGTTATCATGTCAAAAGCCTTCTCTAATGGGAACCAATCCTCTACAGCTGCGTGGCATGCTCTTGGGCAAAAGGAAGGTCGATAAGATATTTCAGCAGTCTAATCGAGAGAATGAACGGTTCGAATACAAACAGCGCCTTAACTAACACCTCGAAATTTTGATAAAAATGATTAGATAAGAAAATTTAATATAGTATTAGAGTCACCCAGCTGTGAGTTCGAGAATAATTAGCCAAGGAGACTTAATATTTAAAACTACAAATATGAAAACTCACTACAGCAACTTAAAATAGACACTATAACACCAACTCAAGAATTTTATTGTATTAGAAAGTCTACCTTATAACTCTTAACAAATAAGACTGAACAATGGTTTTGCTTCATCATGGTCCTCCTGGATGGATGCCATTACTGATTCCACCACAGGGAGAATAGGCATAGGAAAGGTCTAGAGCGGTTTCAATGACACCCACATCAGAGATCTCATTTCCAAGGAACCTAGATTCCCCCTACATAAAATCACCCAGAATAGATTAGAGGAGGCAAATTTGGTTGTTATCAGATCATCCCATCCCTTTATTTTGTGGCCTTCAGAGTTCAATGGTTTTCATGTGTTTTGCTGTTTATTTTCCCTCGAACAGTAGATTGATTGGCAACAGGTGGGTCCCACATAACCGGCAACAGTGTCATTGAGATAAGTGTAATTTAAGACTATGGCTAATAAGTTGGATTGTCCTAACAGTTATCTCAATTCAGCACAAAAACAGACCTGCACACATACATACAATAAGCTCAGAAAGCTGATAGGATGAGTTCATTATCATGTATAGTATACCATAAAATATCTCTCTTAACACCTAAAACGTCACCACTAAAATCATATTCAATAGGCAATTACCAACTTTCAATTCTGAAAGATGCCCCTAATTGCCTGATTTCAGAAGCTGGGCTTTCTCTGTTACCAGTTATTCTCAAGAATCATGTGATTGGTATGTCTTTCAAATGCAGACTAATGTAAAAAATGGCGAGAACTTTCTTAAGATTTAGACGCATCTGTTGAGAATTGAAAATCCTGATAGCAGAGATCAAACGTATCCCATAAATTTCGGTGTATGCAAGATTGAAGAATGATGTAGAATTTATCTGGGGAAAATGGTTTCAGTTTTTGAGGATCAGTGGAATTGTTTTGATTCACTAGTAGCCGAATAGTGTGGAGGATAGAGGATCATATTGTGGTTTGGTGGGCCATTTCATTTCAAGAATTCATTATATCTGAACGAATTAAACTTCCTACCTACTTTGATTCCAAAACAATAAACTGTTTCCTTTTATAACAACCCAACCACCAAAAGAATCTCTTGAAACAAGCTATCATCATAAATGAACTGAACAAGATAAAATATATAAAAATTAGTTCATCATCATCATCATCATCATCATCTTATTGAGTCCAGAAGGTCTTATATTACCTATTACCAACAGAAGGCCAAAAAAAGTGAATAACAGGGAAGCCTAAACAATGGCTACAACCCTTTCTAATCAAAATTTTAAGATCAAAGTCTAAGCTTATCCATATTTAAGTCATCATGGAAAAGAGGAAAACAACTGTGGCCCGCCAATATTATGAAAGCTGAAACATAATTGGTAAACACCCAAATGTACATGATGATCATCCATGGCTGCTAATAACAATTCACACAAACAGCTTCTTGTAAACAGATGATCAAGCTGTTTACCTCAGCAACTTCATTGATCATGAGCTGATGGGACCGCAAAGCCGAATCTCTGCTCATGGCAGGCCAGTTTGGGAGAATGGGAAAGAATTATTTGTGGGGTTTTCCATTTCCTCCTCGGACAAAATCTCTTGAGAGCGGCAACTGCAACTGCAGAATGCTTTCTCACCTCTGTTAAGCATAAAAGATGATGTAAAATCATAAGTTGTAAATTGATACATCTGGATCAAATACTATCTATGTGCCCAAGGAATGAGAAGAAAAACGAGATTAATCAAAGAATATATGCAGGATATGTACTGGGATTTAGTCAGTTACTTCATTAATATAATCAACAAATATTACTGATGGTGAATCTTGATGTATCCAAATCACATCAATCTGAATATTTTAGAAAATTGATGATTCTCAGTCAAGCTTTTCACTTGATATGGTATGAATACTAAAACCAAAATAGGTTGGGGATGGTGTTTCTTCCTTTCCCCAATCAAATTGACAAAAGCAAGCTATAATAATTTGGGGCAAGAAAGAGAAAAATGCTATAAGTCCTGATACAGTTCAGAGAAAAAAGCTGCAAGTCCTAATACAGTTTCAGATTTCACAGCCACCCAAATGAAGAGTGAAATATAATCATCCTTCCTGTAAAACATTCAAGCCAAGCATTTTCCGAAGATAAAACACAGTTTCAGTATGTGATTTCAGAAAAGGAAATAGAAATCCATTCAAATCATTCTCATTTCTTAGCACAATAGCAAAACACGATGATTTAAATCTCATAAGCATTGCATTATGAGCTGTCAAAGGGAAATGAAGCCAACTATCAAACCTGTACATGTAGATATCTTTCCCCTCTTCCAATCTTTTTTTGCAAGTGTAACAGAAGCTCAAGAAATCATCAGAGGGATAGCTATTGCCTGATCCCTTAAGTAGCTGGGGTGAACCAATCCACCACTCTTCCTCCTTATTACAATCAGCCAACTCAACACTATGGCTCTCTAAAATGCAGTCACCATAGATATGAGTTGTTCTGGGATTTGGACCATGTGAAATGACACAAGTATAATCCTCAGATAGCTCAATCTCACTACAAGGCAGAGACCCAATAAATTCGTGCCCGGAACCTTTGGATACTGGAAGTGAGCTTGATTTCGCGTCGGAATTTTTTTCAAAAATGGTGCTTCCTCTAACTAATGGAAGAGGACCCGAATCATGTTGGGTATTTCTAGTAGCTAACTGGAAGTCGTCAGATTTCGACTTTGGGTTACAATACATTAAGCTGTTAAGGAGTGGTGATGATCTACCAGAATAAGATAAACATGATCGGGAATTTCCAACCACCTCATTCTCAAATTTGATTACGTGGGATCCCGGTACCTTGTCTGAGCTACCCGATTGGGGAATGGGAGATTTCAGTGGAGAAATTGCATAGTTTTTGGGCAGTGATCTGGGAGTTAGAAAAGAATCAAGTGACTTAAGCACAAGGGCTTGGCAAGATGGGATATTCATCCTCATCTGAGAGCCAAACAGTATATTCCGACTCTTTAAAGATCCTAAAAACCGTCCCACATGGTTTTGTCTCATCATTGAGAGAATCAACAATGCCAAGGCCTACTTTGTTATTGTTGCATCCCCATCTCTTTTGGGGCTGACCCGATCTTGGTGACCGAAAAGGAAATAGATTGGAGAAAGCCTTAACATCCAAAGGAGAAGTAGGGCTATTGGCTGATTCATAATCTGATAAGCCCTTAGCAGTAAATCCTACAAAAACACCAGGGACACTGGAAAATGAACTGATTCTATTCTTTTGCACCAAAACATCAGAGGAAAAGATGAGTCTGAAGCAGAATCAGACATTAGATGTCCCTGGCTTTGATCTTTATGAATTGTTCTGCTGCTCTTCCTTAGCATTGTTCCACTCCTCAACCTCTCTTGAAACACCAGAGATTTCCTGCAAGATAATCCACGGAGACAGAAGGCAATAGGATAAGGGAAATGATTAAAAGAAAGAGGGCTAAAAAGAAGAGACTTAAACAGTGAAAGGAAAGATTGCATATTAGCAAGCCCAAATAAGGATCCTCCATAGATTGAAAATCAATAGAGAAAACATTAATGATGAGCATGCATTTCATAACAATTTGAGAAGGAACTCTAAAAAAAAAAAACACAACAGAAAGTTTTCAACAATGATCCTGAATTGAGAACTTTAATAATAAAAAGGCTAACCCAAATTGAAAAATATCCAATTGGGAAAGACACTTCCATCAACACACAATAAAACCCCGAAATCCCCCAAATCATATATAAGAACTTTAAATAGAGAAAACCCTGATGAGAAAAATGCTTACATGAAGAAGCAATTAAAGGAATGATAGGGAATTCACAAACCCAAATCAGAGTCCTCAATGGATTGATAATGAACAGGGAAAACATCAATTGATTGGTATGCATTCCATGGAAATCTCAAGAAATAAAAATGGAAGCTTTCTACCATGCCAATGGATTCTAAAAATGAAAGACCCAAATGATCCAAATTCAAAAACACCCTGATGAGAAAGATTCTGCCATTAATGCGCAATAAAACCATCTAAAATCACTAAAACCATACAAGAGAGTATAAAATAGAGAAAGCTCCGAAGAAAAAAAAAATCATAAATGTAGAAGACAACTTCAACTATGATCAAAACCGCGCATGGAAGAAGAACATGTAAAAACCAGCCACAAACTAAAGAACCCAGATGAGAAAACTACATTTGATCCATCAAGAATCTGATGATTCTACACGAGAACAAAATCAAAATGATATCTTTCATGCCCAAATCCAAAAAGCCAGATGAAAAAAACGTCTATACATCATTCAGAAACAAAGGCTTGCAAGATCACTGAACCAGGAATGAGAATACTGAAATCAGAACCCTCACAGAAATGGAAAACCCACCAGCTTTCTCCTCTGAAAAACTTTCTGAGGAGGCTAAGGAGACCCCCAAAATGTAGTAAAATTATGTTACCAAAGGAGAATTGAGACTTCCACAGTACTACTACTACTACTACTACTCTCTCTCTCTCTCTCTCTCTCTCTCTGTGTGTGGCTTTGCATGCAATGCATCAAAATCAGCGAAGCAGGGAGGCTTCTGAAGACTCTTCCTGCAATTCAAGTAAATATATGCAGAAGAAAACGTATTTGAATACGATCTCTGGCAGTTAGAATGCTTTTATTCCTATTTTATAGATTGGAATTCTCCATGAACACACTTTTGCAACGTCACATATTTGCTTTTCTTGTTTGGGCCAGCCATTTATTAATCCAATCTCATGGTCCCATGGCACACAATTCCCCCTGGAATCTAGTCCTTTTATATTATTCACCGTGAGATTTTATTATAACAAATTTTAAATACATGTAATCATTAAACTTTAAGGACTGGAGTTAAGATTTTAAATTATTTAATCAGCTTCATGGCTCATATTTCCCTCGCTTTTCATTGTCATGCGTTCAAGCGAGCCCAATTGAAAAAAAAGCTGTTTGGAGGATTATGAACCTTTTGCACAAAAAGGATTTCATATACGTAAACGTTACACATGTATGTATGCAAATGCTACACATATATGACTATATTCATAAAGATCACCATCTTCACATGAGTATATGAGTGCATTTAACCGTTTTAGATATCTTTGTATTTTTTAAATACTTTCACAAATTTCTCAAAATTCAGGAGTCTTTTTGTGGGAGATGTGAAACAATTTCACACCTATTTAGATGTGAAAATGACATTATTTATACACTATTTCTACACCTTATTTACTCATCACATAGGAAAAAGAGTGTAATCAAACAACTCCCCGTGAAAAACAACAGAGTGTGTTTAAATTTGACACTTAAAATAAGGTTAAATCAATTCCTTATATATACAATCTACTTTGCAAATATCCAAACTAAAAAAGATATAAGGACCTTTTCTTTCCTTTTCATGGGATGGGGTGAACTATCCTAAACTATTTACAATTAATTTAGATATTTAGGGTGAATCTTACATGTATATATATTTAATTTGGCATTGCTCGAGCACACCAAGTGGTCAACCTTGTATAATCCTATTATTCTTAAAGCAAATCACTTTAATTTGAGCTCCATTTTCACTCCTCATTATATACGTAAGTGCCCAATATTAGATACCCAAATAATTTGCACTCACTTGCTCTTTATAAAACTTGCATTATTCTAAACTTTGACACTAATTTGATCAGTCACCATCATTAGTTTCAATCATAAAACACTTGAAATATCATAAGTTTTTGGACTTTGGAGTTTAAGAGTTAGGTTTATCTGATCGATGTTGGGCAATGGGCCCTATACTTCATGTCCCATTCACTACAACCTACCTACATAAATGGGCTGTTAGGAAGTGAGTCCCACAGATAAGAAAGTCCACATTTTACAAGGTGCCCTAGGATGCCAGGAGAATACCATGATATTAACCATTTCATATGTATATCTAGTACATGTGATGAAAGGAAAAATCTTTGTTTCTATTCAGACGAGGTTGAGAAGAAGAAAACAAAGCTCAATCAATGGTGGGTTAAGAAGCTGACCAATCCCCAACCACAACCAACCCGGGTTAGTGTCAAGCCGATTAATCGTAACGAAAATAGGAAAAACTCGCGATGTTTATGTGGTGTGCATGTGGGACATTTATTATTATTTTTTAAATTTTATTATGGTTAATTGTCTCTTATTTTGATTGTAAAGTTAGTTGAAAGTAATATATACATTTACTTATTATATATGTGAATGAGTGCAAACAAACGACTAATAAATTTGAAAACATGAGTATTTGTTGGATGAGAAGTTCGTATGAGGCATTGTGAGAGACTTTTGTGTATAAGTTCTTTTTTTTTAAATATAATATTTACAGCATGTGATTTTTAAATTTTATTTTCTTCCATAGATATAGTAATGCTTTTTTATCGATGGAAGAAATTTACCGATTGTATGGTACTTGTTTATTTGATCTTGAGTTATAATTAGATTTTATACCTCCGAAAATTCAAATATCAAATTAAAAACTTTAAATGATGTGTATTTTTGGAAATTTGGAAGTACATTTGTAATGCCTTAAATGCCTTTGTTTTGGACACAGTTTGTGTACGCACATTTGTGGATCATGGAATCCATAGCCTAACTTAGGCCCGATTGGTTAAAGGTATTTTTTATGATGTATTTTTTTGTGTTGAGAATTTCTAATGGTAATTACTACAATTAAATTTTTTTGAATTTTCTATTTGAATAGTGAGAATTTATAAAAAAAAAATCATATAAAATATCACTTTTAGCTTGTGACATTCTCGTAAATTCATTTTTCACAATGTTTAATTATACTTGAGCATTTGTAAAACTAAACTTAAGACAACAATTGGAGAATTCATAAAACCCCAAAATAAAGAGACAAACAGACCCCACCAAACTAACACTATGGCCAATGAATTTCTATTGAGTATAATTGTAAAACTTGAAGTTCATACTTGTAAAGGTTATATACCTCAATCAGCTTGTATGTATCCCTAGTCCCTACACAACTATAAGATATTTTCAACTAGGAACAGGAACAGCTAGACTGATCCATAACCGTTGGTTCACACGTGCCTTTCTCCCTGATATCAATCACGGCCTCGGTCTTTCCAACTCGCCGAGTTTTTGAGTTACCGACTCGAGTCGGGGGCCCCGCTCCCAGGGGATCCAATCCTAACCGTAGCCTAACGGTAAACCACCATTACCAATTCCCACTGCAAGAAACCAGCGGCACCTAACGGCAGCAGTTAGCCGTTAAACACATCATTTGCATGTCACTGTCGAAGGGCCACGTCAGCAGCTGGGTTGGGTTGGGTTTAAATCTAACCCCGAGTCGTCGATTACTGAATCGAGTTACGGTTTACTCTCCTCGCCTCGCTCCTTTTCAACCTTTTTAGTACAGTCCTATCTTTTTTGTCGTTTTGCGTGACGAAGCTTTTAATGATTTCGTTTGTCAGAAAAAGGACGTACACGTGTCGTTCTTGGCGCACATCTCGGGGGGCATCTGGCGGTCAATAGAGGAGATTCCCTGACGCTTACCTGGTCATTGACGGTTCGGATCTTGCATAGGTACCTCACGGGCTCAAAGCTGACGTGGTTGCCACGTCGGAGTAGCTTTTTTGAGTCTCCGTGTGGGCTGGACTCAGAGTTTTCTTTCTTACCATTTCATTTGGGGGATAATCAATTGCTTAATAGACTTTTACACTTTCCACAATCTTCCAACTGTTATTTTGAATGCTATTTATACACTTTTCAAGAAGTTTTCAACCTATAATTTTGTTAGATTTGATACAAATAATTCTAATTATATCAATTGAATTTAATGGAAGATGATTGAAAATATTTACAAGTTGTCGTAGTCGTGATCATCATTAAAATCTTGTCCCAACTATGTTGGTGTTAGCTATATGAATACTATTTTTCATTTTGATATATTATGAGCCAAATACTCGAATCGGTTGTCGTTATTTAGATATATTATATTACTTTCATACACGCCATTTTTGACCTACTCTTTATCCTTTGTAGGCCAATTGCAAAAACCCTTACTCATCGGTACTATTGTTGGCCTGCATTGAACATGTGTAAATCATCTTAAATAGGTTTTTCTTATTTTATTATCTATTGGTGGTATCCTTAAATGTTCTTGAAAGCACACATATGTTATTTTATCTTTTTTAGTTTTATTATACCTCCAACTCAATATTCACATCTCCATTACACTCATTTTATGTATGTGTAACTTATTGATTGATCAACATGATTCTACTCCATAGAACATAACCGTTTTAATCTCTATCCTGTAAAGTAGTTCCTTTTAATCTTATTGATGAGACAATTACAAATTACTTTATAAGCAAGTCTCCATTTTACCATTTTTCACTGCCAGCCCAAAGCCCGAATAAAAGGAGGTTACATTAGGTAGATTGACAACTAATTTAAAATTTTATCATAACCTTAACATGAATTCTGTTAAAAATTTATAACTAACTTAAAATACGCATCATCTTTTTAACAACCATACTAAAAAGCATTTATGTTAAGAGGGTTAGAGAGAATTTATTTTCATGACTCCCTAATCAATGTAGGACCTCTTGCTCTTTAACTTGTGTGATTGTCATGTGCCCCATTTTGTTTAGAATGTGAAAAACGTAATGCTGACACTTTTCCAAAGTAGCCATTCTTAAATGAGTGTTTATGGTGGGATGGAGTTATCCTTGAATCGAGGCAATGATCCTATTAAAAGCAATATTTGGATACTAAGACATTTAGAAAAATAGAGGGGTATTTTGCTAGAAAGAAGATAAAGTTTTAAGGGATTTTACCAAAAAAAAAAAAAACACAGCTTAGATGTCCAGTGGGCTCAAAAGGTAATTTTAACTTCCATTGCACCAGATCAGTCATTTTTCACGAAATGGTATTTTTTTTAGCACTTTCAACCAGCGTCCTTAGCGACCCTAATTTTATAACGTTAAGTGTCGTTAAGGACCCTACGGTGTATACGAAAAATAGAACAAAAGATGGTTTTTTCTCTCTTTCGTTGTCCAGGTCTTCTTCGCCAATCCAATCTCGATCTCGCCTTCCAATTCCAGTTGCAGGAAGCCATAGCCGCCTCTCTCCTCCACCAACAACCACCCTCCTCCTCCTCCTCTCTTCTCCTCCATTCATGGCTGCCGAAACCCTAGAATTCGATCTCGATCTCGCCTTCCAATTTCATTTGTCATTTTCAAGAAAGAAACAGGTTTGGTGGAAGGGCATCTGTCCAAGGTTGACAATCTTGTGGTGGGCAGAAGTAGAAATAAGAGTTGTTAGCACTTAGTATGCCTTTGTTTGCAGAATCTGGATAATAAAAAATATTTGGAAGCCAACCCACTCTTGCTCCTTTCCTTTCATCTCGTCAATGAGTGAAAATGGAGAGTTTGAAATGTAGTTTTTTCCTGACTTTTGTATCAATTATGAGCAAAGACCCCATCCTAAGAAACTATTTTCTAATGAAACTGGAAAAAAATTAGATTGGGTTCAGTCCTAGGATATTTCCCTTAATTGTGAGCATAACTTGCAACTTACTTTTTTTTAAACATTTCAGCCTTAGGCTTCCTATAACTATATTGATTTCGATGGTTTTGGGGATGTGGAATGAAATGAGATTGTTTGAGAGATCTTGTCATCTAGGTTTACCTTTTTGGTTAGCAATGGTATGATTTTGGACTTTTTTCTAGTTCTGAAGACAAGACTATCATGCTTTTATGTTCTCTTTTACTGATTTTAAGGTGATTTTCTTAATTATGAATACAGATTACTCTGTATTCTGAACGAATGAGATGAGAAGTGGTAGAGAAAGGACGGTCGGCTGGTTCTACGGGTGAGGTAGAGGCCCCAGTTTGGTTAGGGGGACTGAGCAGAGATAGATTTATGAGTTTAAAGGATGGTGATGAAAGGTGAAGATGTTGAAGGTGTTTTGCATGAATCATGAAATGCACTCATCAGAGCTATCACCTCCTCATCAGAGAAGAACCTTCCCCTCCTCATACCCATCCCTAAGAAAGAAACAAGATACTTTGATCTGACCTCTAAATCCTAAAACAATTAAAGAAGACAAAGGAAGAATATTCAGGAGGTTAATTATATCTCCAACATGGGTAATTTCGATTAAAAAAAACACACACGAACAACACTGCAACTGGAATTGGAAGGCCTGGCTGCTGAGAAATGGGGAAGAGGTCGATTGTTCTAATTGGTGTACACCCCAGGGTCCCTAGGGACCCTTAACGTCATAAAACAAAGGTCGCTAGGGACACTAGTTGAAAGTGCTAAACGAAACATGAGGAAACACGCCCATTTTGTTCTACTCTGTATACACCGCAGGGTCCCTAGCGACCCTTAACGTTATAAAACTAAGGTCGCTAAGGACGCTAGTTGAAAGTGCTAAAAAAAATTCCATTTCGTGAAAAATGACTGATCTAGTGCAATGAAGGTTAAAATTACCTTTTGTGTCCACTGGACATATAAGCTTTTTTTTTTTTTTTTTTAAATCCTCTAGTTTTAAAGTGGTTGAAATTTATATATATATATATATCTATATAATAAGGGAGCTCAGTTTTTGAATCCTTAGATATTTGTACCCTTGGATTTATGTACATAAATCCTAGGGATATTTTGGACCCATGGATTTAAGAGGGAAATGAAAAAAGGGGCTAAAAGTTGGAGAAATTTATAAGTTTTTGCCATCCCCATCAAAAGCACGTTCACATCTTGGTTTGTACGGTGCAAAAAAAGGGCAGTAAGTTTGAGTTATTTATAGGTATTGTCATCCCTTTTTCATTTAAAAGAAAAACAAGAGTGTTTACTTTCTTATTGTTATGCCATTGCAAAAAAGTGTTAAAAGCAAAAAAAAAAAAAAAAGCTTCTTTTGTAAGGGAGCTCAGTTTTTGACTTCTCCATATTTTGGACCCTTAGATTTATGTACATAAATCCTAAGGCTGAGATTAACAGGAAAGGGGTTGATGGGTTTAAGGGGTTTGAGAGTCCAGAGATCTGGGACACTACTTCCCGAGATCCCTAGACTCTTTCTCCCTTATCCGGGCGGCGGGTTAAGGATAGAAGTGATATGTGATTTTTCAGGTGGGCACCCCCGGGGGTGCGGGACTTGCTATTATGATTCTTGATCCGCCCGTCGGATCTCGAAGTTTTATATATGGATGGAAAGCCCTCGATGAACATATTACATTGCGCCAATTCTTAGGGCAATCAAAGGTTCAGGAATAATAGGTGATCTTTGACTCGGGACCTAATCAGGACCTCGTTAAATAAGGTGGACCGAATTACCCCTCATAGGGTGCCAAAGTTCAGGTTAGTTGTTAGGTGGTCAAAAGAAGAGTAATTAGATTTAGTTGTGCTCAGAACATGGTGCGCCGTGCCTTCATGTACAGGCAATCACTAGTATATATATATGATTCACATCCATCTTTATGTTTATTTACGCTAATTTATGCATGTGATATGTGAAAATGGTACGTAAATAAGGTCATTTTTATATTAAAATAGGTGTGAAACCTTTCAATATCTTCCACTTATAAAAAGGTGCAAGTATATATATGCTTCACTAGGTGATTGCATTTGGTTATTCAATTAGTGGTAGTATCAAGTTCCATCAACCACTCTTATTTTGATTAATCCTTTTGGGTTTTATATCCATAATTGAAGTTTTTGAATTTGTTTATTAAACTAATTAACTTCAAGACCTTTAGACCTGCACATTTTTGTAGAGAAAATCCACAGAAAAGTAGCCGATTAAGATTCAATTTTTTGCGTTTTGGTGTAGCCGTAGTCTCTAATGGAAACCTATATTTTTAGCACTCTTTCCTCTTGAAAGAGGATTTCCAAATCTGACCACACCCCCACAACCCCTAACCTTGGGACTTCCATGCATTTCTATGCAGATGATATCTGAGTCTTTGTTTTTTTTCGCAGTATTACACAAGCAAGCCTTTGAGCTAAATCTTCCTAGAATATGAGCAACCATTGATCTAATTTTCTACAATTTTGTTGCCTCCAATTCATGAACCTCCAGTTCAATATTTTCATATTAATAATAAGCATCAAGATGTTTAATTTCATATCTTAAATCATCATGGATCTTGAAAATTTTATTAAAAATGGTTCAAACATTCAAACACATCTAAAATAGTTGGATGTACTCATTATTCATATTAAAATAGTGATTTTGACAAATATGATAATGTAATTCACATGTGTAACATTTGCATAAGTAAGATTAACATATGTAAAACCATTTTTCCATCCCTTGCATTAAAGGCAAATGGCCCCAAAGGGCAGAAAATAGGAACAGGTTGGGTAATCCATCTGTACTCTCCTTGTCCGACATCACCAACCCAAGGAAACGGCCACCCTCATGCTCTCTCCCTTTGGTGCCTTTTTCCAAATTTCAAATAACACCCTGCCTCCCATTTTCATATTGCCACTTCTTTCCATTTCATTCTTTGATGTGGAAAACATTTTTATATGGTGGGAATGGAATAATCATATGGGGTAGTTTATTTGGCTTAGGACTACGGTTTGTATTCGGAGATTGTGGGTTCGAAACTGCACTACCACACTGAGGCTAAAGAGGAGTTTACCCGGCTTTCCTCTGGGCCCAAAGGGATTAGTCCAGTCCAAAAAATTGAAAATCCTCGTAGCAAAAAAAAAAAAAAATATGGTGGCAATGGCATTGTGGAAATCAACAGACACTCGGAAAGATCAAAAAATGTCGACACTGACTGAAAACAATGGAAAGCAAAGTTGCCCCTCAGTTTCTGTGGAATTTGATTTCCATGAGAATTTCATTTTCTACTGTTTCAGTTTTTATTCTTTTGTACGACGAAACTGGCTCTGCAGTAAATTTTGTTTGTACCTTTTGGTGTTTTGTCTGTCTCTGCCTCTTGCGTCCTAATCTGCTTTCCACAGGATATATGAAAACGACAAAATGTGTTCATGCATTACAGTGAAAAGAGAATTGCTTTCGATCAATGTTTTCCATGGAAACACACCTCACAAACATGCCCCCAGGTGCATTGAAAATAGACATGATAGCTAAAAATGGTTATTTCGTGTTTGGGTGATTTTGTTATCCAATAGTTAGAGCAAATAGAGCCAAAAGGGTATAATATGATGTATCAAGGAAGATAATTTGATGGATCTATTTACAAACTTCCCATATTCTTTCTTATCTTTACTCTATAAATAAAGTGAAGTTGTTTTTTTTTTTTTTTAAATGGCCCTTATATTTTGTGTTCTTGTTAAAAACCTTCTTCACTATAATAGTTAGCCTGTACAAGAAGTAACTAACTAGTCTCCAAATTTGGTTTTCTACTCAAATGACTCCAATGGTGATGATTTTGACAAAATGACCCTGTTAACGCATGCTCTCTTTTGGGCTTTCATATGGGCAAGCCCAACTTTGATCAATTCAACCCTTTATAATCCGATTTCACATTATTTTAAACATTATTTACCATTGAATTTTATCATAGAAGTTTACTCAATGTATAGCCATTAAATTTTAAGGATCTAAAAATTAGGGGTAGGATTATCTGATTGGTTGATATTATATATTTTTTTCCTAATCCAAATCCAGGCCTTTCCATATGCTTCCCTTGGTCATCATGCATCTATATAGCCTCCATCTAACTTGAGTTAATGAAATTTGCTACACTTAAACAGAAGGGTATTTTTGTTATTTGTCTATAGAAACTCAAAGTTATGTTTTCACCATAAAATATACATTATATGGCCACTACATGTAACAGTGAACATTAGCCATCTATGCACCTAACAGGGAATCTGTACAGGATTCCTATTTTTTTTTTAATTATTTTTTAGGTGGTCGAATTCGACATTCATTTGTAGTGTTAAAGGTTGAATTCGACCCTGATGGTGTAAACTTTTGCTATACACAATACGTTGGAGGTCGAATTCGATCCACAGTTTCAGCTTTTAAGGTCGAATTCGACCCTGACTTGTTTACTTCCCCCTTTTCAAAACCTTGGTTTCCGGGTGAAATCACTTTATTTAACTCGTCGACTGCGACATCTAGGTTCTCCTCTCCTTTATCCCGTCGACTGCGCTGTACCCTTTTTACCCTCCATCTAGGTCATCGTTCAATTTGCTGTGCCACCCAATAACCCTAATTCTTACATTCAGGTATACATATGGGCCCTGAAATCCCAATCTCCGTCGGATCCGGATTCTGATTTCGTCCCATTTTTACAATTTCATATCAGGGCCAACTAAACTAGGGACCCGACAGAGCCCACCCCATTACAAATTACAAAGCATAGGATGGTCCTTATACTTACCATCTCTAATAAATAAATAAACAACAAACAAATGACAGAATAACCTCACAGATTTATTCTCAAGAACTTTTCTTTATTTAAATAACCTTCATTATACAACAAATCATACCAATGTGATCCAATTCTCCTCAACAATGTAACAAAACGAAAAACAAAAAAGTGTAAGAAAAAGATTAACCTATTGCCATTTTACTGTTCATAATCACTTTCAAATCTTCCTTCTGTTGTTAGTGACATGTGAATCTACTGCAAGTAGAGGGCACAAAATGATAGGAATGAGGCCCCGAGCAGTCCCACTGCAGGAGTGATTGCAGTCGATCTGCTATGGGTTGCAAGTCCGAGTGCCAGGGCAGAGCTCTCATTAGCAGCGAGGACCGCGCTCGCTGAAGCGGCGATGAAGAGGATGGCGCATGTGGTCTTCCTCATGTCCATGGTGTTGGGAAAGGGCCAAGTATCGCTGATGGAGAATATCACTGGAATTAGGCCTGGTTTATTGAAGTGCACAGCGCAGTCGACGGGTTAAATAAAGTGATTTTACCTCGAAACGAGGGTTTTGAAAAGGAGGAAGTAGACAAGTCAGGGTCGAATTCGACCTTAAAAGCTGAAACTGTGGGTCGAATTCGACCTCCAACATATTGTGTATAGCAGAAGTTTACACCATCAGGGTCGAATTCGACCTTTAACACTGCAAATGAAGGTCGAATTCGACCACCCAAAAAAATGGTAAAAAAAAATAGGAATCCTATACGGATTCCCTGTTAAGTGCATAGATGGCTAATGTTCACTTTTACGTGCAGTAGCCATATAATGTGTATTTTCCGGTAAAAACCCCTTGTTTCTTTGTCAGGTTTTGTTACAAATAAAAGTATGGGGGCCTTTTTTGTAAAAACCTTTATATATAAAAAAGGGATTTGATCCAGTGAGAACTGTTCTCACGGACTTACCGTGAGAACTTTTTTGTAGGGCCCACTGGGGGTCTCATTTTGGAATGGGACTGGTGGGGATTGAAATATCTAAATAGGACCACCATGAATATCAAGTTTGGCCCCAATCCCATCATCCATGACCGACAAGCCCAGTTCATTCATATGAATATATCGTCGATCCAACGGTCCAATTCATTCACATTGGTGCCAAATCTTGGCGTGTGTTACTATCAAGTGGGTCCTTGTCTATTGCAAGATTTGGATTGGGTGATAGGTGGGCCCCACCCATAGTTCTCACTGTTTGAACCGTGAGAACAGTTCTCACCTGATCATTTCCCTATAAAAAAATCACTAAACCTATAATTTTGATTGATTTGCTTCATTCCAAGTAGATAGTGTGGCCGAATTGATGGCATTTTTGGAGTTGCCTTCTTATTTTTAGCATTTGAATACCGCACTTTCATGTGTAAATTGGTTGTGTATTGAGAGCTGAGACAATTTGCTGGAAGGAAGTACAAGCAAAGTTTTTTTTTTTTAAGGGGCATTCGGTGACAGGTCCTGAACATTTCACTTTATGGCCTTAGATCCATCAAAAAAAGTCATAGAGCAAAAGGTCCCTCCCACACTTTCTAATAACTGAAATATCTAGTTTACCTTTTCTTTACATCATAACTCATGATTGGTGGGATATCCCATTAATAATGGCCAACTAACATTTAATTACCCACGATTAATGGAATCCCCAGATTTTCAAATAAATTCTAAAAACAAACAAATAAATTTCAAAATAATGAAAATAAATTTTAAAAAATGAAATAATTTTGAAAAATGAAATAAGTTAAAAAAAGTAATATATAATCAAATAACGCAAATAAATTTGAAAAGATGCAAATAAGTTTCAAAATATCCAAATAAATTTTAGAAAATATAAATAAATTTCAAAAGACTCAAATAAATTTCAAAAGATCCAAATAAAATTTAAAAAATGCAAATAAATTTAAAATAACAAAATAAATTTTAAAAAATATAATAATTTCAAAAAATGCAATAAATTTGAAAAGAAACAAATAAACTTAAAAAATACATATAAATTTCAAAAAACATAAATAAATTTGCTAAAAAACTCAGATAAATTTTGAAAAAAACTCAGATAAATTAACCAAAAACACAAAGAAGTATGACAAAAAATAGATAAATTTGAACAACACTTTGATAAATTTAAAAAAGACTCAGATAAATTTGAACAAAACTCAGATAAATTTACCAAAAACTCAGAAAATTTAAAAAAAAAAAGTCAGATAGATTTATCAAAAATACAAAGAAATATGAAAGAAAACAGATAAATTTGAACAACATTCAGATAAATATGACAGAAAACAGATAAATTTGAACAACACTCAGATAAATTTGACAAAAGAGATAAACAACGCAAAAGCGATCACCGGGGGATGTCAGTCCTCCACGGAATGCAAACGGGTCAGGTCAACTCGACCCGGAACCCAACCTGGACCTGGGCAGAACCTGGCCCAGATCTCTTCTTCCTCTTCGTTCTGGTTCTGGTTTCTGTAACCAGAATCATCCAAATCTCTTCGTTCCTTCCGGTTCTGCAACAGGGAGACATCGTTGTCTTCTCCTTCTCCGATGGAGCAAGACCGGCGAAGATGGCGCAGTGACAGCGGCGATGCTCCTTCGCCGGCGATGCGTAGCGGTGGCTACCCTCTTCTCTAGTGAAGATCTGCGCAGCGACCTGCTGCCTCTCCAAGTTAGAAACCCAAGTGAAAAAAACTCTGGTCTTCTACTCCAGCGAAGATCGCCTTGCAAATTCGGTGGAGATCCTCCAAATCAAGAGCCCAAGCGGCCCTCTGTTTCCTCCGGTGATCTGGAACTGAGCGAAGCGAAGAAGAATCCGAGAGAGCACATAGAAGAGATTAGGCAAGTGGTTCGGGTTCTGGATCTGGTTTTATGTAAGCAGAATCGATCCAGATCTCTTCGTTCTTTCCGCTTAGAAATTAGACGTCCTCTGCAAGTTCTTCTTAGGCGACTGGAAGGTACCAGTCGTGTGGCCCACTCGAGATCTGCAACGAAGACGACATGCAGATCCGGATCAATTCCTTGCTCTGTTCCGTCGATCGCAAAGAGATTCAGATTCAAATTTTGGCTCGTTGCAGAAAAAGAGGGATAATATAAAATTTTAAATTTCAAATTTCAAAATTTATGCCTAAAATGGTTGAAAGGGCAATTTAGTCCTAAAAATTGAGATCGTGTGGACTCAGAACCTAAGGTTGTAAACAGTCTAGCTGAGTGAACTATTGGCCTTAAAAAGTATTTCATTGGACTGGAGGCTGGAAACATTGACTTATATGGACCTTTCGCTAATTTTGCCTTTTTTTTAAAGGCTTGGAGCTTGAAGAAAACTGTGAGATGACTGCCTAACCACTCAGGAAATGTTTAATCATAATGAGGGGGAAGCACACCGCATACAACAATATATCTTCTGATCATTGCAAATCAACATACAAAAAATAGGATAAATCTGTTCTTTAAGGTTTATATCCTGCAATCAAGTTTTCAGGTAAATTTTAACAGTAATTGGTTATGCAAAGAACAAAACAACCATAACAATAATTTAATAACCAAGGTTATTCAAATCCATGAACCACTCAGTTTTTGAAGATCCAAATGCAAAGACAGGAACTTTTTGGCTCATGTTAGATGACTGAAAAAGAATCTAGAATAAATAAGTTTTTCATCAAAACTGAGCTGATCTAAAATAAATACTGCCTCAGCCAACTCTTCCAGACTGCCCCTGTTGGAGAGTAAATCACTGAGCTACAATTCTTTCCCATATCATTTAGAAATCATCTTCAGGAAAAAGTTCCTCCTTAACAGAAGGAGCTATCCACTGCATTTGGATGTTGGTGATGTCCCATAGCTCATCACCATCCCTTTGAACTAGTATCTCCTTCTCCTTCATCACTGTTATCATCTTCTTCAGCAGCTCTGGTACTAAGAACTGCAATTGCGACTCGTAATTGTCCCCCAAATCGGCCTTCATACATGTGTCCATCCTCCTTAGCACTCCCAACCAGAACGTTCGAAAACTAGGATTCAGTGAAAGCAGCTTCAAGAACTGCAAGAACACCTCCACAAGAAGCTCCATTGCCATCTTCAATGTCCCTTCCATGCTCTTTGTCTCCTTCTCTGCGTTCCCCCTCCTTGAGTACTCCACCATCTTCTCATGGAGATCATCAACCATGGAAAAGATCACTAAATTGAAGCAGTTTATACAACTGGAAGGCGTAAAACCCAATTCATCTGCTGATGAGAAGCTCCTCTTCAATGCCGCAACTGCGTGGTTCCGTATCTCCTCTCGCCTCACCAAGCTCGTCTTCCTCAATGTGTCTGCGAGCTTGACGAACAAGTTCACTGCTAAACTACTGTTGGGTTTCATCCCATCTTCCATGGAAGAACTGCTTGTGCTGCTGAAATTGCTGCAATTGCTCTCTGGGTCTGAATACTCTAATTGATACCATTGGACTATCATAGGCACAGAATCTGCCATCAAGTCTATTAGTTGCGCGCTTGTTTCCAACGAGCTAATCTTCAATGCTGAAAACCCAAATGCACAATCAATGCAAGCCGCGTAATTCAATTTTGTGATGAGGGATCCACTGGACATCAACATGATCAGAGTTTCAACTCCTTCGTCATAAGTTTCGGGATGTCGAGCTGTGAGAGATAAAAGGTGGAGAGTTGTCTTCCAACCGAGAAAGGTCTGTAAGTTCTCACCATATTCAGAGACAATTTTGCTTATGCTTTGGGTGATACTCTCACAACAGGTGTCAAGAATTTCTTTTTCTATCTTCCAAGCAAGATTTATGGACTTGAAGATGAGCTCCTCCGCAATCTTGTCAGTTTGGGAGGAAGAGAGGAGTTTGAGGCAGATCTTGAAGAGACCGATGATGGCCTTCTCGGAAAATGGGCAAGGAGAGAAGAAAGGGAATTGAGCAACTGCTAGCAGAAAGTCATGAAAAGAAGGCCAGATTGTGAGGAATCTGTAAAGATTTGCGGAAGTGATTGTGATAAGAAGCTCCCAACAAAAACCAACTGTTTCTTCTTCTTCGATTGGAGTGCTAAATCTCTGACCTTTTCCTGCAGCTGCAAAGATCAGGGCACGACCAAGACTCAACAACGATTCTTCAGGCAAGTTTGAGCTCTCACTGAAGATGCTTCCAATCCTACATTTCTGAATTATCTTTAGATTCTGTTCAAACTCACTTCCACCAGAGGCCATAGAGTCATCACCACTATCAAGTGTTAGAAAATGCGAGAAACGTCCTATCAATCCAGAAGCCTTGCGACTGCTACCAAGTCCTGTGTAAGTGGAAGGGAAGGTCACACCTGATTCTGATTTGGATTGCTTTGAAAGATCACGAGTAGTTGTAGATGCAGTATTTGGTTCTACAACTGATTGGGGTAGAAGTTTTAGCCTCTTCAGTTTCATCAGGCAATCAACCACATTCCTCCATGCCCCACGAATCGAATCTCCAAACTTGTTTGCAATGGTGAAAACTGCAAGAGTTGCCATTCTCGGCTTCAAATCATTGCTGAATGCGAAAAGTGTCTCCTCTGCTGAGGCATATGGATTCAACAGAGTAGTCGATTTGCACAAAGAATCAAGGAGCTCGTCGAGTATGTCATGTAGTCCAAACTGAGCGATTCGAGCAATAGAGATCAACCCATCAATGCATTCATGGAGAATCTCATCTTCATCCACATGTTCGAAAATCGCGCAGAGAGCTGCTACTGAAGGACCAGAAATTGAGGCAAATAGTTCTCTGCTCAAATGATGCTCAAAGTTGCAGAGAATGTAAGGTTCTACAACCTTGGATCTCTTCATCAAATCAACCCATCTACTTGTGTTCATCTCCATGGAGGTGGAAGACTGCCCAAAGAGTGTGATTGCATTGTTTGAAATGGATTGGAAGAGCTCAGAAAGATACTCTCTGGGGAGATCTTTTCCTCCATTGATGGCTCTATTGTTTCTGATGAACTCGTCCTCTGTCATCTTCTTTTTCACCTGTGCGTTGTGTTGGTCTGTGTTGAGCATGATGAGAGAGTAACAGAGGATGAAAACAGCATCCTTGCTAACAAACGTCTCTGATGATTGCTGCTCGTAGAATCTCTCTGAAAATGCTTCAAGAATCCTCTGTATCTTCTGTGACTCTCCAGGTAATCTGAAAGTCTCAAGGAAAGTTCTAAGAGCAGTATCCAGTATCACCCCAGAAAATTCAAATGTCTCTGAGAAATCTTTGAGGACTCGTAGGTTGAACTCATCTGGGTCACCAAGAAAATCACCAATCATGTTCTTGTCCAGACCAGGCGTGTACCGAAAGAAGTAGGCATAGCTCTTGGGATCTGGAGGTTCTGATACCAAATGGGATATCTTCAAGAACTCCAATCCTTTCTTCTCATCTCTGTTGAAATGGTTTGCTGCAATCATAATCTTCTTCTTCTGAAACTTTCTTACTCTCACAAACTTGACCCTAGTCTCCAAATCATCGTAGTTCTCGCATCTTTCAACCCAGAAAGGCTGGTAATCAGGAATTTCCAATGCATATGATTCTGGGCGTGGCTTCTTGTCATTTTCCATGTTGTCTGCGATGTTGTGAATCATTGCAACTAGGCCTTGGAAGGCCTGAATCTGCATACTGGATAAGGGGCTGCTTATTGGAAATGCAATCTTGCAAAGGACTTTGCCGATGTCTTCGAATAAGTTTGTGCGAATTGGGTCACAATCAAAATTTATGTAAGCTTCGATTATGAAAGTGGGTTGCCTGCAGAAGCTTATGATTCCTTCAACTGCTACTTCCTGAAGTTGAGCTGAGCTGCCTCCTGCTGCCACTCTAAACAGCACATAGGTGAAGAAAGCTTCCAGTTGGAGCCTTAGCGATCTGCAAAAGCTAGAATATGTTATTGTAATCTTTGCTGATTTTGTTCTTGTTAGTGAGGATGTGTTTGAATGGTACACAAATCTTATGCAGCTTTGAATAATATTGAGTTGAGCAATTCAACTTGTGTGATTGGGACAAATTTCACACTTTAATAATGTGTCTTCTTTTTTTTTTTTTTTAGTGATCCCATAATATAAAAGAGAGTTCGATAAATTATTTAATTGTAAGAAAAAAGATAATGATGAGTGAGAACAGTTTACACTGGTATAACTTGAGTTAATGGTAAAAATAAAAAGAAAAGAAAATTACAAGTACAACCTATATAGGAAAGGATTATGATGTCCATCATCCTATTTTTAGGCGCTGGTTACCCATGATGAAATTACGCCCTTTTAAATCATTCATTGCTATTGGACTAAAATAAATGGGAAAAATATATATCTTTGTCCAGTGCTGCTTGTATTTTTCTTCATCATTTCATAGAAGATTTTTTCAGATGGGCTGAAGTAGGGATGGCAAAAATCCCCGCGGGTCCGGGGACCCGACCCAAAATTTCGGGTCGGGTGACCCGAAATTCGGGTATGGGGCCGGGTTTGGGAGGCCCAGCTTGGGGGCAGGTAGGGTATGGTAGTGCTATACCCGGCCCCGAACCCGACCCGAAAATATTATGTAATTATATATATATAAATAAATATATGTTTTAGAAACATAATACATATATGATATATATAATAACTCTTTTGAGAATTGAGACTTGAGTCCTTTTTTGCAAGTATATATATAATACATTAGACATGTATATATATTATATAGTATTATAGTTATATGTCATTAGTAAACTACTAAACCTAAATGCCCTAAACTCTTAAATCCTAAATACCCGCAGCATATGATCTATAAGTTTTAATTTTAATTTTTGCTAAGTTACCTAGAACATGTTAAATTCATTATCTCAATATCATAAATTGTTCATAATATTTCATACAACCCCTATTTTGAATGATATATGATTTTTCTCAAAAAAATAAAAATAAAAAAATTCTGGTCTATTGTGCTGGGACGGTGGTCGGGGATTCCCTGAACCCGAAATAGCGGGGATGGGGGGCAGGTGATGGGGGTTCGGGGACGGGATTGCGAAGGGCATAACCCCGGCCCGGCCCCGTTGCCATCCCTAGCTGAGGTTAAAGATTCAAGACTTACGTTTGATGCAAATGGGTTGTTTTTTCACATCCTCACATTCCATTGAGATTATTCCATCCCCGACACACACCATGATTGACATATATTCAAGTTGGTCCTAAAAAGGAATGCCTAGCATAAAATGGTGGTTTTGTAGTCTTAATACTAGAGGCAAGAGATTAGAAGAAAACTTAATTGTCTTTGAAGATGTTACTCTTTTTCCTTCTTTTTTAATTTTTATTGGAGCTAGTAGAAAATCTGCTTACCTTCGAAGAAAGTGATACATGTTGAGAACTGCACTAGAAATCATAGACAAGACAAGCAGGCTCGAATAAGATCCATAATGGATTAGATGATGGAAGAGATCATCTTGGATCATCCGCATGAGCTTTGGATGCTTTCCAATTCCTTCTCCACTCAATTCAATGGCGGAATTGATCAAGATGAGCGCGAACAGCTGAACATCCTCATCAGTATTTGTAGTCTGCATCCCATCTGCATCCACCATTTCCACCGCATTCAACAATGAACAAAGGAAGTGGAAAATATCTCCCATGCACCGGGCGCCATAGGAAATGCTTGTGCTAGTCTCCACGTCCAATTCTGACCTCAACCAATGGCAGCCGGGCAAAGATCACTTGGACCATCTCGTGCATTGTGTGCCTTGCGCTCCTCTGCAGCAGGTCCCCCCGGCTCCCCGACTGCTGAACCACTTGAAAGCATGTGTTCAAAAGGGTGCAAACAGCGTGGTCAGGATAGCAAGACGGACGCTGGGTTCCTTATAGTTGCCAGCAGAACCTGTTAATTTGCTCGAAACATTAAGAAAAGGAATGCAATTGAAAATTATTAATAATTTTTGCGCCGGGTTTTAGCGTCTGAACCAAATGTACATAGGAATTTATGGTCAAGTAGTCTCCAACAAAGGATCAATAAAAGGTGAAAGGAGAATTTACGGGACCTTAACTTTCCTAGAATTTGAATTACTAGGAGGATGGGTACTGATTACTCACGTCCCATTTACCTTGAGAGATTATTATTTGATATTCCTATATATTTTTCTTCATTTTTAACCGCTTTTAGAAATACTAGTCTTAAAAAAACTGAGAAAAGATGATTATCATGATTGTTTCATCAACCAGGAAAGTTGAACCTGCCTGCAAGATCCTCATCATGACAGCATCCTCCGAGATAGGGTCGGCAGTCTCAAGGCAGCAATTTGTGATTCCGTTCACCACTGAGTGCATGGCATCTATGGCGCCCGGCGTCTTCTCATCGAAGATCTCAAGCTTGAGGATCTTGAGGATAGCGGAGAGAGCGACACCGGTGGCCGTTGTTGGGATGTTGTCGCTCTCGATCACCTCGAGGAAGGGGGAGAGGTAGAAAGAGGGATCGATGTTGTGCCATTCCTGCAGGGGGTTGAAGAGAAGTGCCCTCAATGATCTCAAAGAATTGAGGATGGTCGGGTCTATAATCTCTTCAGGTTGAGGAAGGAAATGGGAAGAAGGATCTGGGGTTCGCCGGATAACGGCTAGAACAGCCCCTACCTCAGTGTTTAGCATGCAAGCCAATCCCAACTCCCTTAGTCTCTTGGGATTTCGTGCTTTTGCTTCTCCTTCTCCATCTTCTTCTTGATCTTGGCCTCTTACTTTTGCCATATTGTAATATTCTCTATTCTATTCGGTTTTTTTTTTTTTTCAAAATCAAAAGAACAAAGGCAAAGAAAAGAAAATCAACAGCAATTCATTTCATTTCTCTTCATCATGATAAAAGAGACACTTCCACGGTTGTTCAAGTTTGAAAAACGGTTGATATATGAGGAAGGGCAGTGTCACAAGCATCAACGATATTTTGAAAATATCGCCATATTAATAGAAATCGTAGATTTCTCAAAAACATCGCGATGTTTTTTTAAAAAATAAACATGTCGTGAGAAACCCTGGTAATAAATCATCAAAATTAATTCTCTTTTGTGAGATTTTCTAGTAATATCATAAGAAAAGTAGTAAATTTAAAAAAAATGCAGATAAATTTTCTTGAGATGATGATAATTTGCAGAGAAGGGTATTTGTGACAGTGAGAATGTAAGAATCCTTTTGTTGTGTGGTGGGTTTGGCCGAGTAAAGAGGTAGTTAACGATTAGTTACTAATTAAAGCAGGCTTAGGAGTATTTGACTTAACTATGGAAAGAAGAACATGTGGATTTAACATTTTCTTAGGAGAGAGACTTTTGGTAGCTCTTGCATCTAAGTAGGATGAAATGACACGTATTTGGGTCTCCAAATATAGCTTTATTGGAACGTAAATCATGGACCTGGAGTCCGATGATGTTGGACCAAAAAGGCTATTCAGACCCTTGATAGTGTCCGCTGTGCATGCCAGCTGTTTCTCTATCTAAAGATCATACAGAATTCCCAATTGTTGGGTGAGGATCCAACATCCAATGTGGGGCCTGCTGAAATTGAATGGACGGATCTCATCCTTGCTTTCCAGCTACGAGCATTACTCATTTGCATAACTTTCCATTAGAACTATCTCTCATCATCTAATGGCCTGTGCTTATATCTACAGACTACTGACAAGTGAGCGAGGGGAGGGTTTCATGGTTGAACAAGAGAAAGAGAAAGGAAGATGACTGATGAGAGATCTTATATTTTTTTTCTCTTTCTTCTTTTGGGCCGGAGCCTATCTATTCGTATCCTGAGGTCTTTGGCCCAATAGATCTATTTCAGCGGGTTGTGTGTTAAACCGACACAAATACACATTGTCCAAATCTGAGATAAAACAAGATATGGAAAGCAACTCATATCTTATGCCACTCTAGCAACTCCCAGGTGAGTCCCACCCACCAAAAGACATTAGATGAAAATCCTAACTCATCTCCTAGCTAAATATAAAGACAAGAAAGACAAATAGTAGGTTCTTTAGATTTTGACGAATGGAGTGAAACTTCACATAGAACCATCAAAAGAGTAGGACAATATAATACTTGAACTGTTTGGATTTTGTAGGCCAGACCCTCTAACTGGAGTCTTTAGACCTATCACTTCAGTTCATCCACGGGCTCTAATCTGAGTTGTCCATCTTCAAGTTGATAAACTACAATCGGTTTGGCGGAGAATCATTCTAACTAGTAACTCTTGTTTAATCACCCATGCTTAAGGCAGGGACATGTAATTATGGTAGTATTGATAGGGGTCAAAATTCAAAATATGAATTGATTGTAATTAAAATTTTATTAGTGTCCAATGTTCATAAATTAAAAATAAAAAAGGGAATAAAAAAAATATAAGATTTTATGAAAAGTGAGAAATTAATACATATTTCATTGCACATCAAGTGTTTTGGTTTTTCATTTAATTTTGATCCAAGTCCCAAGTATCACTCCAATGGGACAACCCCATAATGCAAAGTTGTTTAAAATCCTATAATAGAAAATTGTGCCATCGGCCCATTTCACTAGTTATTTACAATTTAGAGCAAAAGCAAAACACTAATAAGAGCCCCCACCCATAAAAATTACAGAATAACTATACTGAAATTGGAAAAAAAAATTATACAAAAGACAAATGCTAGCAATCGCGGCAGTTTCTTTCCTACGTGCAGAAGAGTGCATAGTAATAGCTAATAGAACCCCAAATCTCTCTCAAAAGATTGGTCACTTTCAAATAAATTAGCTGGACCTAAGGGCCTGAAAGTATCTATGCAAATGCATCCAGTCTCATGTTACATGTATCTATGGGTTGAAAAATGTTCCCATAAATGACCAGGGTTTCCAGACCCGATGTCTCCATGATTCACTCGTTACTTTTTATTTCATTTAACATAAAGTGGCCATGGCACACTCACCCTCGTGTTAACCCGGGTTGATAATGGCATTATGGAACCCAAAGGAAGGCATGCTAAAAACCAAGGCCTCAATATTAGCCCCCATCAAAAATTTAAATACGCTCAAATTTCAGCTTCAAGACTTTTTTTAGACGTAATCCAAATGCTGTCAAATCGGAATGCCCATTTCATAGGAGTGTGGTGAATGTGAAGAGTTTGAATTGATCAATAGGTGGTTCCCACTGTCACAAACATATATAAAACTTGGTTGATCTTACTTCTCAGATATGGTCCATTTATCTTGACTTGAATGAGGTATCAAACACTAGGAGAAGCTGCATTCTAGACAAATGAGGAAAGAAGGGGGAAAAAGAATACTGATCCAGAAGAAAGGGTTGAAGATTGTATTGAATCGTTTGATTAAAAAGTTCCTCAGAAACAGAATAAGTAAAAAAAAAGAAAAAAGATAGATAACCAGACAATATGATTTCTTTCCTCGAAACCTCTGAAAACGGGAATCTAGAAACCACCTAATACAAGGCAAGCTAAGTAATGAGGCAGTGGCCTGAAATTTCCATAACATAACCTATAAAAATAAATTTTCAATGACACTCTTAGTCCCGTACAAGACAAGACTGGGAAAATGATAATACATGAGGAAATCTAAAAGCATAAACAGGAAAACAGAGCAAATAAACACACAATTAGGCAGGGTTTGGGGCACCCTCAGACTTGTCGGTATCCATTGGCTCAGCTGCAGCTGATGAAGCCTCGACATTCCCATCCTGAGAGTCCCCAGCACTCGTGTCATGGCTTTCGGGTTGAGGCTCAGAAGAATGCGGTGGAGTTGGGGGGATTTCAGTAGGTGTGGGGGATTTTGCTTGTGCTGGCCTTGGTTTGGTCATAATTGGCCTGCAAAACCTGTTCATGCAAACTTCTTTTCAACATCTTCAGCAGTTAAAAACAAAGATAACACAAAAAATAAAGAACGAGATCACAGGCGTAAAGACCAAAATGCATAACATTGATCCAAAAACATTCATGTTGGTTAACAAATCCCTTTTAGAAGACTTGATGCTCCCATGAACCATTAAATGGCCATCAACTATAAATGCATGAAACAAGGAAAGCTTATACAAAGCTAAAAAGAGCATGATTTCAGAAAGAAAGTTATCCAGTTATACCTGTCGAGTGCCTCAGCCTTCCTCTTAATGTCAGCTGAGAAGAGAACAGGAGTGGCGTACTTGGGCAATGAGTCCTGTTGCTGCTTTTTCACCACCAGCCATTCCTCTGCATCTTGGCACTCCTTCACAACCTACAAATACAAAGGTGTCGTCAATGAAGAAACTCCGACCAACTAGGACTGTCAAGCCAACCTCAATATCTCAAACAAACTCACACAGTTCCTGAGCTATAAATTCAGCCCAGTTAACTCAGAACTGACAAGTAATTTTTTTGGTAAAGAACTAGAGAAACTGCAGTTCTGAAGATAAGAAAATCTGTACCTTCTGCTTTTCAGAAATGTCAATGTGATCGAATTTAGGGTCTTTTGACATAGCTGCTTCTCTGTAGCTATTGATGCAGTGCACAAGTTGGTCAATCACTGGGCCCCTCTCAGAGTTCTCCCTGAACCGTTCCTCAATAGGATCACCTTGCTGCATTTCAATTGAGCCATAGTCAGGCATGACAGAACTTCTCAAAAATCAAAGCATACATACAGGAGAGGGGGGAAAAAAAAGCATACTGAGTCACAGTACCTTCTTCAGCTCCTCAAGCTTGGCAATGTAGACCCCCTTCGTTTCATCTTCACCGTCTTCATATAACCAATCCTCCACTTCCTGAAGTTTGGCAGATAATTCATCCCTCTCTGATGCAGTAACGAAATCCTGATACTTGTCATGCAACTGGCCAATGACAGAAAATTGTGCTTTTAGATACCTTCCGATGGTTGCTATTTTAGATTTTAGATGACCAGTATGGAGGCTACATAATAATCACATACAACAATCATGCAATGCCTACCTTGTTTCTCATGTCATAAACATATGCCTCTACAGCATTCTTCTTGTCCTTTGTTTCTTCCATGACTCTGTCTTGCAGAGCCATCTCAAATTCCTTCTCCACTGCTTTTTGCAAATCTGCAGCCTCCATTCCACCATAAACAAAACCAGACACCGGAATGTTGATTTTCTTTACCTTTTTCTTTGCCGCCTCAGCCTGCAGCCAGAAATTGTTTTAACATGGACAATTATTTGCTCTAACAATACTTCTAGCCAGTTCAGATATTTAGCCATTGTATACATGTTGCTTGAGAAGTTCAGATTTTATGATATGGCCAGCTACAAAATAAAAATGCAAACCATAGAATAAAGCTTCGAAGATAACGCCAATCCAGATGCAAAACTAACAAATAAGAATTAAGAACTATGCCTAACATCATAAGTTTATGGCCATTAGCACCAATTCAACTTCCTCTACATTTCTTCTGCACCTTCGGAGTTCAGTCTCAACTACGAACATAATCTACAACCTTTTACTCAAAGGGTGACTAAGTTTTTGCCTCAAGGTTCATATCAACTAAGTGGATAGTAGGGTCACTAGGATTGATACAGCTATGGACCACAGACAGAAATTATCATCCATATATACCAGATAAGGAAAAGAATCACTTCATTGTTGCCTTAATGGAAACAAAAAAAAAAAAAAAAAGTACATACGCCTACCACAACAACATAATGGTTCTAATTTCCAGATTATTAGTCACAGTGTATGGTACCTGGATACTTCAAAATAGGTGACATATTAGTATTGTATTGGGTCTGATACTTCATCTTATGAGCAAAAATCCATGTCTTACCATATCTTGCATCATATCGCCTATTGCTGCAAACAACCTCCTCCAAAATAATCAAGAAGCTAACTTAGTGCTCTTTGAGGCAAGTGAATGAAGCTCTCCAGGGCAAGTAGATATTGCATCTAGGTGATCAGTCTGATGGCCTGTGGAAGAGAACGCTCATCTCCAAGTACATATTCAAGGAAATGGATGGAGATTTTATCAAGGTTCCAGATTAGACTGGAATTTGGAGGGGTTAACTAAATGCAGAGTCTCTTTAGATCAGAGTTCAGACAATTCACTACAAAACTGGTAAGGGATAAGATTTCATTTCTGGAAGGACAAATGTCTCCATTCCTATTGACCCAGATGAAAAGGTTAAGGATTATGTGACAGATAGAGGATTTCGAGCAGTGGAGTCTCCATCTTTCAGGCTCTCATGGATCATGAAATCAACAGCCTCATCAGTTTCTCCAGCTGTTGCAGAAAATCTATGTGCCTCAGTTTGAGGAAGATTGGACGGTGTAAAATGAGGATGGGTTCCACCTTCAGAAATTTTTTAGGTGAGTTCTTGTTATTACCATTGTAGGCAATGGAGAAAGTAGTATTTTATCTTGCGTGTGGTCTATCCTGGCCCCTCCAAAAGTCATAGATTTCACCGGGGTCACAATTGAAGGTAGCATCCTCACTATGGATCACTCTCAAGGCAGGCAAAAGATCATTTTTAATGGTTGTCCTCTTCGCCTTACAAATGTGGAATCCATTTATCAGCTCCTGATGAATGTACTTGTGGCTAAGGTGGTGTTCTCAGTCATTTGTCTTGGTTCAGAGTGTGTACTGGTATTCAGCAATGACATAATCCCTGATGTTGACGCTTGGCAGTTTGGCTTTCATACCAAGCAAGGCAAAATCCTATAGTAGCTTCTCCTTGTTGCTGCAATTAAGTTAACTGGAAGGACAGAAACAGAAGACGTTTCAATATTAAGCTCATGTAGATTGAAGCTCTTATCAATGTCAAAAGGGGGACAGGTACCAGGGCCTTGTCTCCCTTTGAAGGAGTGTTTGCTGACAGCAAGAGATGCAGGATTGCGATGATTGACAATGTCAAAGTACCAAAAAGGTGCCTCCCTCATTGGACTTTGCCACCAAATGGGTGGAGGAAGCTTAAATTTGATGCTACTGCTGTGATACCCAGTGATACTGGTTTTGGTGGTCTAACTAGAGACTCTAGAGTCTAGAGACACTGTGGAGGAGGTCCTTCTCAAAACTAGGTGGATCTAGAAAGTATTAATAAAGCAGAGTTCCTAGTGCTGTTGATTGGGGTGAGGGAGGCTTACAAGTTATTGTTTGCTCTTCTGTGGGAACATACATAACCAATCAATTCATAAGTTGGTTTATTCTGTGGTTTACCTTCAACTAGATGCCTTCTGTCCAGATTCGTCAAACACAATTACAATCAAAGCAGCCACTCAAAAAAAAAAAAAAAAAAAAAAAATCAAAGCACATGCCAACAGCTGTCATCTGATGCTCCAATTGAAAGATACACACCCTGAACATTTCCTACCATAAGAATTATATTTTTCTTGCATCGGAAACTGCAAAAATTTTAATCAGAATTTCAACATGAAACTTAACAAGTAAACAGAATATAAGAGCAAGAACACAAAGCTGTAAGTGAAAAGATGAGCAAGATAAAGAATTGATGTGGGTAAGAGGCATCACGAGCACTAGACAAACAAATAAGACATGAAGAAATGGTTATAGTATGCAACCTTGGCATCTGTTTCCATCTGCACAGGCTTGTCTCCTGAACCAGCGACACCATTTTCAGCCCCAGCACCAGAAGCATCATCAGGCCCTTTAGCATCTTGCATACTGGCTTCATTTTCACCTGTGCTTGTCGGTTCAGTGGGAACACTAATAGTTGGAACCTCATCTGTGTCCATTTTTGTGTCTTCTTTCATTGGCTCATTTACAGTTGATACAGGAACATCAGTCTCCTCTTCTTCCAATAGCTGAAATAAAGAAAAATAGATGGTTCATAAGAAGAAGAAGAAGAACGATGGGCTACTCAAGAAAAGAGATCTCAAACAGAAGATTTTCCAAACTTACAGTCGCTGCCTCAATAGAAACACTTCCATGAAGAGTTAGACGAGCTTTCAGTTTCACTTTTGCTCGATCACCTTTGGCAGCTTGAAAAGGGCCAATCTATAGAAGAACCATAGGAGTAGAATAGAATTTCATCAATACAACACAACATGCAAACAATTAAATCATGCTGAAAGTTTAAACAAGATATTGAAAGCTGATAAGGTACCACATATGTGCTGATCTTTGTTGGCACTTGCAACTCGCTCACATCCGCATAATGAACATCGACTGAGAATGTGCTAGATCTATAAACTGTCACAGCCTTGACACTAGGTATGGGGTTTCCCTTAGGGAATACAAGCGTGCCCTGTTGATGATCCTCAATTCCATTCTGTGATTCAGGGCCGGAACCTTTCCAGGAAAATCCAATTGGGAAGGGGAAACTCTCATTCACCTTAAAAATAAAAGACAGACCGCAAAAACCACCAACATTTTAGAGCCAAAACAACCATTAAATCTCAAAGAAGTATGCTCAACATTTCATATAAAAAATGATATACTGCTAACTGCATTATCAACAGGGATACAAAATAACATATTAAGGGCGTTCATTTACTCCTTAGACTCATTGATAAAAATGTTGATCATTAAATGGATGAATGTGCATGTTTTTTTTTTTTTTGATAGGCAACGAAGAAATTATATTAAGGAAAGACTATTACAAAGAAGCCCCGGCCAAAGGGCACTATGGTATAAAGCATCATACCATAAAACAAGTTACAAAGTGAAAGCTAAGAAATTAGAAGACCTATCAACCCCTTGCTTAGCTAAAGAGTCAGCAAAACCATTTGCATGTTCCACGAACGGGATTTCACAAGGGAAGCTAGAAATTATTTTACATTAATATATATTTATTTATTTATTTTTGAAGAAAAAAAAAAGGAAAAAAATATTTGGAAAGAGTAATAGTATGCAATTCATTAAGGGCAAATTTGGAAACGGCTGAAGATTCCGTGGTTCATAAAATCCCAGCAAACTTTTACATGAACATCTCAGATGAGGATTCCACAAGCTGTGGAATCTGCTACTTTTGCTTAGTGCAGTGATCGAGAAAAAGAAAGACCCTGCACTTTTCCACAACATATCCACAGAAAAATTGTGCACCAAACAGGGGATATATACATAATGTCCCTTCAAAATGTGTTCCCTAAATGATATTGTCCCTTTCAAAATTTAACAAGGAGTGTGCTTGACGCAGGACAGACCCGTATCCATGGGTCAACCAAGCCAAATGAGCCCAGATGTTCCTTTCCTTTAGGGTCTACTATTAAGTTATTGTCATGCATTGGGTTTATTTTTCTTTTTTTTTAATGTTATGTATTGGGTTTATTTGCAATTAGGAAATATTTATTTGGGTGCTTATTTTAATCGTAGCCGTAGATTTCTGTTAGTGGCTGAGATTAAATCTATGATTATGTTTTTCTCTATTTAAAGCATTGTAAAGCTGCTGGCTTCATTAGATGGTGATTAATGAATAAAATTCAGTTTTCTCTTTGTGTGATCTCTCCTGCGATGAGAATGGTGTAACTCCATGGGTGTGAAGCCTGAGATTTGGCCGTGAAGCCCCCTATCTTCTATCTCTTCCCCTGCCTGCCCTGCGATCCCCTTCGTTCCACATCAGTGTTCTTCCATAGTGCTTAGGTTTAAGTGCTCAACTAAATAAAGAAAACCGATGATTTGTAGTCTAGAAAGATTCCAATCTTGGATTAAAAAATCAGCCGAGTCCGAGTCAACTTGGACACGGCCCTAAACGAGTTGGGTCCTATGGGACTCAGACTCGAACTATGGGACTCGGACATGCGACTCGGGCGAGTCCCATCAGACTCAGCCATGCAACTCGGCCAAGTCCCATCAGACTCGGCCGACTATTTTTATTTTAAATTGGGACTCGGCCGAGACTCGCCCGACTCAACTCGGACTCGGCCCTGAGTGAGTTGGGTCCCAAATCCAAGTTTTTTTCTTCCTTGATTCCTATTCCAAAGGGTTGGGAGGACCACTAAGGGGGACCTCACAAGATTCCTATTTCAAAGCAAGCTGGCACAAGATGCTGTCAGATGACTCAGAAGTCAGAACCCCCACCTTTTATAGAAGTGCTCAAATAATAGACAGCTTCACTTCAGGTGCCAGACTAGGTGGTTTTGTTTTGAACACTTATCTAAAGAAGGTTAAATAATATCTGTAAGTCTTGGAAAGATAAGTTTCTGAAAAGTGTGTAGGGGAAAAGAGAGAAAGAAAAACAACACTGAGAAAAATAAAAATAAAAATAAAAAAAACACTCTAGCTTAAATAAGAATGCGGGACAAGATTGAAGATGGGATTTGTGTCAGGAAAAACACAAAGAAAGATCCCTAAAGAACAACCCTAGGATGAGCCACAGGGTAAATATTTCATAAGGAAATGTCTTGGACAGTGGTGAAAGAGGGTGATAGAAATGCGGGTTTCATCCATAGCATTGCATATGCAAGAAGAAAATCAGATTGCCTGCAAAATTAATCAAACTGGCTGATCAATTGAAGATCAGAAGGAAATAAAGAGGGAACGTTAAATTTCTTCAAGTCCTTACACTATGAAGAAATTCACCCAAGCCCCAAGTTTGGAGAGGCTGCAAATCAAATTCATTGATGCTAATTTAAATTTACAGCTAGAGAGAGAATTTGATGAGAACAACGTACCAAAAAATAGTAAAAGAAATAGATGGAAGTTGCAACAAGGTCCCAAGCTGGATGGACTTAAGTTTGCTTTCATTAAGACAGCTGGGATTCTGAAAAAGCTCACAGAATTTCATAAGGGAGGGGCCAACAGATCATCTTTCACATTTCTGTCCCATTAGCTTGGTCAGATGCACGTATAAGATTATCTTAAAAGTACTGGCCAAAAAAATTTAAGTTATGCCAGAGGTGACGAACCATTACAAGAATCATATTCTTTTTTTTTTTTGAGGTTAAGAGGGTTCTTCAATAGAATATGGGTGACAAATGAACGAACTCACTCATGTGAAAAAGCAAAAGAAAAGGAATCATCTCCAAAATCAACATGGAGAAGGCACATGACCACAGAGAATAGGAGTATGTTGATAACGCTACCGAAAAAGGGTACTGGACCTATACCAGAAGCATTTGAAGAAAAAAACTCATACATAAGAGAAAACAGAAGGGAGTCTTTTCAAGACAGAGGTGGAGAGTTATATACCGCATGGAATCGGACTTCATTGCTTATATGCTGCAAAGAATAGGTTTTGGAGAAATATAGAGAAAGAGGGATAAAATGGGTGCATCTCATTGTTGTCATTGTCTGTCCTTAAAATGGGCTGCCCACAAATATCCATAATGGATCATGACACCTTTGTTAGAGTCATCCACAATATTACCTTTCTTGTTGACCATTACGGCATAAAGTTTGGCCAGTTTTCTTTAAGAAGGCTGCTTTTTAGGCCTAGTCCACATATTGTGGTGGGATTGCAAATTCACATATTCAATTTGCAAATGACACCATGTTGTTTACAATATGGATCACCAAGATAACTTAAACCTAAATGCTATCGAATTTGCTTTGTGGACATGCATGAGGTTAAGTGTTGGAGAGTCTGAAACCAAGGTTAGGTTCAGCAAAGGAGAAGTTGCAAGACAGTGGTGTTGCAGACTGTAAAGACAGAAATCTTCTTATGCAGGTAGGAAAATTTTTTTGGAGAGAAGCTGGGGTGGTGGAGGAACTCAAAAAGATTCAAACATTTTATGGGATATTAAAGAAGATTCTTTCACAGGACAGGCGTAACTGGTACAGACAGAAATGGAAGGAGGATTGGGCTTAGAAAAACTTTTGACCAAAAAAAAAAAAAAAGAGACTCCATCGAGGATGTGGTAATGCAGGTCTACGGGAAGCTTTATACATGAAAGTATCGTGCACGAATATGGGGTGGTTTCCAGGGATTGGGTACTGGGTTGAGACTTAAAAATACAGTCCAGCGTTTGGAAGTCAATCACCAAAAAACGTGAGTCTTCTTCAAAGGTGTGTCGAATGTTTACAAATGGTTTAAGGCTTCTAGTTGGGTTGGATAACAAGGTCAACTTCTGTAATGAGTAAAGGGGGAGAATGAGTGTTGACAGTCCAAAACCCATTTCTCCAACACGTTAAGAAAAACATTTCGGCATTAGGAAGTGTTCTTTAAGGAAAAAGTGAGTACGCCACAGAGAGGGGTCCTGGCCACAATTTCAGAGGTCAATTTGGAAAAGAAAAAAATGAACAAGTTTTTAACAACAATGAAAGCAACATTGAAGTTTTGGGCAAGGTTGGAACATCGTCATCCAGCATATGGTAAAAGTGCAGTACGAAATATGTTCAGGTATAACTTGCATCAAGAATTCAAAAGTATGGGTAAAAATTTAGCCATAAAAATGGAAAATGCAAAAGGTTGGATATCAATATGTTTTGGTTTATTATGCTTTTCTTCAAAAAGTATGTGACAAAATTTGGCATATATGTGTGTGTTCATGTGCGTATGTACATTCGCATGTATGTGTCTCTGAAGTTTCTAGTAGTGAATAGTAGTTTATATTGATTTTTATATCTTCGAATTTAATATATTTAACATGACTCCAAATGCAAGGGTGTATGTGTGATGCAGGACAAAATGAAATCTAACCTAATATGGTATGATGAGATAAGATTTAAAACTAAAATTAATATGAACTTTAAACACACCATTCATATTGGTAAATATTGCAATCTAATGGGAAAATCAGTAATTGATCCCAAAACAAGCTTGCAGTCCTGCAGTAAAGGTCCCTCTCAGATGAATGGGTAGGATCCCAATGGAAGATAGAACTCCCAAAATGCTTAGGGAATGCCCAATTGTGCAAAACTCGTATTTCTTGTATTCCATGTGATTACCTGGGCAGGGGTTAGGTGAGATCGATTAATGGAAAAACTTGGGGTTGAGATCCAGCGACAAGGGTCGCAGATCTAATGATTATGATCTTAAATGGAGATTTAGGGTTAGTGCAGGGAGATAGCTCATAGGAAAAGAAATAGAGAAAGAAAAGAGGATACCTTTGATTGGGCTCTCACCAAACTCCGATCCGGAGGCGTTACGTCTTTGAGCAAGGGGAACCCATTCATTAATCTCAAAGTTCATTACAAGATAGCATAGCATAAGGAAGAAAGAAACCAAGACGGTCTATTAATATTAGCCCTAAGTGATGACATCATCACATAATAAAAAAAAGAAAAAGAAACAATAAGAAACGGACAAGAGGGAGGGAGGAGTTGTGCGCACGAATCCCAAGGCCATTTTCTTTTAAGTGGTGGCCCCCTTATTATTTATTCTCTTCTTTAATGAAGATGGGCCCCTTTTTATGACTCTATTATTCATTAAATAACTTGAGCCCCTCTCAACTTTAAAAACCCTTTTATTTCAACCCATGTGGCACTTCCCAAAGTGGGGGATTCCATGTGATTGCACACATGGGGCCTTCTCTCCCTCAAATGGTAGATCCGCCAAAATCCAACCGTCGGATATCATCGTAATGGTAATCCAACGGTGGATTTATGCCATCTTGGCGAGAAAAGTCATGATACACATCATCCATCCACATCATAGCTTGATCCGCCACCCTACGCTACCTCCTTTGGTAGACCTTGAAGGAACTGGGGGAATTAGGCATGATGTCCCCATCAATTCCCCTCGCCTGGGAAAATCTCATCTCTGGTGAGATAAAACTATCATACCGCTCCAGGAGGTCCGGATTGAGACGCTGCAACTCATCACGTGTGATCCATGTGCTGTCATGCTGCGGATAGTGCTTCCACTTGACAAGGAATTTTTGATTGCCTCCTTGTCTGGTAGAGACCAATTGGTCATCCAATATGTCTTCCACAATTTCTTTCTTATGAGCTTTAGGAGGGGGAGGCGGGTAGGTTGTGGGAATTGATTTTGGGAAAAGGATGGATCAAAGTCTTTGGGTGCATGAGTTGGAGAGGCATTAGGAGACGGGTTGGTAGACGGTGTTGAAGACCCTCGAAAAGGAGCAAGATCCTCTACATTGAAAGTAGAGCCGATTCCCATATCAGATGGAAGGTTTAAAACATATGCATTGGCAATGTTGTAAAAATCGCTAGGCGGACGCTAGGCGGTGGGCATGGACTAGGGATTAATTCCCGATTAATCCCCGCCTAGCCCGATTAATCCCCTCCTAGTCCGATTAATCCCCGCCTAACGCCTAGGCACCGCCTAGGCGGTGACCGCCAACTAGCGCCTAGGCGGCCGCCTAGGCCGATTTTTGCAACAGTGTGCATTGGGACCCAACCTCTTCAAGATTTTGAATGGACCAATACTACGGGCCTGCAATTTCTTGGCAATTCCTTGTGGGAACCGCTCAGGCCTTACACGGACCATAACTTCGTCTCCCACTTAAAACTCAATGTACCAATGGTGTGAATCAGCAGATGATTTGTAATATTCATTTTGCTTATTAATTCTTTGTCTGATCTCATTATGCAATGCATGAATGTGATGGATGAACGCATTAGCTAACTCAGATGGACGATGAATGGATGACATGGGGATGAGATCTACAGGCATCCTAGGTTTATAACCAGTGACAGTTTCAAAAGGACTCATGCCTATGGATCTATTTACCGAACTGTTATATGCAAACTCCGCAATCGATAACACAGACTCCCATGAACGGACATGCTCACCAACTAGGCACCTCAGAAGGTTACCCAAACTCCTGTTCACTACCTCCGTTTGATCATCGGTCTGTGGATGGTAGGCAGAAGAAAATTGCAGTCTTGTTCCCAAAACTTTCCACGTCTTCCAAAAGTAACTAGTGAACTTGACATCCCGATCAGACACAATTGTTTTGGAGACACCATGAAGACTAACAATTCGCTCCATAAAAATTTTCGCAACATGTGAAGCATTAGATGTTTTGGAGCAAGGCACGAAGTGGGCCATTTTAGAAAAATGATCCACGACAACAAGTATGGAATCATGTTGTTTGTTGGTCTTCGGAAGCCCAAGCACAAAATCCATACTGATGTCTTGCCATGGGGCATGAGGCACTGGCAATGGAGTGTACAACCCCGTGTTCTGTTTATGCTGTTTCGCCAGTTGGCAAGTGCGATAGCGTTCAATGATGCGTGCGACGTCTCGCTTGAGACTCGGCCAATAGAAACGATCCTCCACAAGAAGAATGGTTTTGTCACGACCAAAGTGGCCGCCTACTCCACCAGCGTGGAGCTCCCAAATGAGAAATTCTCTCATGGAGGTACGGGGGATGCAAATCTGATTTCCTCGAAAGATATAGTCATCTTTCAATGTTCTGCAGAAGATTATCAGAAAGAGATGCAAACAAGTCCCCAAAGTATGGGCATGATGGATAATCATCTCTCAAACAATCAAACCCAGTGACTTCCACATTCATGGAGTGGATTAAATGGACTCTGCGACTTAACGCATCAGAGGTTTTGTTCTCTACTCCTGCCTTGTGTTTCAAAACGAAAGTGTACTCTTGCAATAGTTCGACCCATTTCGTATGTTCCCCTTTTAGCTTGGATTGGGAATTCAAGTGCCGCAATGCCTCATGATCCGAGTACAAAACAAACTCTTGCGGTAACATGTAATGTCGCCAATGTTTCAACAACTAAACTATTGCATAGAATTCTCTTTCGTAGTTGGAATATTTCTTCCGTTTAGCCTCATTCAGTTTCTCACTAAAATAAGCAACGGGGTGTCCCTCCTAACTTAGAACACCTCCTATTCCAACGCCAGATGCGTCATAGGCTACTTCAAAACCTTTAAAAAGTCAGGCAATCGCATGAAAGGAGCTTCTGTCATTCTGGTTTTGATTTCCTAAAAGGCTTTTGTAGCAGTCGGGCTCCAATTAAACTCTCCCTTTTTTGTACAATCTGTAATTGGAGCCATGATGGTACTGAATCCCTTGATGAAACGACGATAAAACGTGGCTAGACCATGGAAACTACGTACCTCATGAATGTTGGATGGATTATTCCATTCAACAATCGCACGCACCTTTTCAGTATTAGCGGACATACCTGCCGCAGAGACTACGAAACCTAAGAAGACCACACGATCTGCCATGAATGTGCATTTCTTAAGGTTTGCGTACAATTGCTCCTTTTGCAAAGTACCACAAACTTGCCACAAGTGGTTGAGATGTTGTTCCTTAGTATTACTATAGATGAGAATGTCATCGAAGTAAACTACTAAGAATTTTCCAATGAATGGCCTCAATACTTGTGTCATGATGCGCATGAAGGTACTCGGCGCGTTGTACAACCCGAATGGCATCACAAGCCATTCATACAACCCATCCTTTGTCTTAAAGGCGGTTTTCCACTCGTCCCCAGGACGAATTCGAATCTGATGGTAGCCACTCTTACGATCTATCTTAGAAAAGATAGTGGCACCAGCCATCATGTCGAGCATATCATCTAACCTGGGTATCGGAAACCGATTCTTGACAATGATCTTATTGATTGCTCGACTGTCCACGCACATCCTCCAAGTTCCATCTTTCTTTGGAGTCAAAAGTGCGGGAACAGCACAAGGGCTTAGGCTCTCCTTAATGAAGACCTTGTTGAGGAGTTCATCCACCTGCCTTTTCATTTCTACGTGTTCCGATGGGTTCATTCGGTAATGAGGCAAGTTAGGTAGTGTCGCTCCTGGGACAAGGTCAATTGCGTGTTGGATGTCACGCATGGGTGGGAGTTCATTTGGTAACTCGTCAGGAAAGACATCTTGAAACTCCCGGAAGACAAGTTCCACCTCATGTGGAATACTAGTAAGTGGCTCTTTAGGAACTTCCGTAGTCACTACGGCATAAACAATGGGGTCTTCCTTGGAGCCCTTGCTAGTCCTTTCTTCCAAATCAGGCTGTAACTCACTAACACTCAAAAAGTGTAAGCTTTTTGTCTTAGAACTTAAGGCACTAGTGTTCGCTTTCTCATCATTTTCCTTTTGCCAATTTTATCTTTAGGGGGTAATGGATGCAACTTCACCTTCTTATCTTTGGAATTAAAGACGCAGATGTTGGTACGTCCAAAGTTGGTGACATCCAAATCGTAGATCCAAGGTCTTCCTAAGATAATATGTCCCACGTCCATGGGGATCACATCACACCACAACTGGTCCTGATAAGTGGACATGTTAATTGGAACCAGGCAACGCTAAGTGACGGGAATAGATGTAGAATCTACCCATGACACACGATAAGGCTTGGGATGGGGAACTGTGGTCAAGCCTAAACGAGACAAATTGTTGGCAGAAACGTGTATGGTACAACTTCCACGGTCGATGATGATCTTATAGCACTTATCATTGCATTTGACGTAGGTATGAAAGATGGAAGTCCTACGCCAGTCCTCATTTTCTTGGAGGGTCAATGCACATCTCACTACCATCACACGGGGTGGATCACCTTCTGTTTTGCTCAGTGCATTTTCATCTCCATGACATGAGGGGGCAAATCTAAGAAAGGATACCCGATCCTTCGGGTCATCACAATCATCATCACTAGGCACAAAATCCGGGATGTGGTCATCTATTGTCGGATCACTTTCACCCTCCACATCCTCGATGCAAAGGTTTCGAGTGGGGCAATCACGGGCGATATGCCCAAATCCGTGACAACGGTGACAGGTAACTGAATTACTCCATTTAGAGCTGTCACCAGTGATTCCTTTGCCTTTATTGTCCTTGATGGCAGGCGGTAAATTCGCAGGGGTCTTGGGAGGTTGACCGCCAAAATTTGATTTACCGCTCAAAGAGTAAGGCTTAGAATCTGTTCCGCGGTAATCACTACGCCTAGCCTGTTTACTTTTCATGGCAGACTCAAGGTTTTGCACTACTTCGTAAATTTCCTCTAGGCTAGTCGTTTTAACAGTGATTAGTTTCCGCTGAAACTCTTGACGAAGACCTATCCTAAATTTGGAAATTCTAGCAGGAAGGTCTTCTTGGGCCCTACATCGAAGGTTAAGTTCTTCGAACGTATTGATGTAGTCAGTCACGGACATACTACCCTATCGGAGGTTAGACCTTTGATCTAAAAGTCTATCATGGCAAGACTTATTTACCCCGCAAGTGCTCCTTCATCTCATCCCATGTACCAATGGGTTCCTCTCGACGCTGATGTAACCTATGCTCAACGTCCAACCAATACAACCGGGCTTGACTTACCAATTTCATTTTGGCAAATCGAATTCTCCTCTCCTCAGACATGTCATACCACCCAAAGTAGTGGTCCATATCGGAATAGGCTCTCGGGTCAATGCGACCATCAAAAGTTGGTGCTTATATCTTAACACTCTTCACGGCCTGCTCATCAGCATTCCGTTCTCTACCACGAGTCTTACGGTCATACCGAGCCTCGAATTCGAGGTCAGAATCATCATTGCACTCATTACCCCGGTTCCTCTCATGGTTCCTATTACGATTACGGCGACGTGCCATATCACCGTGTTGGGTCCTCTCAATGTTCTCAAGACGAGTCTTGAATTCCTCAGTTTGGGCTTGTGACTGTTATAGAAAGGTATCCAGTCGGGCATCGGTGTCCTCTTTATTTTTGGCCAAGATTTCTTGGATATTCCTAGACAACTCTTGGATACTCTTAGACAACTGCTCAAGATTCATTTTGAGATGTTCTGGTTGAATGTCCTTACCACTTCTCGTGGGCATGCAAATGCAAAAGAAAGACTATGATGGCTATCCTAATGATGCAGTGCAATAAAATGTATGATGACCCAACATGGGCGATATTTTTTTTTTTTTGAAAAAAAAAGACTTGGATGGATGACTCCCTAAGCAATCCTAAGCTCTGATACCAAGATTGATGCAGGATAAAATTGAATCTAACCTAATATGGTATGACGAGATCAGATTTAGAACTAAAATTAATATGAACTTTAAACACACCATTCATATTGGTAAATATTGCAATCTAATGGGAAAATCAGTAATTGATCCCAAAACAAGCTTGCAGTCCTGCAGTAAAGGTCCCTCTCAGATGAATGGGTAGGATCCCAATTGAAGATAGAACTCCCAAAATGCTTAGGGAATGCCCAATTGTGCAAAACTCGTATTTCTTGTATTCCATGTGATTACCTGGGCAGGGGTTAGGTGAGATCGATTAATGGAAAAACTTGGGGTTGAGATCCAGCGACAAGGGTCGCAGATCTGATGATTATGATCTTAAATGGAGATTTAGGGTTAGTGCAGGGAGATAGCTCATAGGAAAAGAAATAGAGAAAGAGAAGAGGATACCTTTGATTGGGCTCTCACCAAACTCCGATCCGGAGGCGTTACGTCCTTTGAGCAAGGGGAACCCAAGAGACTCACAAAGAAGAAGAGGGAAAATCCATTCCTTTCATTAATCTCAAAGTTCATTACAAGATAGCATAGCATAAGGAAGAAAGAAACCAAGACGGTCTATTAATATTAGCCCTAAGTGATGACATCATCACATATAATAAAAAAAGAAAAAGAAACAATAAGAAACGGACAAGAGGGAGGGAAGAGTTGTGCGCACGAATCCCAAGGCCATTTTCTTTTAAGTGGTGGCCCCCTTATTATTTATTCTCTTCTTTAATGAAGATGGGCCCCTTTTTATGACTCTATTATTCATTAAATAACTTAAGCCCCTCTCAACTTTAAAAACCCTTTTATTTCAACCCATGTGGCACTTCCCAAAGTAGGGCATTCTATGTGATTGCACACATGGGGCCTTCTCTCCCTCAAATGGTAGATCCGCCAAAATCCAACCGTCGGATATCATCGTAATGGTAATCCAACAGTGGATTTATGCCATCTTGGCGAGAAAAGTCATGATACACATCATTCATCCACATCATAGCTTGTTCCGCCACCCTACGCTTCCTCCTTTGGTAGACAGGCCCGTTTGGTAATTTAACTAGTAAAGTCAAGTAAAGTTAAGTCAATTTAAACATCACATCAAAATCACTTTTTACTAAAACTCCCTCCATCTTTTCAAAAAAAAAGTTAAAAAACAACTAAAATTATTAAATAAAAGACAAAAAAACTCCTTCTCCCATACAAAAAGTCAAAAATATTCCATCATAACCCACTACATATTTTACTCAATTCTTTTTTTTTTTCACTTCAGTCAACTTCACTTTAAAAGTAAAGTGCCAAACGGGCCCAAGGAATTGGGGGAATTAGGCATGATGTCCCCATCAATGTGTCTTAAAGTTTATTTTGTGAAAAGTATGTTATATATTTCCTGAAAAAGAATTTTATATTATTTTCAGAATTTTTTATTAAACTAAGCATAGTAAAATACAGTTTTTCTATGCAGTTCCATTTATTTCTAAATTTTAAATAGACCTGGCACAGAAAGTTTCCAAGTCTCGAGAGTCCTACTTTTAGTAAGACACAAAAGTCCAGTATTTTAGTATTGTTTCCATTAGGAAAGTTTTACTTTTCTAAAGCAGTCAACTATTGTAAGGGAACTGAGAAGCTTCTTCACTCCATATATTAACAAAAATTACTGTAGGTTTTACCTCTATTTTGGTGATGATGTGATGTAGTGGAGATTCCATGTGAGAAAAATAGCAAAGTCATTTCATTTTCATTTTGGGACGGTGGAGTTTTTAAGGATACATTTTCATATTTATTATTTGACATCTACCTGTACTGTATAGTTCATGGCATCTTTGCTTTTAAGGATACATTTTCATATTTATGATGCAACAACCACCAGTACTGTATAGTTCGTGTTATATTTGCTTCTATTTCTAATTTTTAGTGAAGTTTTGTTTCCAATAATAAAATAGTTACAGTTAGTTACCATTTACCAAAACCAAGTAATCAACTAGTCACAAAGCAATATGGCAATATCAAACAAAGATTAACAGAAAGGATATGCAGTTGGATCTTTTACCAATGGAAAGAAGTGATTATTGCAAGCCCACAGGGACAAGTAGTGGTAACAGAAAGTGTATGGGTATCCAAAGAAGCACTTATCTAAAAATTGTGGACAGAAATAAATTTGAGAGGATGCCTAAAATAGATGCATGAAATGGATATACAATAAGAGTCACTGATGTGAGAGAGAGAGAGAGGAAAAGACAAAAGAAAATAATGAGCAGTTCGATTGTTCAACACCATAATAGAATGCCACCACCACAAAACTATGATAAACCATTAATAAATATGAAGAAGAAGAAACAACACAATTTGAATAGACAAATATTCACAACACTTTCTTCCCCGTATTTGAGAATTTGAAATAACAGCCATCTATCTCAACCATAACCAACTATTTCGAATTTGTTCTTTAATCCAGGCCATTCAATATTAATAAAACAAAATATAACCAAAGGCACCCGCACTTAAGATGTTGCTTGTATTGTTAGCATAACAAGAATTAAATAAATTATATAATATAAACAAAACTAAATCACAGCCTAATACAACCATGTGATTACTTAAAGAACATTGAAGAAGGCAATAACCCCAAATATAATCATAGCACAACCGACATCTTTGATGTACCAGAATGATGCATAAAGGAAGCAGAACAATGAAAAGAAAAATAGTCAAATTATTACATTTGCACATAAAGGAGAAAGACAAGAACTTTAAGAAAAAATACACAAAAAAATGAAGGAAAACTCAAAGAGAAATCATATGGTGCTTACAAACCTATGAATCAGAGCTACTTGTTTCCCATTTTCAATCTAAACTTAAGTTAAAATACCCAAAAACCAAAAAAAAAAAAAAATCACAACTCTAGTGTAGCTTAGTCCTACCATTAAATTGGGCTTGGGGCTGGCCAGAATGTTAATTAAATAAACCTAATAAATGCAGCAAATGTTGAGTCGTCTATAAGAGATATGACCTTCAAGAAAAAAAAAGAAAATCTGACCTCAAATCTTTTTCAAAAATCTAAAATCAATCAAGACCCTTTTAATCACTCACTTGATTTTCTCTCTCTCTAAACGACTAAACCCTTTAGAAAAGTAAAGGAGGTTTTATTCAAGGAACAAAGACACCAAATTTACTTTCTTGCCAATGTTTTGACGTGGCAAAAGAAAGTGAACATGAATTCTCCACATCAATTTTCTTCAAACTTCTAAACAGCCACAATATAATTACAACAAGCAACCAAAATGACAAAAGATGTTACCTGAAACTCCCGCACTTTGAATGTGGGGCTCAGAATTGCACATTCCAGAGCACACCCCCGTGCAACACACTCACTTGCATTCATAGTCCGCCTCGGCTCCTTTCCGAAGAACTCTGTCAATATCTTAATTATAGCTGGAACACGCGAACCTGATCCAACTACCTCAACAGAATGGACATTCTCCACGCTAATTCCAGCCTCCGCAAGAGCCCTGTCCAATGGCCCCTTCACCCGTTCCAAAATCGGGGCGCTTATCTGCTCAAACTCGTCCCTCTTGATAACCCCCCTAACATCCTTCTCATCCATCAGGCACTCAATATTCAGCGGCGCCACCGGGTTTGCACTCAGGACCTTCTTCAACTTCTCACAAGCAACGCGAAGCCTGTGGCAGGCCCGTGCATTCTGGTACACATCAATCTTGTACTCTTCCTTGAACTTGGCAGCAAAGTAGCTAAACAAAACCTCATCAAAATCGCGCCCGCCCAGCGACCTATCAAATGCGTGGGCCAAGATCTTCAGCTGGCCCTTCTTGAACCCTGCAATGCAGACCTGCATGCTAGAATGCCCCACGTCGACAAAGGCGACATTCAATTGGTCATTCTCAGGCAAATCTGTCTTGTAAATTCCATACGCCAGGGCTGTAGCAGTAGTCTCATGGAGCAATCGCAGCGGATGCAGTCCAGCAATGGTGGCCGCATCGAGAACCGCTCTTCTCTGCAGATCAGTGAAGTAAACTGGGATCCCAATACAGCAATCTACCACCGCTGCATTGAGATTATTCCCCGCAATTGTCTTCAGATTCGAGAGAAGCATTCCCAAAACCTGGGTCGGGGTAAAAGCCCGCGCTTCCCCGAGATACCGCGCATGGATTAGGGGATAACCATCAGGGCCTTCAGAAACCGAAAAGGGCATAGATTGAAGATCCCGTTGGAGCTCCGGATCAGAGAACAGGCGGCCGATCAGGCGTTTGATCTGCGAGATCGCGTTCTTAGGGTTCATGATCGAGGATGCGGCACCAGCGGTGCCGATGAATCGCTGCTTCTCACCAAAACAGACGATTGCAGGAGTCTCGCGCTTCGATTCGTCATTAAGGACGACATCGATGCCGCGCTGTCTCGCGACAGCGACGATGCAGCTCTCGTTGCCGAAATCAAACCCTACTACGCTCATATTCTCTGATTAGGAAGAATCAATCTTCTTTGGCGATGAATGATCAATCGATCGATCGATCGATCTTCACCGTCAAGGAGAAAAAATCAAAGGATCAAATACAATATCTGTTGAAGAGCAAAAAAAAAAAAAAAAAAAACTTTCGTCAAAAATCAAATCGATCGAGCAACAAAACAGAAAAATCCAAACTTTGAAGCTATCGACATGGAAGATCAATTTCCAAATAAGAAAACGAAGAGATCTAGGTTTTAGAATGGGATTGAGATGGAAAAAATAGGGTCTTGAGACGAAGAAGAGATTGCAGATCTAGAGAGAGTAGATGGATGTATTGAATTAGGGTTTTGAGAACGTACCTTTTTAGGATAGGATTTGATGAGAATGATAGAATGCTCTTTCCTCTTGAGAAAGAGGGACTGCGTGACAAGTAGTCGTAGTGGGGGACCGTCGATTTAAATTGAAAAGCTGAAAAAAAGGGAACATATGAAACCCTAGATCACTCGTCACATGCTGTTACTTCTTTTTTTTTTTTTCAAATTTTTTTTTTTTTGCGCTATCATGGTTCTCAATCTTTTACGCTGCACTAATTCCTTCGGGCTAAAAAAAAAGCTGAATAAATTTTCTTGTATCCTCAATGTGGTTTTTACTTTCAAAATTAAGTATCGATAAAATTGTCTAACTATTTTAAATCTAGTCATGTTACCAACTCTCCATCCAAAGCTATAGTTGGATCCGGTCTAAAATCGACAACACACGATTGAGGATAATTAGGTCTTATAGTCCCCTTGTATCTGTTAAATAATTAGTTCTTATAATTTTCTTGTATTTGTTAGGCCAATGTAGTTAGTTGGGTTGCTTTTTTTTTTTCTCTTAGCACGTTTTCATTGCATTGGTTTTTTCTTTTGTGAAAATACTTCTTTTTTTATAAAATGAGGTTGTATGCATGTTTTTTTGTGCTAGAGAAGAAATACCATTAGATTTTGAGCTTTTTGTATATACCCCGCTGAGATTTGTAGGATTTATAAATAGGCCACTTAGGTTTTAGTATTTATAAATAGGCCCTTTTTTTTCTTTTTAATACCTTTCATGTCCCAAGATTAGTACTCCTAACAAGAACAGGCAGCCATTGTGAAATTTGTGTTGGATTTTTATATAAATGACAGCTTTGTCTTCCATTAAACAAAAATGAGTATATTATTATTTACAAAACTATCATTATTTTATTTCAAACCCCAAAGGTTTTTCTCAATTACTATCTCATGCACATGACCAAGAGTGGGCCCATGTACAAGAGCCTGAGACTGAAGCCCTAAGCCATATCTGAGAAAAGCCCCCCCCCCCCCCCCCCCCCCCCCCCCCCCACACACACACACACACACACACACGCACGCACGCACAAATTCTAAAAATTAATATATATATATATATATTGCATTTGCCCATTCCCCCAATATTTCTTTTACATAGAGCCAAGCACCACCCCCTCGCAAATTCTAAAAAATATTTTTTTTCACATTTGCCAGTTCCACCAATATTTCTTTTGCACCCCTTCCACATGAAGCATAATCATGTATTTTGAAACTTTCATCAATCCAAGGTGGTCGTCATGTTTGGATTGGATAAATCATATTCAATTATAAGTATAGGTGTTGATTATCGTCATGATCAATTTGGATTTAATGAAATTAGCCTTGTGGATAAAAACAATGAACTTATGTAGGGTTATTATTTCCCACTAAGTCCAATTGTTAATGTTACATTCTTTATAAAAATTAATAATTTGAGTCCAAGCTTTTAAAATTATGCATATAAGGATAAAGAGATCATTTCACATGTCTAAGTACAAAAGTGTCATTTCACTTTAAAAACCTATGGTGGTTGGAAAACTATTGATTTTGAGGACACGGAAGATATTAAAATGAAAATACATGTGCCTATTTATAATTACTAAAACCTTAGGATCCTATTTACAAATCTTACGAGTTATATACAAAAAGCTCTCATATTTTTGCAGCTCTTATTCGAGAAAATAGTAGCCAAACCGGACTTGAAAAAGGAAACATAGAAACGAACCTCCATAGACAATGAGAAATGGTTATAAATGTCGTTTATTGCTCAACTTTGTTTTAGTTGATAATTTTTTTTTTATTTTCTCTATCTTAAAATGCCTAATAAAGACATTTGCATTATGCGGATTTCCAATTTCATAGCTTTGATGATTTATAGAAAATAATTTGATGATTTATAGAAAATAATTTGATGATTATAGAAAATAATTTGATGTATATAAAAGAAATTTTTTTTTTTAGTAGCAGTGTGGAGGGCCTAGGCCGGGCGGACCTACATATGAATGACAGGTAACTAACTTTATTGGCATATTTGTAGTAACTAGTGACATTCTCTCACAGGTTGTCGGTTCAAATCTTAGCATATATGAATAATTTTCTCACAGGTTATTGGTTGTTGGACTTGAATCTTGACCCATATCCGTCACGGAGCAGGTTTGACATCATATATCATAAAACCCATGATAGGTCAGTTCGGGCATGTGAAGCTCACATGCCAATTGAGTCGGCTTGAACTCAAACTTGAGGCCAACCCATTGCCATTCCTAGTCAGAGTAGCTGTGTCGCCTGAGTGGTAGATGTGGTTGGATATCCTTCTAGAGAGATCTGGCCATTAATAGTAGCTTGCTGATGAGCATTTTGCTTCCTTCACTCATGCTTGTTTGTCACTCATGAATATTGGGTCTAAAGTTTTGTTGGATCGAACATGGGCCTTATATTTTGGGTCCACCAGAGTCTTACTAAGCCTAATGAGTTTTTTACATAGATATATTCTGTACATACTTATATATATATATATATTACACAAGATTAGGTGTTGGGTTTTATTTTAGCGTTCTCACTAGGGTTTTTCTTCCCTTATTTGCATCACAATGGAGCTTTTTTTTTGGGCTTCCCGCAGCTCTTATTGGTCAGGTTCAGATCCAGATTCAAAGTCCAAAACAAACTTGCATTCAAACATTCAAACATTGCAAACCTTACTAGGCCCAGACATAAACAATGTGAGTCTCTTTTCCCATATCCGAAATCCCTGAAAGCCAGAGCTGGAAAAAGAAATAAACCCACCAAAAAGGGGTATGGTTCCAATATCTGGACCCATAGTCTGGGTTCAGGTTTGATGAATAGACCTGATCAAAGTTCAAGTCCAAGTCTGGGTTCATGATTTTCATATCCAAGGCCCTAAATACCCATTAGCACAATCATGAATACGTATGTATATTAGGTATATTGTATAAGTGCTTGGTGTCAATTCGGGATTGAATCTTGGCCCTTTATTTGGGTCCAAGTCCATGTTTGGGTGTTAATTTAAACCAGATACAAGTCCTATAACCAAGATTCACGTCTAAGTCCAAGTCCAGGTGCTCGTTAGTAGTTTAATGACATTAGTTTTTTGGAACGCAAATCCTTTTGTGTGCCAGTTGAAAGATCATGTTGTAAGAATTGAGGCTTCTTACGTTGATATCTCTCCCAATTGATTAATAACAACCAAGTTCAGGTTGTTGGGCCAAACTTCTTTAGATCGTGCTGGATTCATCATTGGTTTAAGGTTTTGAGAATTAATAGAGTTGCATATTGGATTGTGAAGAATTTGTTAGATCATGTCTTATATTTCAAGCCAATTGGACCGTATGGATTAGCCAAGATTTATGTAGGGCTATAGGGTATATTGTTGATTGGCACTAGGAATTACTTGAGATAACCATAAACTAAGATGGAGAAAAGAATAGATGAGATGTTCTATCTTTTATGGATTTAGGCACACTTTTTCCATGAACTTTTGTGTTCTTCGTGCGATCATGTGCTTGATTAGATTTGTGTGTGTATCATGTGATTGTGTCGATCAAAGGTTTCTATTTAACCCCAATATAACTCAGGGGGCACAAGTAGGGCAATCATAGCATTTTGCTTAATAGTTGTATTCTAATCATAGTGGTCAATTCCATTCCGCTCCATCTGGAACTCGCTGAAATGTCCCAGAATTGGTTTGGGGCGAAACGAAATACCCACCTATATAAGATTTTGGGTCCACTCTCACCCATGTCAGTAATTCCTAGTCCAATACGAAACCCAATTACGGCCCATTCTGGACATATCTTAATGCTCTCTAAAAAATCTCATTTTGATATATTTATTAAATAGTTTTAATAAGTCCAAATGTTTCGTACTTTCATTCATACATTCTAAAAACTAAAAAGTAGTCAATTGTAGAGTGTAAACCAAACCAAACCAAACCAAGCCTTTTCCCACTAGGTGGGGTCGGCTATATGGATTTGACGACGCCAATCAAATCTGTTTAGGACCATGTCCTCCGTTAGATCCATGTAGGCAAGATCATGTTTAAAAGTTTCTTTCCAACTTTTCTTGGGTCTCCCTTTCCCTCTCCTACTCTTGGCAAACTCCATGCTTTCACACCTTTTAACAGGTGCCTCAAGTGTAATTAACTTAAATGATGCATTTTGATATTATTTTAGCATTTTGCTTCTCTTTTTCTTTTCTTTTTTTCTGTTTTTTTTTTTTTTCAAAAAAAAAAAAAAGAACAGATTATGTCATCAGTGGACTGAAAAGATGATTTTAACTAACATGCACGAGATCAATCATTTTGCCTGAAAACGTGCTTTTTTTAGCACCTTCTACTAGCGTCCCTATCAAGCTTTATTTTATAACGTAAGGGTCCCTAGTGATCTTTGTTTTTTCAATTTTAGTGTTAATATTTTGATGCTTCCTTTCATTTTATTTCTTTACTCAAGCCCGATCTAGTTTTTTTCTACGAAATTGTAGAGGGAACAATGTCATATAACTTAAGTTTTTTTTTTTATTGGTTAAGCTGCTATACCTAACATGAACATGGTTGAGAGTAGAACTTTCCCATCAGTGTTACAGGCTCTTCACCTTTTGCTAATTATTAAAATACACGAGAGGGAGAGAGGGCTTCGATACATTTAAATTAATGCAGAAAGACAGAACAGAAACACAAGTTAGAGCCAAGGTGAATCATAAAGAGGTGTTACAACAGCCTTGACTTGCAGGTACTTATCCAGGGCATGCAACCCAAAGTCTCTCCCAAATCCGCTCATCTTATACCCTCCAAAAGGGCAACCCCTATCAAATGCAAAGTAGCAGTTCACCCAAATCGTCCCGGCTCGAATCGATCTGGACGCTCGATTCACCAAGTTCATGTCCTTGGTCACTATCCCTGCTACCAACCCATACCTTGTTCTGTTTGCCCGTTCAATTGCCTCCTCTACCGTTCTACACGCATCATGAGATTAATTAAATCAACCAAGCAATATGTGTGCATCACACCACATTACTTTAAAAGAAGGAATTGCTAATGAATTAATGTAGAGTATTAAACATACAAGTATACAACTAAATCACATCATTGATCATATATAAGAAGAGAAGAACGTAATGCTTACTTGAACTTCATGAGAGACATAACAGGTCCAAATATCTCATCCTGTGCTATCACCATGTCATCCTGCATGGCTCCATCCATCCATCCACATGATTTAAATTAGCTTCAATACATATGTATATATTATGTATTTACATGTATGAATGATAATTTATTAAACACTTGCCTTAACACCTGTAAAGATTGTGGGCTCTATGTAGTAGCCTTTTTCACCACAGGGTTTACCCCCTGTTAGAAGAGTAGCACCTTCACTCTTACCGAGCTCAATATACTTGAGAACCTTTTCAAACTGTTTCCTGTCCACCTACAAAACAAGTAAAAGATATTGTAAGAACTGGCTATAGCAGAGAAGGATTACAAGGTATTGGACATACTGATGAAGCAACATTGTTTTGAAGGAAACTTAATTCCTACTCATCTGGATGTAATTCAAATCACGGGTGGAATAGATAATAATCCATTCTACTAGTATGGGTTACTATTATTACCAGTGGAATGGATCATGATCCATTCTCTATATAAATTTAAGTAAAATGTTAAGCTACCTGAGGCCCTTGTTGAACATGGGGACTGAAAGGGTCTCCCACCACCCAACTTTTCGCCCTCTCAGCCGACTTTCTTACAAATTCATCATAAATTCCTTCCTGAACATAAACACGGGACCCCGCTGCGCAGATTTCGCCCTGAAAATTCAATCAGTGGTGTGGGTTATTTTCTAATTATACTAGAAATTCTTGTAAAAAGATTTGGGGGGATAGAGATCAAGAATGCCTTGTTAGAGAAGATGGCCATGCGAGCAAGATCGACTGCCATGTCCACATCAGCGTCGTTGAAAATTATAAGAGGGCTTTTCCCACCTAGTTCAAGTGAAACAGGCTTCAAATTGCTTTTGGCTGCTGCCTCCATTATTAGTTTGCCCACTTGAGTAGATCCTGTAAAAGCAACCTATAACCAGACAATTAATTCAAAAATAAAATGTGTTGTAGTTCTAGAAAAAAGAAAAATGGATTGTAGCTTGTAGACTGGAGATGGATGGACAATCAACAAAACTAATGTTGACAGTGGAGAGAAAGTAGCCAAGTCATATTGGTGAATAACCCTGGACAGTTGGATTGTCCTTTAATCAATCTATATGCGAAACAAGTAATGGATGTTGATGATGCCAAAATTGGGTTTCGGACACCACCGGTCAAGTAATAAATGTAGTAATAAATGCGGTAAATAAATGAGAGAGAGAAAGGGAAGTTTATAGTGGTTCGGTCTGTGTAACCTACATCCACATCATAAAGGCAGAGGTTGCCTGTGGTATTTTACTTCTCCAATGAGTAGGGATTACAGGCTAGAAGAATACAAGAGTAGAAAAATGGAAAGATATCTATTGCCCCCAAGTGCTGGTGGGGCTCCTCGATTTATAGTCCTCCCCTAACAGATGGGGACGACGCTTCAGCAACGTTTGCTCTGCTTGAATGGAGCCTTCGAACTGCCCTCGCGCTGGACGAGGCAGGTGAGATATTCTCCACAGGACTTGGTAAAAACGGGACTGCTTCCGAAGAGACGTGGCTTCCTTGACTTGGCTAAGGTATGTGGATCTGGACCCGGACCTGAACGGATCAATCGGGCTTCCACTGATTTGGAGTTTGGCTCATTGGGCTATTCTGACCTGACCCATCCTCATGGGTTGGGTCATTTGAGCCTGACTCATCAGATGTTTAATAAAAAAAAAAAAATTGGGTGATTTTCATGTATATCATCAAAGATCATGGGTTTATCTGACACCTTTTATTAATATCTCCATCCATGCATATTAGATAATCACAAAGAGAAGAGAGAAGTCTTTTCATTAGTAAACCTCCAATCCATGAGCAAAAGCTTGGCCCTGTAGTTGATAGGCCTAATATTGGATCAGATCCAGCCATGGGCCTAGGATTTTGGTTCGCGCCAGACATGTTTAGCAAAAAGGACTCTGTATATACTGTAGAACTTTTGGAATTCCTACATCATTTTTGCTGCATCTGTTGAGCACCAATACATGAGAGAGAAAGAGAGAGAGAGGGAGAGAGGGGAGTTACTGTATCAATATCCATATGAGAGGCAATTGCAGCTCCAGCCGTGGGCCCAAAACCAGTAACGACGTTGATTACTCCATCTGGGACACCGGCCTAAGATCAAACAAACAAAAGCCCCATCAAGAGACTCGATTGTAAAACAACAACAACAACATCAATAATGATAACCCCAATAAGAATAAGAATATGTAGCAACGAGTCCCACCACAAAGTCTTTGAGTATTAAAAATAATGGACCCGAACTAAACTTGATTGCATTGTTTACACAAGGAGGAAAATTACCAGCTTAGCTAGATGGGCATAATAGAGTGCAGAAAGAGGCGTCTGCTCAGCGGGCTTGATGACCATGGTGCAGCCCGCGGCCATGGCAGGGCTAGCCTTGGTGAAGAACATTCCGGATGGGTAGTTCCAAGGGATGATAATTCCGGCAACCCCAATTGGCTCCCGCAATGTGTAGCCCTGCATGGATCTCGACATCTTCAATGTCTCACCGTGGATCTTATCGGCAGCACTGGCGTAGTATCGGAGGATATCGGCTGCTCCTGGAATGTCTAGTGCCTTGCTTGCAGTGAACAACTTGCCCCCATCTAGACTGTCCAGGGCCGCCAGTTCTTCCACGTTTTCACTCATTAAGTCTGCTAGTTTCATCATAATCTTTCCCCTCTCCTGAACATTACTCAAAACAAAGATTTGGTTAGCTATCCACAACTACAAGGTTACCCTACCACAAGCAGTGTTACCTAAATTGGTCCATGTTGTTGCTTGTTACACGGTTATCTATGAGTTAAGTCTTTAGAGTAAGTGGTTGTCAACATGGTCGAAGCGTGGGAGAGATTTTAGAGTAAGTGGTTGTCAACATGGTCGAAGCGTGGGAGATCGAGCGTTCAAATCCCAAGTAATTGTATTGCCTTGTATTCTCCCACAAAAGGAGCCCTCCTAATGTACATCCATGAGGATACTCAAACCCATATTTAAAAGCCAGTCAAAGGGGGTATTCGGTATTTTGGGGTTCCTTTTTTTCCCTTTGCAAAGGGTCAATAGAAAGATGATATCCATTTGATTGATTTGATCTAATAGAGGGCTTACCAAGCCGGTCATCCTGGGCCATTTTCCATGATCAAAGGCGTCACGGGCTGCCTGGACCGCCAAATCTACATCTTCTTTATCTCCTTCCGCCACTTTCGCTATCACTTCTCCACTCCGTGGGTCTATAGTCTCAAATGTTCTCCCTGAAACAAAAAGGAAAAAAATTACAAAAAAAAAAAAAAAAAAAAACTAAAAAGAAAAAAAAAAGATATAGATATATATGTAATCATTTTGATGTGTTTTAAGAAAAAGAAGTCTTGAACCAAAAGACTTAAAGTACATAATTTGTATAATCTTCACCTGGTCAAACCAGTGAATCTTGTTTCTTAGAAACATATATATAGTTTTTACTAGCATGACTAATTTGCCTTGAGGAAATAAGGGTCTTCTTGAGAAGGCCAAAAATCTCACCCCAGCCTACAAATCACAAGTTGCAAGTCTCTGCTGACATATTTATCTACTTTCGAAGATAAGGTTTGATTGGGAGGAATCAAAGTAAAAGAAAAGTCATGACATGGGTTAATAATTCTGTACAATAGAAGAGAAGGAAAGTGAAGCAGCCATAATCTGAAGAGAGATAGAGATGAGAGGACTAAATTTTGAGGGGACAAAAATAAAGAAAAATGAGGTGAATCAACTTAAGTAACTACAGAAAGCATCTTCAAAAGTTCAACCCATCAAAGAGATTTCAAACATGGAAAAAAAAAAAAAAAAACATGTTAAAACTCATGATTCTGGTATGCAAATCATAGAAAAAGAACCATATGAAGCATGAACAGAGCCAGGAATTTAGAGAGAGAGAGAGAGAGAGAGAGAGAGAGAGAGAGAGAGAGAGAGAGAGAGAACCAGAAATGGCATCGACGAATTGTCCATTGATGAAGAGCTTTGTGAATTTGATTTCTGGAAGCTTGAATTGCTTGTTAGACATTCCATTGCAGTCAGCTGCCGCCATAGCTCAGTTTTTCTATCTCTGTTATGTTCCAAAAGAACCATTTTGATGTTCATATAAAGAGGGAGAGGGGGGGGTCTATAGTGTATACAGAAGATACGTAATATATTATTTTTTTTAATGAGTGGGCCACCTTTGATTGATAAGACTTTGGCATAAATTCTATTTCTCAAATTCCACTCCGTGGTGATAAATTTCTGATGATATATGGATGTGTAGAATAGTTTTGATGTACAATATCTTAGATGGATTTTATTTCGGTCCAGAAAAATTTGCATCTAGAGATAGTGATATTTGAGCTGCAAGGATGACAACAGTGCATACATCAGCAGTTTGGTCCCATTAGGAAATGGGCATCGCTGGACATTTTTAATTCTTAGTGGAAGATTTCAATTGACGGTCTAAATGAGATCGGTTAATTGGTAACAATCAACTTAGATTTGACATTTTGGCCCCTAGAAATGACATGCGATTAGTTTGTCATGCATGTCTAATCTAAAATTCCCCTCTAATAATTTCCTTGAGTCTAGAACAGAGTGTCAGTTCTCACTTCGCCTCGCAGGATTCGAATCCTGAGTATGCTATTTTTTTCTGTATGTGCGGGCTTTCCTTCCCACTTGTATAGCCTTTTTTTCGCCGTGTGTAGGCTCCTTTCCCTCTCAATCGAGTGAGTTGTCTTCACATGTGCATGCGTGTTGTTATTTGGGTCCCAACCCTTGGCTGGGTTAAAAAAAGAAATCATTTCCTTGAGTAAGTGGTTCCACCAACATGCGAATCGGGATCCCCGGTTGCACCTATTAGGACAAGAAAGATGCTGGGATCTCCATTGTGGGGCCTATTTAGAGATAATCCTAATCGTTCAAAATGAATCAAATTTTCCCGAGTGACATCCTCAGTTTTTACTTTAACGGCACATGATGGAAAACGTGACCAGTTGCTGATATGACATTACTATTGATGTGGTGTTATAACGTTTCCATCACGTGTTTAATTGAACGATGAGATCTACTCCTATTGAATCTAAAATTTGATGACATATTACTGGAGGGGATGAGACTCATCTTGAATGACCCAATTAATCTCTATATGGGCCCCATGATGGGGATCCCTGAATGTATCATACGGTTTCATGTAATAGCTGACAATGGATCAGACTCCCAAATGCCACTTGGTATGTCAATCTTAATCCGATGTATAGTTTTTTTTTTTTTTTAAGCATGATGTTCACAATTGCTTTCAAAATTGAGCACATGGGAGATATTGTAAGGCCCCTTGAGCTTATTAGATGCAAGAAAACTTTAGGACCCATCCACATGCAAAGAGTCAAATAGAACAAAGATTAATAGTCGTCTTATATAAGTGCATGAAATAGATAGTCAAAATAGAGACTTCACCCTCTATCTATTGATTGTCTATTTCATAGCAATAGGTTAGATAACTATCTTTCAAAGAATACCCGGCTGGGACTAATCTTTTCTCTTCCTTTTGTTCCAGGATCTATCATTCCTTTTTGCCATATGCTTATGTAACCCTTCTGGATAACACTGTGTCTATCGACACCGGCCTGGTGATCCACTTATCACTATCTCTTAATAAATCCACTCCCTTTTTCAGTAAAAAAAAAAAGAGCCATCTATCATCTTCTAATAAACTTGACTTCGATACCTTTAGATGTATCCATTTGCAAACAATAAAGTTCAATGACATTAATAATCATTTGATTTAAGGCTATAAAATAGACAATTTAGATAGAAACTCTGCCCCTATTTGATGAACATCCGTTTCATGACTTAAATTATACAGGTAGCAAGCCGTCAAGGCGGTGGTGGCTCTTGGGTCTGCTCCCCAAGCTTTCGAGTTCGACTCCACTCCTTGTGTTATTCGGGTATTATGTGTGCATCCATATATGTTCCCTCCAAGAAATAGTCTTTGCCCGTTAGAATCGAGTGACCCACCGGCCAAAGGTTTGAAGGCTGAGCTGGCGAGGGATATCTTGGGTCATCAAAAAAAAAAATATACATGTACCAATATTCAATAAACTAGATTAAATCACATAAATAAAAAGAAAATAACGTTCCTTAAGTGTAATACTATAATTCACTTGAAACGCCCATTAAATCACTCATATACAAAATATACATAGTACTAATCTGACAGTGATTTTAAAGCCTTTCTTGATTTCTTCATCATTAGGGTGAGTCCGTGAAGATTAATTTTAAAGATGTGTACTTTTGATGTAACCCTTGTCTAAAAATGAAGAATTTACATTACTTTTACTTTAATAGTAAATTCTCAAACGGGCCCAAATAGCAAAACAACAACTCCATAGCATTTCTTATCGTATATGGGCCCCACCATGTGCCATCACACGGAGGTCCTAGGTAGGGATGCCAACACTTCCATTGTTTAGGTGAGTGGTTCTCATAGAAAGCCCAATATTTTAAAGAATAATTTGTTAGAAGAAAAATAGAAAATGGAAAAAATGCCGAAAAGGGACCCGCTTGAGTATTGGTTCAGTGGCATAATGCGTGGTTTTGCTCTGCATTTTGCGTGTTAGACATGCCCTAAATTTATTTGGTACACGTATGCCATGGTTTTGTATGTGTACTCGGGAGATTAATCCCATGAGGTCAAATACAATGGGGGATTAATCCTATAAGGTCAAAAAAAAAAAAAAAGTGGAAAAGGAGAGAGAAGAGAAAAAAAACAACTCAAGGAATCAAGGTTGGGAGCTATTCTATTTGCAGTCATGAAAGCAAAAGCAAAGGGTCACTCCTGAATCCATGTTCTCTCAAATACTCTGGAGCCTGGAGGTGGTTTAGGGTCTACAGACTGGTCTATTGATTTCCAAGTTTTAGATATTTTGGACCTTGTGTCTCATTTTGAGATGGTTAGTTTTAGCCATATCCCTAGATCTCTGAATAATGTTTCCCATGTAATGGCAGGTGGAGTGGTTTGAAAACTTTTCGGAATAGGTTCCAGAGGACTTCCCTTTGGTGTGGTTTGTCTAGTCGTTTTTGTTGTCCGTTTAGTTTGTCATTGTTGTTTGTTTTCATGAATCTTACATTCCAGGACAGAAAATGTCCTATGTGGCATTCCAGGACAGCCTTTTACTGTTTCAAAAAATGTCCTATGTGGCACTGTGGCTAAAAGGGGCTAAAAGTTGAACATAATTACAACTTTTGCCATCAAGAAAGAAAGAGGGGGAGGACACTTGTGACTTGACTGCACGTGGAAGAGAGAGGGGAGAGAGAGAGGAAAGTAAGAGAGAGAAAATGAATGAGGGAGGGGGGCGGGGGGGGGGCTGATGGGTTTATTTTTTCTGCTAATCTCAATCTCAGCCATCCATCACACTTTTTTGTGGACCCCATTTTACTATTCATCTCATTGTTTTTCTCAGAGAACTAAAATTTGAAAAATAAAAAAGCAGGGGAGCCGGGTCCGATTTGGTTGGCCAGAGTAGTAAAAAAAATTAAAAGTTAAAGAACATTAAAACAATATTTTTTTTTGAAATTTGGAGTGTAAACTCTTAAATTATAAAAGTTAATAAAACAAAATACTAAAAACCCTAAACATTAAAAGCATAAATCATATATACTAAACATAAATAAAAAAATATTAACCTAAACCAGAAATATATCTATTATACATTCCAGGACAGCCTTTTACTGTTCCAAAAAATGTCTTATGTGGCACTGTGGCTAAAAGTGGCTAAAAGTTGAACATAATTACAACTTTTGCCATCAAGAAAGAAAGAGGGGGAGGATACTTGTGACTTGACTGCACGTGGAAGAGAGAAGGGAGAGAGAGAGAGGAAAGTAAGAGAGAGAAAATGAATGAGGGAGGGGGGCGGGGGGGGCTGATGGGTTTATTTTTTCTGCTAATCTCAATCTCAGCCGTCCATCACACTTTTTTGTGGACCCCATTTTACTATTCATCTCATTGTTTTTCTCAGAGAACTAAAATTCGAAAAAAAAAAAAGTAGGGGAGCCGGGTCCGATTTGGTTGGCCAGAGTATTAAAAAAAATTAAAAGTTAAAGAACATTAAAATAATAATTTTTTTTGAAATTTTGGAGTGTAAACTCTTAAATTATAAAAGTTAATAAAACAAAATACTAAAAACCCTAAACATTAAAAGCATAAATCATATATACGAAACATAAATAAAAAAAATATTAACCTAAACCAGAAATATATCTATTATACATTCCAGGACAGACTTTCACTGTTCCAAAAAATGTCCTATGTGGCACTGTGGCTAAAAGGGGCTAAAAGTTGAACATAATTACAACTTTTGCCATCAAGAAAGAAAGAGGGGGAGGACACTTGTGACTTGACTGCACGTGGAAGAGAGAGGGGAGAGAGAGAGGAAAGTAAGAGAGAGAAAATGAATAAGGGAGGGGGGCGGGGGGCTGATGGGTTTATTTTTTTCTGCTAATCTCAATCTCAGCCGTCCATCACACTTTTTTGTAGACCCCATTTTACTATTTATCTCATTGTTTTTATCAGAGAACTAAAATTCGAAAAATAAAAAAGCAAGGGAGCCGGGTCCGATTTGGTTGGCCAGAGTATTAAAAAAAATTAAAAGTTAAAGAACATTAAAACAATAATTTTTTTTGAAATTTAGAGTGTAAACTCTTAAATTATAAAAGTTAATAAAACAAAATACTAAAAACCCTAAACATTAAAAGCATAAATCATATATACTAAACATAAATAAAAAAAATATTAACCTAAACCAGAAATTCTAAGAACACTAAATCCTATAAAGTCGTAAACCCCAAATCCAAATAAGTTAATTTACGAAAAAAAATTTATCGTGTCAACGGCACGGGTTACCGCTAGTATACATACATATCAGTAATATTTAGGTGAGAATTAGTTCTCACATATTATATGAGAACTTTTTTGTGGGGTCTAATTATGGGGCCCATTTGGGGATGAGACTGGGGGAATGGAAAGATTTATGTGAGACCACCCCAAGTATCAAGTTTGATCCCAAACTCACACTAACTCCTTCATCCGTGGCCCACAAGTTTAATGGCTTCATATTAAAAAAAAATTCAACACTCGATCCAACGGTTCAGTCCATTTGGATGTATGTCAATCCATGGGATTAGTGACAATAAGTGGATTCCCTATTAGTTGCTAGGTTTAGATGGGTTGCTAGTTGGGTTTATATATGAGAATATCTAAAAAACCTCACTTTAAAAACTCATTTTTTGCTCTCCCGTGTTTTTATTTTAGGATGTAGCACTTTATGCCAATCCAATCATTTCACACCTACTACCCCCGTGAATTGGTATAAATCTCAAATTTGACACTCATCCAACTTTTGCTCACAAAGTAATGCCTCTAAAATCATTAAACTTTGGGGTAATTGATCAAGGGGTTAGGTTAATCTAATGGAGTTAAAAATTTTCACATAAGTAGATCTTATCTAGATCATTCCATCCAGTGGCATTGTATGGTTGTCGTACACTAGTTTTTACTTATTATATAAGAATTTTTTTACGGGACCCAACTAGTAATTTATCCAACCCTAGCAACCAATAGGGAACCCCCTAATAGTCACTAATCCTAAGGATTGACACACATCCGAATGGACTGAACCGTTGGATCGAAGGTTGAATATTTTTTTGAATATGAAGCCATTAAACGTGTGGGCCACGGATGAAGGGGTTAGGGACATGTGTTTGGGGTCAAACTTGATATAAGGGGTGGTCTCACATAGATCTTTCCATCCTCCGGTCCCAAATGGAGCCCACAATTGAGTCTCACAAAGAGATTCTCATATAATATGTGAGTACTAAGTCTCACCTAAATATTATATATATAGGGAGATACTCCTATGAGAGATGCTCTCACCTTATTATGAGAGATAAAGTGGGGGCCCTCACATTCATATTCAATGCCAACAACTTAAATCCTTTATCTCTCATATAAGGTGAGAAATATCTTTTATAGGAACATCTCATATATATCAGACCACATGTGCACTATTTTTTAATCCGCAGCATCATGAATGGCATGTGCAATTCAAAGGTGATTCTTGCCTCTAGAATGGTCTGGATGCAGCGGTTTTTTCTATGTGGGCATGTGAGTGTTTTTTCTATATATCTTATGATGGAGGTGGATGGGAGATCTGGAAAGATGCAATGCGTATGTGCTTGACTTTTGTTTTTCCCCCTCAACTAGGACCTTTACACGATAAAAAAGAAGAAGAAATCATTAACATGTGACTTTTATTTATTTATTTAATCTTTTGGTGAGGGGGATGTAATTTCTTTATCTTTTAAAAAAAATGTGAGCTTTGCCTGACTAAAAACAGAAGAAAACATGCGTCTTTTGCTATAGCATTGAGGCATTCTTTATATATTCAAATGTTGCACGATCAACTCCAATGATAGTTTAATTGGTATGGGACCACAGTTTGCACTCAGAGGTTATATGTTAGAAATTACACTACTACACTAAGGCTATAGGAGAATTTATCCGGCTTTCCCCCTGAGTCTGACACTTTACTTTTAAAATCAAGTGGAGTGAAGTGAAATAAAAAGTATGAATAAAATATGTAGTGAGTTATGGTGATATTTTATTTTTAGTTATTTGGGATGGAATATTGTTGACTTTTGGTACGAGAAATATAATTTTTTTGTCTTTTAATTAATAAATGTAGCTGTTTATTGACTTTTTGTTGGAAAAGTTAGAGAGAGTTTTGAAAAAAAGTATTTTTTATATGATGTTTAACTTGACTTCACTCCACTTAACTTTACAAGTGGAATTACCAAACTAGACAAGGAATATAAAAAAAAAAAAAAAAAGCTGCATGGATAGACACACTTTTTTTTTTTTTGGTTTATTAAATCAGCATGCGGTTCCACTTTGCTTTGCATCTGTATAAGAAAGTCGGATATCACATGGGTCTTCACTCTTCCCCCAACTGCCCACCTCATGTGTTTACAAGATTCCACATTGATGATACGTTTATTTTATTTTATGCTGTACAGAAGGATGTGGTGGTGTGGTCTGATTGTGAATGTGAGGTCCACTTGATCTGTCCACTTAGCGAGGTGGAAAGTTGGACAATCTGGATTGTACTTATGGCCTTTTGCTTTTGCTTCTTTTTTTTTTTTTTTCTTCTTCTTTTTATAATGATAGGCCTACGACAATTGCCTAGAACTATTAGAAAAGACGTGGTAGGATATCGCAAAATGAGGTATCCTATAGTCATAGGATATCTCAAATAAATTTTCATCAGACTTCCTTTCTACCAAAGCAAAATAGAGATGGAGAAAAGTGAATGTGGTAAAAAACCCCTTTTCACCGAGTTCATCATCTTCGATTGTTTTATGAGTTTTTCTTCATTTTCATCTAATCATCTTGCTTTGGATTTGGCAAAGAATATATCATTCCACACCATTTACCTTATTTATTCTTTACAACTTCTTTGATTTTTAATGGTTTGGGATTTTAGAGCAAAAAATTCATGGTTGAGAAGGCGAAGATCGCCTCCGGTTCCACCAAGTGGCCCTTCTTCCACCGCCTCAACTAACTCATCGGCCTCGTCCGGAAACCCAATTCAACTCCTCACGCAACGCCTTATTTTCTTTTATCTTGATCTGTTTTAGTTTTTCTTCTTGATTGGGGCTTTTTTAAGACTAGACATTTAGATGCACTAATGTTGATTTATAAACTGCGTTCACATCTAGATGCACATCCCGTAACAAGACCAAACATTTTAGGAAAAAGTTATAAAAGATGGTATAGTAAGAGTTCTCAGAAGTCCACAATGAAATGATAAACAAAGAAGACAAAATAAAGTTCTGAATTTGTAGTGAAAATGTGCTTTGGGTTATTTTGCAATATCCCACAGCCATATGATATCATATTGTCCAATATCCTTCAAACGAATATCACAATATGAGACATCCTACAGTCATAGGATATCACACGAATAAAGGTGAAATCGCCACTCTCACCGCGTCCTTTTGAGTACGAACAACTCTACGGTAATTAGACCTTTTCCAACATTTCTAGGGTAATTGTCGGATTGAAGGCTTGTTGTACGATCATTATCCCCTTGTTGATTTATATATACAATTAAAAGAGCAAGCTTTGCTATAATGCCCACCTAGAAGTTTGTGATTTAAAAAAAAAAACTGGATTTGCGAGTTACTATTTTAATCACCTAGACTAGAAGTGGCCAAATTTCAGCTTTTCGGCTAAGTAACATGGGTGTTAAACTTTGCATGATTATTGATGGCAACCATGAAAATTAAATGAGTGTTAGATTTTTGTTGGCGGCATTTGATAGGGGTCAATAACTGTGAAGGGGTTGAATTGATTGTATAAGGGCCAGTGCTCTTGCTAGTCAAGCCATTCCTTACTTGGAAGTGGTTTGGGCGCGTTTATAGTTAGTTTCTCATAACTAAATAATCATAATTACTTACAAATTTTATAAAACCACTTTTCACACACACACACAAAAGACCCTAACTTCCAATCTAACTAAAGTAGCACGCCCTAATTTGACACTAATTTAAAAATAAATTATATTTATATTATATACAGCTATTTAATTTTTTTATAGAGATAAAATTAAGTGTTCAGGTCATTTCACTGGACTCGGATTGACATCCCTCCTAGTCAATGTGCTAATCACTCTCTCTCTCTCTCTCTCTCAAGTTATGTATGTAGGTGTGCCCCACAAGAAGTGACGAAGGCTTACACCGCATCGTTTGGAGTTTCTAACATGAGAGAGAGTATGAGACTCATTTTTTTTATTTAGTCAAAAAAGAAAAAACACACACATGAGTGATGAGACGCATCTGTGTCTATTCACCACATTATAGACTATTCTATGGAAGTGGTATGGATGAATGGTAGGGAAAAGTACAATACAAGAAAAATCTGAATGGTTGGGTTTGGTTAGATTAGGTTTGGGTATATGACTGAATATGATGGGTGTACCTCACCTATTATCATTGGTAACTTGTGGATGTGGAAGTGGTAACCACCGCTGTGTAAAAACCCAGTAGTAACAAGTGAAACTTTTTCTAACATATGAACTATGGTTAGTGGTTGGGAAACCCACTCTCCTTTTATTGGAAGGAAAAGCCTAACCAATATCAATTCATAGAAGAAATCCTTGATTCCAAGCAAAATCCTTCTATTTTGTTTCTTTGCCAGGTGAATAAGAAAAGTTTAGGACATAAGCATTAGATTATTGAGAGGATTTTTCCGGTAGAAGATCATTGGGAGAAATTTTTTTGGTGAAAGATTGTTGAGAGGATTTAAACAACCAAAAGTACATTAAAAAAGAAACCCTTCTTTCCTAGCTTTCTTGCAAATAAAGCACGTTTAATCTTTCATTTAGAATCTTCTTGCATTGCCAATACAGGCTTACACGAGCAAATATGTTCAAATTGTGTGCGTCAAGGGTCCCAAGATGGGCATAAAGAAGAAAGATGTAATTGTTATCCACACTTAAATTATTGGAGTGGTTAGGAAGTCCAATAATGAGTTCGAGATCCCTGTTTTGAGCTGCTTAGGGATGTCTGTGGTATAAAGTGCTAGCGGCACAATAAAGGATTCAGTAAAAGCTTATAGACGAAAAAAGGCCCTCTAGTTGTTTGTCTGCTTTTTTTTTTAGTTATTTTATATTATGGTCGATATCAGCCATTATACGTGTTCAGCAAATAAGACAGATCAGGTTGGAGAAAATCTGAGTGACGCGAGGATATAATGTTAAGTGGGGTTTATCCGAGATCCAAGCCAAACAACTTGATCAAAGAAATAAAAAGGAACTGTAGACACTGTTGGGATGTAACGTGAGAGAATGTAATTTCAAATCCAAACTTCTAAAATTTGGAGTAATGATCTCTCATGTATGATGAATCATTAGTTACTGTTCTGATCTTGGATTTATGAGAAAAATCAAAATTAATTGTGAAAGATCCAGATCTCCATCGTCAACAGAGGCCTGGGGCCAGTGACCAATGCAGTCCACGAGATGACGTCTGCAACACTGGAACATTCATCAAACATCTGGCAGGTGGAACCCAATTCTCCACAGTTGGAGTACATCGTGATGGACAAAACGTCGGAATCCAATACAAACTTGAAAACATGGGCATGAACCTGTCGACCCAGATCGAGGAGGGAGGAGATGGAGCAGGATCTGATGAGGAAAGGGAAGGTGAAGTTGTCGGGGGGAGATTTGGGAGCGGAGCATTCGGATGTAGAGATGGACGGATGAGATGGGCTGATGGGTTTGAGAGAAGGCTCGGATCACGGTGTTGTACATGAAGAGAGTGGGGTTTTGGAATTGGTCGAAGAGAGATTGGGCGTAGTTGAGATGGCCTGTTAGGGAGATGGCGGAGAAAGCGAGGATAACTGCATGTTGTGAATGGGTCTTTTGTGGAGGCCTGTGGTTATGATTTGGGCGTGGAGTCGAGTTCCGACATGTTTGAGAAGGCTCTAGGGCTTGGGAGAGGTTGGGATTAGTGTTGCCGACGAGTATTCGATTATCCGATTATCCAAAAGTTGTTATAAAAGATTATTCGATTCTCCGATTATTCGAAAGTTTTAATCCGAAAAGATTTGAAACTAGAACTAATTTTAGGTTTCGATTGATAAATGAATTCGGGTTCGGAATCTAACTTAGGTTCCAATTGATAAATGGGTTCGGTTCCGAGTCCATATAGGTTCTCACAAGTCTTTGATATTGCAAATTAACTATACCTCGAAATAAACTTTTTTTGACATTTTTATGTATAATGCTGGAGGCAGTAGACTTGATGTACAGTTATAAGTTAAATGATATACTTATTTTAATAAAAACTGTAAAGTTGAAGAGAAGTTAGAACCAATTTTAAACTAGATCCACTTCTCTAGGTGGATCCAGTTTCGGAACCGGGTCTGGAACCAACAAAACAGCTTCCGGGTCAAAATTGGATCCGGAACCGTTATTTAGAAACGGGTTCAGATCCAATATGGTTCCAACCCAGAACCGTTCCATTTGCAACCCTAGTTGGGGTGGTGCATGAAAGCAGCTTTGGTACTGTTGGTTACCATCCAAGAGGAAGCAAACGAAATGGGGGAATAAACTCCAAGGTGGGCAGTGACGTGTTCGACTATCCAAAAATAATAAAAATAAAAAGACGAAATTAAAGGGGTCGAAAGGACCAGATCTGCCTACACGATTTTAGAGGAACGTTTTCTATCTAGTGCCCATCTATGGAGTTTTTTTTTTCCGTAAATTCCTATATATATAGGGAAATTCTAAAAAACGCTCCACTTTAAAAACGTCACTTTTTCCGCCCCTTTTTTTTTCTGTCATGGGGATCATGTTGAGTCAATCTAGTTTTTTCATACATACTACCCTGCCATAAATAGTCACAAGTCCAAGTTTGACACTCATCCGACTTTTCCTCACCATTTGATTGAAATTATATATTATAAAATAATACCTCTTAGCCATTAAGTTTTAGCGACATGGATCAAAAGGTTATGATGATGTTATGGACTCAAGATTTTGCATATATAGATAGGCCTCGTATGGATCCTTCCATCCAACGGACTAAGGGCATTTTCTCTTAAAAAAATGCTCAAGGGCTGTATAACGCTCTTTTATATATATATATATATATATATATATGAGAAATGCTCCTGTGAGAGAGTAACTCTCATGGTACTTTGAGACTAAGGGGTGGGCTTCTCATATTTAGGCTATTGGCATTGGATATGGATGTGAGGGCCCACACCTTTACTCTCCTGGAACCATCTTAAACACCGGTCAACTGTCAACAGTAAATTCAAGCTTAAAAAAAAAAAAAAAGCAAATCCAAGCCGTTGAGGCTCTTTTAGCCAATACATTTCTGATTTCTCATAAACCATTGATGTATAACAGTATATATCATTTTGCAGAGTACTTCGGCTTTAGAAGTATTTCCAACCACATGATGATTTAAGCATTGGTTTCTGCCCTTTATTATATTTTGGTGCAGACCCCCCAAACTCTCTCTATCTCACAGATTATTACAAAACGAAGAAATGACCATGGAACAAATAACCAAAGCAACTTCAACTAAGTTTATTCACGAGCAGATCAAAGTACATGAATACAACAGCTCTCCCTTCATTTCTAAGTTCTAATATAACGTCAACCCATCCTTCGAAAGATCGACGAGGAACCCGCGTACCTCGCAGAGAACGATCGAGAGAGGTTCTCCGGCTCGATCCACGCTGACCCATGATCAAAATTCTGCGAATACGAGTAAGGATCATATGGTATGTGAACTGAAGCTGAAGAATCGAATATCCTTCTTCTTCCTTTCTGTAGCTTTCTCCATAAAACCAACCACATGGGCTGGCTACTAGATCGACTGGTTGGGAGATCCAACGGCTCGAACTCAATGCCTTCATTGCGTCTGGTGAGACTGCGGAGATATCTGGAGCCTTTATGGCTGGAGCTGCAGAAATTACAGGCCCCAAGTGCACAACATGTCTGCTTGTTGTTGTGGTTTGGACTCCAATCCATTGGAACTGCACTGCACCAAGGTGGTGAATGCGTGTATGCTAATGCAATGTATTTATTGACGTTGGTGGTTGTCTGAGAGTAAGCGAGACGGATTTTTCAACGGTCTATATTGGCCTGCTTAGTTGACCCATGCTGGAGCCGTGGTTCAGCTCTGCATTCAGAGAGAACTTTTTTCTTGGGGCCTCATCAATCGTGGATGTGTGTCCAACAGAATACCATGCGGACCGGCCTCTGTGGAGCTCACATATGGCTCAACCAATCTTGGTGTTGTTGATCTAGGGCCTAATAACAAGCAAGAGAGAACAAGCACACACATGGCAGACAGAGATTCACGTGGTTCGGCTAATGGACTACGTCCACGAGAGAAGACGGAGATCTTTCCTATATAATCAAAAGAGAGTTTCATTTCAACGGCTCTTGCCTTTATTTATAATATCAATCCAAAACCCTGGTGCACCCATAACAGCCCTACTCCTAATCTCATTTTAACAAGAGCGGTGTAAGGGCCCGGTTAACTATGACTATTAACCTATGCACCCAATACCATTGACTTCTATTGAACCATATAAGTCAAGACATGGGATGTAGAGGATATAAAGATTTCAATGGGACCCACCTGTGTGCAAAATTCCAAGTCTACATACATGACTGGTTGAGCCCTACGCGCCCCACATGCCAATAACATTGAAATCTTTCTATCATCTAAATCCCAATTGGTCCCAGTTCACACCCAACCTGCTTCATATCAAACTTGGATTGAGACCTTATGATGAACGGGTTTATGATATGAATTTGCCTACAACAAATACAGATTGGATCGGATTGATACCAATTGTTTTTTTTTTTTTCTAATATGTTGAAAATAAAAAACACATTTCATTTATAATTTAATGTATTAAGTGGAATTTTAACCTACAGCCACTCACGTCTAACTCTTCAAATGTTCTATACTAACCGTGTTAGCTAAGTTTTGTTTATAAGAACTTTAAAATAATTTTTATATATAATTAAATGTAAATAAGGCGATATAGTCCTATGGTGGGACCAACTCCTGTTGAGATAAAATTCCGGAGATAACACATACATCAAGAGGACATTAATTTGAGTGGCTAGAGTTTTCAATAGATACTAGGCTCCACTATGGAGCTCCACTCCTTCAACTCAGGATTTTTAAGTCTCTTAATCCTTCGGGCACTCGGTAAACATGTTCCCTCCTCATTTGTGGAGACAGGCTTTCCCTAATACCAGTCATAAGAGCATCCGTGTTTGTGTTTTTCATATGATTGATTGTATATGTTGAGGTCAACGTCCACCATCGCTCTTGAGCGGTCATAATTGTAGTCGAGCCCTTACTCTCACCATAAAACTATTGTTGTACAATTTCTTATCACCAATTGGTTTTGGAATAAGTGATAGTTCAATGGGGTGTAAGATCCTATAAGTGGTATTAGAGCCTGGTATGTCGAGTGTTCGAGTCACGAGACACGCGCGAGTTCGCAGCAGGAGTCACGGTGGGTGTGGTCGAGCCCTAGCTCGCCCTCTCCATAAAACTATTATTGTGTTGTTTCCTATCACTGATTGATTTTGATTTTGGGATAAGTAGTTACACATATGTGGGGCTCATGGGGGGCAAGTTCCAATGGTCCATAGCTTTAATATGGTCGAACATTTCGTTTTGAAATGGGCCACAGCTTAACAACAGTTTTACTGGCTGCTACTGAATTTGATTCGGCTATTTTGATAAGCCGAGCGAGCCATGATTCATGAAAGTGGGGATTGTGGTCGAAGAAAATAGGCCGGCCGCACATGCTGATGTTAGGCGTTAGCCCGCATTCACAATAGTCAAAGTCAAAAAAGAGCATTCTAGCCCCACGCTGCCCTTATCCTACTCTTTCAATACATTCATACTTGCATTTGTAGCTCTATATTCCCTAGTCAACACGAGAGTAAATCATGGGCCCATCTGAATTAATTTCAATCTTGACCGTGTGCTTGGGTAGGGTCGTAGGGATAATTAATCTATGATTAGATAACCTTAATTGGATCTACATAATCATATAGGATAAATTTGGAACAACACAACGAAATTAATCAAACATAAATGTGTACTTATTTTCATCACGTTCTTTCATTGGAGATTTACTGCACTCCTCCACTATTTCCTTTCTATTTGAGACAACTCAATTTCCATTATGGAGTCTAAACTAGATTTTAGATTCCTTTCAATTAAAAGTGGCAAATGGGTCGGGGCTGAGTTAAATGGGCCGTGCTTGTTTATTAAACGGGATACATGTTCTTATCCTGTATCTGACCCGTTTATTAAATGGATCAGAAACTCCTAACCCGTACCCACTGCGAGTTAATCCGACTCGACCTATATTAACCCACATAACCCTTGCAGGTTACTGCGGGTTGAGTTGACCCGCATAACTTGCACCCAAACCTAAATTTATTAACAATCCTCTAGGGCATTAACCATACCCAAAATTTATATTAGACTAAAACCGATATGTTCTAATTTATAAAAATGAGATAAGATCTAAAAGAATAATCCTTCACTTTCTAAATCTCATTGGTGCAATTTAAAACCTATCATGATAGGCAATATGGACAAGCTCAACTGATATTCGCTCGGTTGAAAACTTAGACCTAGGCCTGGGTCATAACGCCATAATTCACCATTCTCTTTGGCTTGTGGCACCATAAGGAGAAAATAATGTGAAACCAGCATGACTCAACTATTACTTGCTTATTTTATTTTATTTATATCATATCTATTGTATTTTCTTCATATCCATAATCTTCAGAGAGAAGAATACACAAAAATATTCTTAAGTTGACAAAAGGTAAGAAAGAGAATGAATTATTTATACAATGAATATAGTATGCATTTTTTTTTAAATAGTGACTATAGAAATAGAAAAACAAAACTAAAAGAAATAAAATAAAGTCTTCATAAAAAAAATCATATCGGAATAAAAAGATACACTCTATATATAATTAAGTGTTGATTATAAGTTTTAGCTTTAATAAAAAAAAAATAAACGGGTTATGCAGGTCATGCGGTTTAAACAAGCTAACCCTAATCTGACCCGTTTAAATATGGGTTAGGAAAGCTTGACCCACGACCGATCCATATATTATGGAGGTTTTGTTGTACGGATCATATGTGGGTCGGGCTGAATTGGCTTTTGCCTGCTCCTAATAAATGCTATATTAGATTAGTTATTTTCATTATTTATCAAAATACTCTAGAGTCTCTAAGTGGGTTGGTTGTTTAAGTGGAAACCACCATATGGGCATGTGGTCATTAGAGCAAACGAGACAATAAACAGCATACCCGAGAGGGGAAAAAAGCTAAAATCCAAAGGAGGACATTACAGTACAACATTCCCAACCCTATGATCCTTAGAACAAGAGCCATTAGCAAAATTATGAGCAACCAAGTTCAACTGAGGAATATATAAAGAAAAATCAGCTGTCTCAAAATCATTGGCAAAAATTTTATTGTCATGCAAAATAGGATCAATAGACCAATCAAAAGCCCCATTTATGGCGCGGACCACTTTCTGCTCGTCTGACAAAAAATGGGCTTTACAGCATGTGCTCTAGCTTCATTCATGGCACATTGAAAAAGAGGTAGTGGTAAATTATCAACCTAAATACAAATAGGGTGACGAAATGTGCTTAATTTCTTTTCTTCTTGGGCAACCTCATGCATCCATACAATTTCTTTCCCAAAATGTACAATTAATATTATTATTTTAAGGGACGATTGTGTGCAACAATTTTCTTCAGCATTGTGTTTTCAATGTGATTTAATTTTCATAAATAAAATTTTTTCTTATATTTATATTATGTATATATATATATATTAGAGAATTTTACCATTGAATCTCCTTATATTCACTATAGATCGAAAAGGACTCAAAACATATATATCCACCATAGTGGTCTCAAGGGTTCCTTTTTTTTTTTTTTTTTATTTTGCGGAGCGACAATATCCTCACTTACCTACATACAAAGCCTCTCAATTTTACTTGTAGTAAGACTAGAAGATGCTCTCACAAAGAGAAGACATCAAGAAGGTAAAGGGCGAGGAGTATTTATATTTACTACCGTCCTCATTCTCGACTCTTCGATCAAAGTCACGAAGGACTAGGCATGAAAATCGAGCAGTGCCAGCCCGTGAATTTCATGGGCCATGCCGTGCCGTGCCCAGGCCAGCTGGGGCTTAGCCTAGCACGGCGTAGCCCACATGCCTCTTACAATTTTTTTTTAGTTTTTCTTTAAATCTTTTTATATAAATTGAAAGAAAAATTATGGACTTTTAGGGATTCTTAACTTGAAACAAAGTTGAAACTATAAAAATAAATGCACAAACATTGATTCTAATTTACAAATGAATAATAAATATTTAATTATTTTATATTTTATATTCTATTTATATAAAAAAATAAATTTATATATATGGGCCGTGCCATGCCTCACATCGGCGCAAGCACCCTTGCCCAGCACGGCATGGATTTCTTCTGTGCCATTACGCGGCCCAAGGGGAATTATCGGGCCGGGCTGACCCGTTGACCTGGTCAATGGCCTAGGCACGATTTTTTCTGTACTAAATAGTGTCGTGCTTGGGAGGCACAGGCCAATTTTCATGTCTACGTAGGACTCGAGTGATTTTACAAAAAAAACAAGTTTGGTGATTGGTTTCGAAAAGAACTTACCATCATCAGTCATCACTCATTGTAGCACCTGCAGAGGGCAAAGGAGCCACAGATAGGCCATGCGGCCCATGCCCACGTGGAGAATGGCCGAAGAGAGAGAATCCATGGAATTCACTTTTCAAGTAAAAAAGATAACACCCAATAGAAGTTATTGCCTGATTGTTTGTATTAGATGGAAGAGAAGGTCTCTCTCTCACATACAGAGGAGGGTCCTAAAAAGTCCTTAAAATCCCTCCATTCTCATGTGGACTCCACCACACTTGAACTTATCTTATCTTAAGCTTTACCTTAGGAGTCAAGCTTATGAGAACTCTCAGCTTAGGATAATTAAAATTTCATAAGCCCACGCTTGTGGGGCCCATTCTTGGTCCATCCAAATAGACCAAACACACGACCCCTGAATTGCACTTGTTCACCAATTTTTAGTCAGATCCAAATTTACTAGACCGTTGGATCGACTGTGTACCGATCCGAATGGAACGTTGACCATTAAATTTTTGGGGCCCAAATGGAAATGATAGAAACCACAGTTGGGGCTAACTTTTTGCAAAGAAGAGGGGAAGTCCTTGAAATCCTCTCCATCCCTATCCGCATGTGGATCCTCGGGTGGATCCCACCACACACTTGAGCTTACTTTATCCTAAGCTTAAAGCTTAAGAGACAGGGCCGGTCCTGACTTTTCAAAGGCCCGGTGCGAATCACTAAAGTGGGCCCTTTATTCATTTTATAATTTTTTAATATATGCACATATATATAACATGTTTTCATAAATTTAGCCCAAAAATAATAATTTCATTAAAAACCAAATAATATCATATGATAAATACATTTAATACATAAATAAAATACATTTAATACATAAATAAATGAATCTCTCATACCAACATCTCGGTAAGAGTACCAGATCGTCGGCCAAATAATTTCTCATACCAGCATCACCATCTAGAAGATAAGTTGAAAAACAAAATCACAATTAAAAAAGTATTATTGAAATGATTTTGTTCTTGCATTTTGAGAAGCAAAATCCTCAATTATGCTTTCAAATTCAAGATTTTCTAATCATGAAATTACCTTCAATTGATTTCTACAACGACCAATTTTGCAATGAAAAAAGCCACACTTTGGATTTTGGAATCTCCCCAATCTACCAAGACAACGATGATATGGATGTTATGAAGATTGAAGAAGATCTATAAGCTATGGGCCCATGTGTTGATGTCTACAAATCTGATGCAAGTGGCTTTTTTTGTAAGTTGCTGTTGACTGTTGTTTTGGATTTGGGCATAACTCAAACTCAGGCGAGTGAATGGGTCCACCTGACCTGTATTGATTTGTTACCAAAGGAAATGGCTTGTCAGCGGAATGGATCATTGGATCAGGTCCAACCCGACCCGAACTCTACCTGAACTAAGAAGACTGGGCTGCCTCGGTCTTCGTGTTGGAGGAAAAACAAAAGAAAGCACTGAAGTGTACAGAACAAAGAGATGTGGCGTGGCGGGTGGGTGGACGGTGGAGGCGTGGAGCAGCACTAGCAATCAACCCGTGGTGCTGGCCTGCTGGGTGCTTCTTCTTCTTCTTCTTCTTGTTTTTATTTTTTTATTTTTGGGCTTGCTGTTTGGTTGAGATGGGGTATTGGGGTTCAAAGGAATTCGATTGATGAAGGGTTGATGGGTTTGACAGTTTGACTGCTGGGTAGCCTGGGTGCTTCGTCCGAAGTGGTGATGGACTGATGGTGCTTGATTGCTATTGTAGCAATCAACCAGTGGTGCTGGCCTGCTGGGTGCTTCTTCTTCTTTTTTTCTTTTTTTTTTTTTTGGGCTTGCTGTTTGGTTGAGATGGGGTTCAAAGGAGTTCGATTGATGAATGGTTGAGGGATTTGACTGCTGGGTAGCCTGGGTGCTTCGTCCGAAGTGGTGATGGACTGATGATGCTTGACTGCTAGACGCTAGCACGAAGATGATGGGCCAGCCGGTTCTGGCGATGGCGGTGATTTGGGCCTAACCGGTTATGGCGATCCAGTTCTCTGCTGCTTCTTCTTCTTCTTCTCCTTGTTTTTTTTTTTTTTTTTGGCTTGCTGTTTGGTTGAGATGGGGTTCAAAGGAGTTCGATTGATGAAAGGTTAAGGGGTTTGAGAAGGAGGTCGGTGGATTTGGAGGAGTGGAAATATTTTCTTCTTGAGAAGAGGAAGTGTTTTGGGCCCCCTGAAAAATGGGGGCCCGGGGGGCCCGGGGCAGGCGCACTTACTGCCCTGCCTCAGGGCCGGGCCTGTTAAGAGAGTCCGTGGACAATAAGGTGACAATCGAGGTTCCCAACGAATTTGGCAAACTCTTATTCTCCCAAATTAAGGATCTTGATATTTTATTTTTATCTATTCACCTTTTTCTTGACTTTTGAGAAATACCAATATCAACAAATAATGAGGCCCCAATACATCATTAGGTTCCATCGGACTATACATCCCCCCAGGCTCAATCCCTTGTCATTACTTTTGGGGGTTATGTTTCCACATACAACATTGACATTGTCTATCAACAGTGGTCCCCTTAACCCAATGATGAAGATCACCAAATGACAAACACTAGATGTCATGTGGATGGCTGGAATCACAATTTGATGTGAGATTACATGATAGCAGCACTATGAGAAGAGAAAATGGCAATCCAAATTGCTTGCTCACATGCATGCCCCTCGCTTATCCTTGTCATAGACATAACATAGAGTTATCAATCACCATCAATGGATGCTCCATTGTTCAGTCAAAGGCAGGCAGAGGTACATGCATGTGGGCCATGCATTCATAGAGTTGTCATCTTCATAGACGTGTAATGCAATACTCCACAAAATGCCGGACTTTTCATTTTTCTTAGGTACTCATGTAAACAAACAGGTGGTAAATGGTAGGCCCACAGGCCACCACTCTGTTTGAATTATTACCTCCTCCAACAACAATAACCATGCACCTAGGTTGTAAATGGGTACCCGATTCTCCGATTACCCGAAGGTTCCGACCCGTTAGGATCCGGGTCTGGGTCCTTATTTTGGTCCCGATAAGAAAATGGTTCTGGTTCCGGATCCTTTTTTTGGAACCGATACCTCAACGGTTCCGGTTCCGGATCCACAGTGGCTCAGACCCGTGGACCCGGGACCCGACCCAATATATACTAACATAAGGTAACTTTATTATGTGAGAACAGAATTCTTTTTACTTTTCTACTTTTCTACATTAGGGTTTTCTACTTATATACATCTCATTGCCTGTTTGGATGTGATTTCTAAGTTTTTGGTTAAAAGTGTCTGTTATTGATAGACAAAATGTCACATTAGTGTTTGTAGGTACGTGATCTAATTGAAATGTGAAAAAAGCATAATTTTTTTAAAGAAAAATACAGGTATTAGTCTAGACCCGGAACCGGAACCAGACCCGCCTCACAAACGGTTCCGGTTCCGGTTCTGGTTCCCATTATTCTTAACGGTTCCGGTTCCGGTTCCCCTTCTTAGAAAACGGTTCCGGTTCCGGTTCCACCCTGGACCCAGACCGGAACCGACCCGTTTACAACCCTACATGCACCTCAAATCTCTGTTTGAATTATTACCTCCTCCACCAACAATAACCATGCACCTCAAATAGTGGTGTGGGTTCATAAGCCACCATGAAGTAGGGTTGCAAATGGATCAAATCCAAAATAGAACCATAGTGGATTTGGACATGGATGCATCTTCACAAATCTGATTTCGAACTTGAATTTGACAAGGAACAATGTGTTGGGTATTTGGATAAAACTTCTCTTCGATGTAATTTATTTAGAATCGGATATTTCAAATAATCGGTTAGTCATTTGCAATCCTATTTGAATAACTAAGGTGGAACAAAAAAAAAAAAGGAAAAAAAAAGATCTTCTAAGGGGTCCATTATATAAAAATAAAGCCATTTGTCCGGAGATCACTTATTCATATGGCTAATATTACCCTCCCCACACTCCTTGATTTTGACTAGAAATCATACCATAAAGATGCCAATACTTTACACAAGAGATAAAAGATGGAATTTCACTGAAATGAATACAGAGAACAAAAACTGTGTGGGAATGTCCTCCCAGATACTGTACAAAAAGAAGCCGTTCATTGCCCCCACATTCATTGAAGAGAAGAAAAATCAATGAATGAAATATGTAACTGCAAGGGCTATTAGCAGAAGAGCATATGCAATCCCTTCATCGATAGATTTGGCTGCAACCAGAAAAAAGAAAAAAAGTCATAGTCAGTCCACAAAAACTTAGTGACTTCTCATTTATATACGCAAAAATTCAGATACTTCACATTAGAAGACAATTTTAAGAACTCCCCAGCTGCATTGTTTATTCATATATTCAAAAATCAAAGGGACGTTATGGTATCACAAATGCTAGATTAATCATTAAGGTCACCATGGGCAATCAAATTCTCTTGGAAAATTTTTTTTGCCCTTTCAAATAGTTGTGAAAAATCTATGTTACGCAAATTGTAAATCCTTAAGCCCATTTGGTAATTTTACTTTTAAAATCAAGTGAAATGAAATGAAGTAAAGCATCAAATCAAGAAAAAATAAAATATAAGTGGCATATGATGATATTTTATTTTTACTTGCTTGATATAGAATCTTATAATTTTTTGTATAGAAAAGTAGAGGTTTTTTTTTTTAGTAGATAAACGGTGATTGTTTTTTTACTTTTTTTTTTTAAAAGATTGATGAAATTCTAAATTAAAGTGCTTATGATATGACATATTGTCTGAAAAATATAGGCTTTACTTGACTTTTAGTATTTAGTAAAGCGACAAACATGCCTAAGGGTTTAGGGAAATATGAATTCTCAATTCCGTGAATTCCTCACCGATTACCGAACATGAAAGCGACAATTCTAGAACTTGAATACAAACACATAGCCACAGGAAAGGCCCAGTCGTTTCCTATATTCTAAATCATAAAGCAACATTAAATTGGTCATGGAAGAACATAAAAAATTAGCATTTACCATGACTCATTGGAGCATCTGCAGCAGGGGAAGGAGCCATGGATTGGGCATGACCCATTTGGAGAAGGGCCAATAAGAGCACACCCATGAGACATCGGAGGTGAACTCTCATTTTTCAAGTACAATAGATTACACCCAAAAGAAATGATTAGAATCTGGAAAGCCTTGGCCTGCTTGTCTGTATAAGACCAAGAGAAGAAAGAGAGAGAACATGAGATGAAACTAGAATACAGGGTGGATGCTATTTAAATAAGGAAGCCTTCTACATTTCAAACCTCGAAGAGGGCTTGGAGGAAGAGGACAGGGTTGAAGAAAAAAAATGTGAGGAATGTGGGTTGGGGAACTTCGTGTTGGAAAGCTGGTGTAGTCTATTGTTGAATAGGAGGACAACTTTCTAGAAGCATATGGATGTTGTGAGGAGTGGTGCAGAAATGTCTAGTCTACAACACATTGGTCAATCTAAGTGACCATTCAATCACCCCAAAGAACCTTGTGACCATTCAATCACCCCCAAGAACCTTGTGACTTCATTACTTTCTATGAATTGAAATTTTACAGGTAGAGTCGTACCATGATCATAAAAATTGGCCCCATCCTGAGTACATCATGTTTTCCATCATTGAGGAAGCCTAATTTAATTGTCACTAAATGTGTCATAACCGTATCATTAGGTGGACCATCAAGATCATCGGAATAGAACGAACCTATGATGATTCTCATGGTAGAGTTGTCCTGCCATATAAATCTTTTGGCCCCAACACTATATAATCAATCCAAAAATATATTTAGCTCCTACTCTAGGGTTTGAAATGCTCCCACTAACAAAAATTGCACTGTGGTAACCAATATGTTTGAGCAGAAAGCAAATTTATCGCTTTGTCATAGTTGGTAACATGTGAGGGAATTCAAGGATATGAGGATTGTATATCCTCTCTATATGAGAGGAGGATTTTCGGCTCGTATAGAGGTTCAATCAAATATGATAATCTTAAAAATGAGGATCTCAGATGGTCCAAATCCTCAAAAACGAACTCCCACGATCTTTTCAAGTTTCTTCAAGTCGGCCTTAAAAATTCTAAATTTTTCCTAATTAGGGATGCCAATCGTTAAGTTAGGTTGGTTTAGGGTCACCGGATTAGGAAACCCGAAGGTACCAAGTGTGGACAACCTGAATTTGAACCACATTATCAAACATGGTGAAAATGCCACTAGAGATCTATGATTTGGTGGGAGCATTAGGCTCAAGGTCCTATGACTCGGGCCAAGTGACTTTCGGGTGAAGTAGAGAATACCTTGGAACAGTAGGATTGAAAATGTCAACGGGAATCCAACGGAACATTTTCTCATGCTGTTTTTTTATTTTTTCTTTTCAATATTCCAATCATTTATACAACACTTCACTATATTTTATTGGTTTAATTGAAATTTAATTAATTTTTGTTTAATTTTTAACAAAAATAGCATGCTAAAAACGCAAAACTTGAACTTCTACAATATTATCACCCGCCTATCCAAATAATTATGTTTGACAGTTGTAGGCCCTATCACCACCACCACCTAAGCCTTGTCCCAACTATGTTAAGGTCGTTGGGTGAGATCGCCCGAATCGGCTACATGAATTCTGTTTATCCATCATTATCTATTTTGAGCCAAATCTTTGAATAAGTTGCACTTCTTCAAATGTATCCCTATATTGGCAACCAGCTCTAGATGTCCTTAAATGTGGTGCGCCGTGCCTTCAAGCACGGGCAATGACTAATAGTACTACTATCATACCATCGTGTCGCTCAAGTCTGTCAGGGCTGTTTCGCTTAAGACTGGCCAAACTCACAAGAGCATAAAAAACAAAATACAAAATACAAAAAATATATATATATATATATATATCTGAGGGGTATTGAGAAGGGTAAAAAGAAAGAATGGACAAGGGTGGAGATAAAGGGTGAGTAGGCTTATCAAAGCTCTCAATCACATTGCAGAGTCCAACATTTGTAACACATATTTTTGCCAATTTTCTTTTTAATAAAAAAAGGCATAAAATCTGTTGTAGACTAATAAGACTAAAAGAAATCATGGTACCACTAACCACTTTAGCTTTAAGACTAAACATTTATTAAGAGCTGTCGCTTCATGTAATGGATGTACAATCTTAGGTGTGTATACTAAAATGCTCGTTTTCAATAATATCCAAGTTAAATCCTAAAGTTTGAAATGAAGCAGGCGAATGATGAGCAACAACAGTAGATAGCACCACAAATCAGGCAAGTAGACAACGAACCCCAGAGATTTGAAGTGCATCATCACTTCCAGTCTTTGACAAGGTTGAGGGCTTCTTGTGGATGGAAACTTCAGATTCTACATAAAGAATGAGCAGTTTTGGAAAGCATCTAGACTGCTTGCAAGCAGACCACTCAGACTAATGCTGTCCCCGCTGATAATCTGTCTGGATGAAGATAAGCCCAAGTCCAGTGGCCCCAAAGAATCAGACTGTCCATTAATACAGATTAATGTCAGTAAAAAGTTGACGAAAGAATTAGTAGATGATTGAGAAAATAAATATAATAAAGAGGTTTTAAGTACCCAAGTGATGTCAGTCATCCTAAAATTGCTTTCTGTGTTATCTAGACCTTGCTTGTGAGGCAGTGAATCAGGTGGGTGTTCTTGACAAGCATGGTCCTGCATATATCCAATGAGAAAGAAAAGGTTTCAGGATTTCACATACCAACTGGAAGAGATACTGAAGACTGCAAGTCCCACTCAACAAAAAGGAAAAATCAATTGGAAATCAAACTTAACCGAATCAGGGGATCTCATTGAATTTAAATCAGCAATCTGGCTAGAAGGCCCAGAAGCAGTGTTTTGAGAAGGCATAACAACCTCGTTTCTTGAATTTTCTATCTTTTGAAATGGAAAGGCATGACATGTTTCTTCAGCATCCCAAATGGACGTATGGAATGCTGGGGTGGATAAACCTGTGCCTTGATGCCTAAATATGTGAGCAGCAATAGCAGCGTCAAATGAATCTGAGTTGAATGGGATCTGTGAAAGACATGAACCCTTGTCAACAGGCAAAGGATCAGAATGGTTGGCCTCTGTTTTTCGAGATGTTTCCTTCAACAAATCCCCCATACTAATGTTAGTTGCAGTATCGGCCCACAAAGCAGGAAAAATAGTGGTGTCGCTTCCCATTCTCAAGTTACCCTGAACCAACAAAATATGCAAAGTTGAGAAGCTCATCTTACGAAAAACTGTCCAAAGTAGGGAATATATTAGCAAGAATAGGTCGGGTTGAAGCCTGAAGGTTTAAAGAATAAAAATACCGCATCAACTGCTTGATCCAATGGAATGGTCCTTGCAATGGTTGCATTTGATGGTGCATTGACCAAGACTGGCATATCCTCTTGGCATTGTCGCTTTTCTACTTCTATGTCCTTCATATTTATACACCCCTTCTGAACATCTTCAAGTTTCAGACAATCCTCATAATGGGGAGATGTGAGGTGTGGCGCCTGAGAAGTCATGGGCTCTGGACTGGAGAACCAACCATACCTTGAAAAAACACCCAAGTCAGTGAGAGCCAAGTAAATCATTCAGGGCATAGCTTAAAGACACCCACAACTGCGAACAGATTGTATTTTAGACCTTAAACGGAAAATGGGAGGACATCCCATGGTTGCATATACATCTGCTGCACTAATATCAGTATCCTTCAAAGTCCACCTCCTGCAACTGGCTAAGTTTCCCTGCTGAATGTTGTATGGGAAAAGCATGAGCTCACCCGATGCAATGCTGGAATTGCCCCACTTAATATGAAGGTGCTTTAGCACAGAGGATATCTTCTTTCGAGCTCCTAAAGTGAGCTCCAGGTGTGGATTATGTCCGTCCTATAATTTGTATATGATAAATAAAAACAGTTATTGTGGTGAACAGTTTTTATTGCAGTCAAGACTGTAAATGATATGAGAATGCCTGAAATTCACACTTTACCTTCTCCAATCCTCTGCAAGTAACTTCATCTACTGGGAACAGCTGGAGTTTGAGTTTTACGAGAGGTGGTGATGTTTGCCCAGATTCAAGTGTGGGTGTCTTTGAAAAACCCTTTTCCGTTTCATGGCATGGTGGACATAGTCCTGAAGCTGCAAGAACAGTCAAAGATCCTGAATTCTCCAAATTAAACTTTAGATAAACTTGGGAAATCGGAAAACACTCATCATCAACTTTATTCAGTCCAAGAAATTGCCTTTGGAGGACAATTCATTAGGCGACTCATTATGATAACATTGGCTGGAACTCTTCTCAGTACTGGTTTTTGTTCCATCAAACTCTTCCAACTCTGTGGCAACAAAAGGCATCTGAGAAATTCCAGTCCATTCATGTTTTTACCTGTAAGTAATATGTGATGCCATATGTATGGATTTACAGCAATGACACAGATCAAGTTCAGGGAGAAATTATGTGTACTCAACTTCGCTAGCAATAAAGCAGCGAGTAGAACAGAGATTCATGCAAAGAATCTGTGGAAAGCCCACAAATTTCTACAATGACTAATGACTGAAGCCAATTCAAGCTCTCTCCCCACCCCTCAAAAGTCTGAGCTAAATCCAACAGGTCACCCAGAGCCTAAGAAGCACGGACACGGACACGGGACACGGACACGACACGACACGGACACGCCGGCACGTCATTTTTCCAAAAAGTAGGACACGGACACGTTCGGGACACGTTAATAATTAATAATAATAATATATCTAATCATATACTAAAAGATACTATCATTTTAACTTTGTAACCAATATAGCAATCAAATAAGTTATGACCTTTTACAAACAGCCCCCCTTTTCTTTTCATTTTTTACTCTAATTTTATTATTTTAACTTTGTAATCAATTTAGCAATCATATAAGTTATGACCTTTTACAAACAGCCCCCTTTTCTTTTCATTTTTTACTCTAATTTTATTATTTTAACTTTGTAATCAATTTAGCAAACAAATAAGTTATGACCTTTTAGAAACAACCCCCTTTTCTTTTCATTTTTTACTCTAATTTTATTATTTTAACTTTGTAATCAATTTAGCAATCAAATAAGTTATGACCTTTTGCAATCAGCCCCCTTTTCTTTTCATTTTTTACTCTAATTTTATTATTTTAACTTTGTAATCAATTTAGCAAACAAATAAGTTATAACCTTTTACAAACAGCCCCCTTTTCTTTTCATTTTTTATTCTAATTTTATTTTATTTTTCCAATTAAAAGAGGCCAGCGTGTCCCCAGCGTGTCCTAGCGTGTCCCCTGCGTGTCCCCAGCGTGTCCCAGCGTGTCCGAAATATTAAAAATAAAAAAAATAATCAAGACACTCTTTTGGGCGTGTCCGACACGTGTCGGAGCGTGTCCGGAGCGTGTCCGTGTCCGACACGTGTCGGACACCGACACTCTGGCCCCGGAGAAGTGTCCGTGCTTCCTAGCCCAGAGCCCTCTTACAAGTAAAAAGAGAACAATGGGGCAGGGACGGTTTGCAGCAGCCAAAAGACATCCAAAACAGTATGTTGCAAGAAAGAGGGATTCAAACTTCAAGAACTAAAAAATCAACAGTATGTGAATCCTTATATCTTCCACAAATTGTATCCAATCTTTGAATCTTTATATCTTCCACAAATTGTGAGCTTAATCTTCCAAAATTGTTGCAAAAAGTCCTTAAAAGCTTCCAAAGGCTACTCCAAAAGGAAAATAATAGCAAAAAAGTGTATCTAAGCCTTCTCTAATAGGAGTCGGTCAGGGATGCGACCCAGGGGGTGACTCAGCTCAGTAGGTGCAGAGTCAAACTCAACTCAACCAAGTTGGTTGGGACTCTGGCTGATTTTTAAAAAGAAAGCAATAATGGCACATCATATATCAGTGAAAAAGGAATTTAAAGACTTGTCAAGGGTAGATATTATGAGTAATTACAACCAAGGTTTAAAAAATCAGACTCGCGATCCGACTCGGCCTAGTCGCGCTGAGTCCCAATTGCAGTTGGAGAGCCGAGTCCCATGATTTGAGTCCAAATCCCATAGGACCTGACTCGGTATGTGCCGAGTCCGAGTCAACCATGATTACAACAGCAGGGAAGGAGAGGAAAAGGGAAAGTTGTTCAAGGATTTCCCTCCTATCAGATACTCAATTTCAAAGTGGATGGATCGTCCAAGGGTAAACTAGTACCAGTAGTTATGGACTTACGAGGTGAATAAATAGAAGAGAAATTCTTTGCTTTTTTCTTCTAGCACGGCTGGTGTATTTGAATCCAATGTTGCAAATATCATTATGGGGATAATATCAAAATAATTTTAATTTTTTTCATTGTTATCAGAATCTATAAGAGAAAATATCGTTGAAGTAAAAGAATTAAATTAGTGATAAAAATGTAGTCAATATTGTTTAAATAATTTGTACAGAGAGGGGAAAAGGGAAATAAAGGACCATAAGAAGAGAGTATCTGGAAAAAGTAAACAGTTGTGTAAACTGATGTAGAAGGATATAATGTAAGTGGGGTGTTTCTACAATAGCTTGCCAACTCAAATCAACTCAGTAACTTGAATAGTCACAACAATTTTTTGATTAAATTGTAAAAATATTAAAAATTTAGAACGAGTTGATAATGATATATTAACTAACTAAAGTTACTAAAGTAGAATTGAATAATGAAAAACCCCTTTTTAAGCAATACATTAGATTTTAAAACCTTAGGATGATGACAATTGACGACAACATTAATCTACCCTCCACTTAATGTTAAAAGCGCCCCCCTCTACTGGATCACCTGTGTATGGTGTCAAAGGCTCAAATCAAATCCTAACAAGTTGATCAATGGCCCACAAGTTTTCACCATCTAAAACGAGTGCAAGTCAATCCAACGGTCCAGTCCTTGGATGGGTGCCAAAATTGGGATCGGTGAATATCCACAGAGGGGGAGTTGAGCTTCCAATGTTAGATTAGGTTATTTCAATATTGTCATATATTATTTTTGGTAAAATCAGAATGACAACCATTTGTTATTGGCAACTGTTTGTTAATTGAGTGGTAGTAGTTCTCTCTCACCATGAAGTCTTGGGTAATCCATCCCCTTATGACAGCTTAATTTTTCAACCTATAATATCACACTAAATTGAATTCCTTGTGATAATATAACAAAAGAGAGTCTGAAAAAATTATAGTGATCTTATCACAATAAAAGATATCAGAGATATTTGCAACATTGGTTGAATCCAATGAAGTGGAGATGTTGGAAGCTTTGAGACATTTTAAAGAAAATCTTTCAGAAAATTGCTCTTGAAGGATTTTTGAGAAATGTGGTTGAGTGCCTAGTGCCTAGGCTCAACACTCAAAAGGTAGTTAAGGTCCATGGCAGTTATTGTTCATCATTAGAGAAATATAGATGTGAATTCAAGCATAACAGTAAAGCAAGGAACGAATCAGCTGATGGTTGGGCTAAAGAGGGTGTTAACAAATCTAATTTGATGGTTGAGAGGAGATTAGGAATTTAGTGGGTAACGGGTGGAACAGTATAATTCTCTCATACAGTGATACTCTACTTTTACTTGATCATTCTTGTTCTGTTATTTAATAAAATTTGTTCAGTTGCCAGTAAAAAAATGTCCGTTAGCATTTAAGTACACTTCTAACAAGCCTTCAAAAATAATAAAAACCTCACCTGTGGTTCTTTGGATTGGTATAGTCGTTTCCACGGCAGATTTTTTGGCCTTGGCACAGCTAATCTTTGTATCAGATGTGCTCTTTGAGGAAGCCCCACCTGTTCTTCGTCGCTGCCTAGAAGTTTTCCTGGGTGCATCAGCTTTGGTACGAACTATGCCAGGCACCACACTCTTCCGTGAAGAAGTCCCTCTTCTAGATCCCATCACCTCTTTAGCTATATAAGCTGCACTGCACTTGAGGTGAGAATTGAGATAACTAGTTGTTGAAAGCACATGAATGTGACCTTTCAAAAAAAAAAAAAAAAGAGAGAGGCACATGAATGTGGTATTATCCTATAAGTCTTTCTCCTGTCGGTCTTTTGTGATCATTAAAATCAAGGTTTCAAAACTCAGCCAAAATAAAAGTTGTGTCGCCAGATTCATAAAAACCTCCATCATGAACGGCACTAATCTTTTATGCATTTAGCCTGGAGCTTAAAATGTACTGAAACTTAATAATTATCACAAGTTTTTTATTATGTTTGACTATTTTATTTACATCTAAAACACCTCAAAATAATTAAAAATGAAGATTTATAAATTTTTTATTATGTCCTACAATTTTTTATTTAATATAAAAAGGCCAAAACAAACCAATATATTAGTGAATTACTGATATATTTGCTTTGGCCGATATGTGGTCCTGAAACGTGCTTAAGAATCATGCCCATGTCAAATACGTTTTGGTTAAGTCGCCAGGGCCCAGAATCATTCTCTAATCATGTTTTAGAAAACCATGATTAAAATGGCTTGGTTGCCTCTTAGTTCTGAAAGAAATTTGTTAGAATCGATTATATGTATATGATATATATAACACCCAGCACTTCTACTATGTAAGAACAAACCAAGTTTTTCAAACACTTGTTTTAGTTATTTTGCATTCGCTCAATAGCCAATCAATACATGAATCTAGCATGTTTTCTTTAAGAAAACATATGATCAATCAGATATGCACTGAGTATACTTGTACCATGGTATATAAAACTACTAATCATGTTTCTGTTGGCCTTCATATCCATGAATCTGATCGATATCTGTACCTAGGCATCTTAATGATTTAACATGAACCAAATACATGCAAAATATATTGCAAAAACTGCACATTAAACATGATTGAATACACATGCGAATTTGATCTGTTGCACATACAATAAATAGTGCACATATTTATGAATGATGATTTTCCCACTTCCTATTTAGCCAAATTCAACTCATAAGTAAACTAGCAAGCACTAACTTAGCTTATTTCTTGTGCTTCTTGTAACATAAGATATACCTTCAGAAAGATATGAGTATACAGATGATACAATGGAAAGCAAGATTTTATAGTACGAGACTACTGTCAAACTCCTACTTTTGACTAACAAGCCCTGTTTCCTGTAAATGCAGATTTAATCAAGGGTTAAGGCCTTATATAGGCTCAATTCTCTCACTAAGAATCAAATAATGTGCTAAAATGGGGGATGCAACTCTATTCAAGATAACAGAACTTATTTAAAGTGGCCTCAGATTAGCTCTAGTAAATATTAATGGATCAGTCAGATCAACTCGTCGAGTCAGAATCATATAGCCCTAGAGAGAGGTCCACCTGGTATATTAGGTACCACAAATGCAACCTTCATTTGCCCTCTCATCTCTCTCTCTCTCTCTCTCTCTCTCTCTCTCTCTCTCTCTCTCTCTCTCTCTCTCTCTCTCTCTCTCTCTCTCTGTGTGTGTGTCGGTGGGGGGGGGGGGGGGGGGGGGGGGGGGGGGAGGGTGGTGTTTGTCTGTCAAACATCATCCATTCCATTTGATTGCTCCATTCTAATTTCTAAAGTTTCCAAACACCATTCGTTCCTACAATGGAAGGGGAAAAAAACTGTTTGGCCAATATCTCTTGATGATGGAATCAGCAAGTAAACAAACCTCGAAATAGAAATACACAAAAACATGGATACAACCATATTGTCATCCATCCATACTAATAGACTAAAAACTATGAACAGAAAGCAATGCCAAATAGATACTAGGCATGTTCAGAACCAAAAACATTACAATTACGCATGGTTATGCAAGGCTAACTTCTCATGCATATATTTTTTTTATTGGTAACATCTTTGAACCCACAACCTAAAGGTTTGCAATAGTGAGCACCTTCCACTGTGACCGCAGCTCTTGTCGTCCATTGGAAGTCACAAATAAACTCTACCTTTATTTAGTTTACAGCCATTTAAGTTAGCCAATGAATACAATAGTTTTTGTTAGGAGAGTTGACCACTGATGTCAAACTTATTGAATGTAACCAAATTGCAACGATAGAATAAGGTTTAACACTTCTGAGGTGACTTATGCTTAGCTGTTGAATAATTAACACTGTTCTAACATGCCAAGTGATCACTTCAAAGCAAGATTAGAAGTATGGAAATACTTGTCCCACAACTATGATAATGTAAATTGTTAAGAACGCTTGTATGTTGAAATTGAGAAAATAGTGGTAGTTATATTTCTTATCAACTGGGAATGAGTTTAAGATTGCCAAAGATGATTGGTATTGTTTTGAGTCATCAGCAAGAAGCATGCATCAATGCATGTCCCGAACCTGACCGAACAAAAAAAAAGTAAAAAAATACATAACCCTAAAACTAGGATGAATCATCAAGTCAGGGCAGTGACATAATCAGATAACTTGTTAGCCAATAGGAGGTCTCGTTTGTCCTTTTTTTCCCTTTTCACATTTACAACACAAAGGAAATAGCAGTCTTTACAGTGATAGGGAAGTTCCTTAAAAAGGCCTGTTTGTTTGCTCGGTATTGAATTCATAGGAATTCTAAGAAATGCCGTCCTATGAGAGTTGCTAAAATTATGGAGTGAAGATTGAACATCCACACAAAAAAAAAAAAAAAAGAAGGACGACTTCATGTAGCCAACACTAACATAGTTGGGACAAGGCTTGGATGATGATGATGATAATTGAAAATCAACAAATGGCCATCAAACAGGCCTCCCCTTTGGTAGAAAATGATTGCCCAATCCATCACCCTAGTAAATGAAATCTTAGGAAAGTGAGGGTCTGATCTACACTGCCACCTTGTATCCTTCTCTCAGCTCTTTAATACTACTTCATTAGAACACATTTTACTATGAATTCCTAAAATCTTTAGTCAATGTATTTCTGTGAAAATGGCTAAAAAACGGTACCGATAAAAAAGTGGATTCACAAGGGGCATCACCCTCGTAAATTAAATCCTAGGAAATTGACACTCTCATTTAGATCTCCACCCTATACCCTTCACTCCTTAGCTCTTCAATCCCACTTCAATAAAACTCCCTTCACTATTAACTCCCAGGATTTCAATACAAAGCAGGAAAAAAAAACTCTAAATTCCCACAAATCTCGCATAATCCATCGCAATAGAAGAACAACAAAATCATCCAAAAGGGGATCTAATATGATTTTTTCTTAATTGACAAAATGGGTCATCATACTGCAAAACCTACATCCACATTCACAAACACCAAAAATTGCAGCCACACATATTGATTTTCTTACCCTGATTCTTGATTGAGCAATAATCACATCATCACACAACCAACAAACCCTAAAGATCAAGTGTAAACAAACCCTAATCTAACAAAATGCAACAACTTAACAAGAAAAAAACAGAAACCCATTTCGATCATTAAAAAAGTTAGAGATCTGAATCGACAAACTAATCAACAAACAACCAACAAATGAATGGTAAGAGAAACAACAAAAAAATGGAATTGAAATGAAGAAGATAAAAAACAAAACTTACTTCCTGATCTATCCAATCTCGTTGTGGCAACCCTAATTGCATGAAATATCTCTCTCTCTCTAGAAATAGAAAATGGCGTTTTCGTGTCTTTTGGTTTATATATAGCGTTATATGTAACTAAGGCGGTTTTCGATGCGCGTTCGAAATCTAGCTGCCGCCAATTTTTTTCACAATGGGTAGTGCTAACGTGCGCTTATAGGTTGGTAACGCTAACTGGGTGGGCAATGGGAGCAGTCGGGTCGAGGTTCAACCCGAACCAACCCATTTATTTATTGGGTCGACAGCTGATCTGGAAGCTAAAAAAGGGTTGACCTGAACTAAGGGTGGAAGTTCGGTTTTTCGGTTCGGTTTTTGACCGAAACCGAAAAAAACCGAAAACCGAAATTTCTAAATATTGCAAACCGAACCAGAGCCGAATTACGAGTAAAACCGAACCGAACCGAAAATTATTAAACGGTTCGGTTTTTCCGGTTTTTCGGTTTAAACCGAATTTTTCAATATCACACAAATAGATCCAAATTGTTGCTATTAGTTACACATCATTTCAATATCACACAAATGAACTCAGTGATTTGCCATTAAAAAAAATTCAAGTTTCCCCTTTCCCTTTCCCATTGACACATATATATATTAATTTAAAATATAAATCAAGTTCGGTTTTTCGATTTAAACCGAAAATATTTTTTAAAATCCGAAACCGAACCGTAAAACCGAACTTGCTAAAAATGAAAAAACCGAAACCGAACCATAAAACCGATAAACCGAACCGAACTTAATTTTACGGTTCGGTTTTACGATTCGGAGTTCGGTTTGGTTCGGTTTTCTTTCCACCTTAACCTGAACCATTAATGGACCCGACTACCCAACTGTTTAATTAACGGGCAAGAACTGTGAACCCAAATACGGAATTGGTGGGTTGTTTGTAGGTCAAGTCAGGAGTTGCAAATCCGAAGGGGTTGGCCAGGTGGTCAAGACCACGATTTCTCTCTCTTTCAGAGCTAAAGATATTGGTATCGATCTCCGTTTCCTCCCTTTTCAGGAACTGAAGGTTGAGTCCACTAATGCTACCACTTGAGAGCTACGGGGGTTTTATACGGCTTTTCTCTAGTCCCAAAGATATTAGTCCAGACCAAAGGATTGTGAACCCTCCGTTAGCCATAAAAAGAAAAAGTCAAGAGTTGCCACACCTAGGTCAGCCTAAAAAGTAAAAAGAGGACTGATAGACCATGTGGTCAATAGCCAGGGTTGAACATTTAAGAGGATCCAATTAGGCCTACAGCATCAACATATATAACATAAACAAGCTTTATCAATTGCTGTAGGGCTGTGTATGAGCCTAACACTCGGACCCATGGGTTGTGTCAAAACTGTTCCACAATCCAACATGCTGGACTTGATGGTTGTTACCTGAGGGAATTCTATTTGCACCCACCTTTTGTGCTGAGCTCACCCACATGTGTACAATTTTTTTCATGTAAGTGGGTGCGCTCAAAAAAAATATGGGTGCAAATAGAATTCCACTATTGTCTATTCTCTTTTACAGCTCTACAGTTGGAGTATGATTTTCTCCTGTACATTGGTGTCATTTGTCATGTAGGATCTAGTGAAATTTTAGGAGGGTTTTACGTACTTATGATTATGGTTTGGATGGACATTCCCATGTGAGCACATGCGCAGGAGAAAATTTTTCATACCACTTAGATCCATAAAATAAAATAAAACAGAATTTCATTCTACTAAAAAAAAAAGCTCTTATTTTACACACACACAGCCACATTCTCTATCTACCACACATTCACCCACATTCTCTCTCTCAAACACACAAACACTTTGATTAAAATGCCAAAGATTTTACTCTTTCTTGTCGTCACTCTTATCATCCTCAGAAGATATTTCAGGTATCTCGTCATCAAATTCAAGGTCAAGTGAGTCCTGTTTGATGAGTCAGGCCCAAATGACCCAACCCATGAGGATGAAGCTCAGGTCCAAGCCCACGAAGAGACCAAGTCAGGGCAGCCACGTTGCTTCGGAAGCAATCCCGCTCCTACCAAGTCCTGCGGGGAAATATCCACCTGCCTCGTCCAGCGCGATGGCAGTTCCTCACCTGCCTCCTCCAGCGCGAGGGCAGTTCGAGGGCTCCAAGGACGAACGTTGCTGAAGAGTCGTCCCCATCTGTTAGGGGAGGACTATAAATCAAGGACTTCCACCAGCACTTGCAGGAGGATGGATCTCTCTCTATTCACTTCGACGCTTGTATTCCTCTAGTTTGTAATAATCATTGAGGAAGTAAAACACCACAGGCAATCTCTGCCTTTATACAGTGGACGTAGGTCATCTTGACCGAACCACTATAATCTCTTCTCTCTCTTATTGCATTTACTACATTTATTACTTGACCGGTGGTGTCCGAAACCCTATTTTGGCATCATCACTGTTCATGATCAGTGGAGATTGAGGCTTCATCTTCTTTAGCTTTGTAGTAAGCAATCTGCAGTTGCATCACTGCGATCTTGTATCGAGCAACGACTATCTCATGCTGCATACGAGAGAGAATTCCTACGGACCCATAGATAGGGTCTTCAATCCGAGCGAGCTCGGGCTTCAAAAAGCATTGTTTCCACAGCATCTTCACGTAAATGAACTGGGGTTTGCTGATTCAAAGTGGGAATAGGGATGGTTGGCGTTCTGTTAGTAAACAAGTGAAAAATATAATAGAGGATGTACATTGTTTTTTTGAAAACTGTAACAAAATTTTCATTAAAGAAGGAAGAAATGAATGCATCAAAGCTTAAAAAAAGAGGAGTTGGAAGGTGCAAGAGAGAAGCATCAGCCACAACTCTAATTACAAGATGACACCCACCCAAAAAATTAACTTATCCACCCCTTGATTTGCTATATGATACATTGTATTATCTATCCATTGTTTTAGAAGTAACATGGTTGAATTAATATGTTTCCATCTGTTAATTCCCTGGACCCTTGATCTCAAATTCTCAATATGAAATGATCACATTTTTAATGTGAAAAGAAGAAACAAGTTATCATATATATGTGTAGATAGATGCAATAAAAGAAGGCACTCCTAAGTCAATGGGACCTAGGAGATTTTCCTTGAGGGGGACAACATAAAAAATAACTAAAAAGGTGAAAAAAAGTGGGGAGGCCCCCACCCCACCCTGTTTCTGCCCCTATTCTAGGGTCTCATTTGTTTAGGTAAATTATGAAATCTTACAAAATCTAAGCAATTGTTTCTGATGAAACGAGCTAAAATTGAAGAAGTAAATGTGTGGATTCACAAGTGGCTATCAAGTTTCTTAAATTTCTTGAGCTAGCCGTTCCTACTAAAATCTCGAGGCATTGGTAAATTTCTTTAGCTAACCATTCCTACCAAAATCTCAAGGTGTTAGTAGAGACAATATGAATACTTTTCAATACTCTGCCTTGGGTGGAGCTGACTCCTCAACACTCCTTTTTAAGTGGAATCCAGTCGGCGTACTTTTTGGTAAGTTTTATTAAAAAATTATCTCTAGACGGGCCCACTAGGTGGTATATAATGTATAATGGTACATATCGGATGGACGGGATCATTTGCCTTTAGGTATATGTTCCTATATATTATAATTGAAGGACATAAGAATCCATGCTAAGTGGTGAAAAAATAAAAATCCAAGGTAAAGATATAAAAATGACCATCAAATAATGTTCCCTTCAAATGGAAAGTGAGTCAAATAAAGATGGAAAATGAATTCCGAGTCATCACCCAAGTAATTCAAATCCTAGAAAATTCAAGGTCCATCCACATTGCTCCCTTATATCCCTTTCTCCTCACCTCATATCATTCCTACTTCACCTCTTTAATAATCCTTCGGTGGTGCTCATTTAACCATGAATGTCTCTCTCTCTCTCTCTATATATATATATATATATATTCCATTCATATGTATTCTAAGGGAAACAAATAGGCCCTTAATGATACTCCAATCACTATTGGCGAAGAAGTTTGTCTTCCAATATTGCATCCATTCTTTGTCCAAAATACTCAAAAGAAGAGTATTTACCAATTGCATCTTTAAAAATGGGGAAATAAGACAATCTCACTATACTAGGTGCCCGTTTGACAAGTCTATTTCGAAATTCCAACCTCTTATTGTCTTAAAAACGGATTCAAAATGCTTTTACAACGTTTGGGAACAATTTTTGTAAAGTAGAACACCTCTATTTTAGGTAGCACCAGAAATAGCAAGAATTCAAATAGACTTGCACCTCTAAAGCGGAAAGACATGCACGTGAATAGTGTTTTTTACGGGTTTTTTTTCCCTTAACCACTGTTTTCATTTTTTTTTAATTTGGGACCCTAAACAATGATTCAGGCTATTGGAGATTTTAAGAAGGCCAAACACGGCCTGTAGTTCAAATTTCAGTTGTTGATCTATTACGGATCTCGAGATATTTGTGGAAAACCACATAACAATAGATTTATATTTTTAGACTTTTGTATGCCCCATAATCACAATCTGAACCGTTAATCCGCTGTGATTAATTGGTCCAGATATTGTGAAAAATGATGAGAATCTGAGGACCATTGGATGGCTCATGCTCTGTCACGATAATTGAAGGGTGATGTGGAACAGTCCCTTTTCTTTTGTTTTTTCCTTGAATTTTGGGCCAATAAACCACAATCCAAACCTTTGGAAATATGTAACACTCCGAACATGGCTATGGGCTCAATTTTGAGCTGTCGATCTATTGCGGATCTTAAGAAAGTTGTCAAAAAATGCAAACCATTTGATCTAATTTTCTAGAATTTGTTGGCTCCTATGTTTAGGTTCGAGATGTTGATCCTCTTAGGAATACTAAAAACTTCCATGGCTTCAAAAATGGCCTTTGATTCATTTTGGATATGAAGAAATTTATGAAAAGGGATTTTTATCAAGCATCCTCAAATATCACTATACCTCCAAAAGCATCCTTAGATACATGTCATGTCCAAAAGCATCTTATATACTCTAATTTTCTCCTGACCAAATTGCCCCCTCAACTCCTTTCTCTTGAGACATCGAGACTTGATTTGGCATATTAAAGTATTTAAAGGGTAGTTCAACCCCTTTTACGCAACATCGAGACTTGATTTTGCAATATCGAGACTTGATTTGGCAAGGTACATTGAAGTATTTAGAGGCTAGTTCAACCCTTTTCTCATGACATCAAGACTTGATTTGGCATAACACATTGAAGTATTTCGATGTTAGTTTAACCACTTTCTCGCGACATTGAGACTTAATTTTTCGACATTGAGACTTAATTTCGCGACATCGAGACTTGATTTGGCACATTGAAGTTTTTCTAGGCTAGTTCAACTTCTTTCTCGCGACATCGAGACTTGATGTGGCGCATTGCAGTATTTCTAGGCTATTTTTTTTCTTCAATTCTCGAACCCCCAGTTGATTTTTCCCTTTTCTCATTAGCCCTTAGATTTGCTCTTCAGAAGTTGTAATTCGAAGATCATGATATAAAGGGCAAATGAGAAAAGGGAAAAATCAACTAGGGAGTTCAAGAAATGAAAAAAAAATCCTAAAAATGCTGCAATGCACCAAATCAAGTCTTGATGTCGCGAAATCAAGTCTCGATGTCATTAGAAAAGTGTTGAACTAGCCTCAAAGTACTTCAATATGCCCTGCTAAATCAAGGCTCGATGTCGTGGGAAAGTTGTTGAACTAGCCTCGAAATACTATAATGTGCCAAATCAAGTCTCGATGTCGCGAAAAAGAAGTTAAAGGGGCAATTTGGTCCTGAAAAAAATCAGAATACGATGTCGCGGGAAAGGGGTTGAACTAGCCTTTAAATACTTTAATGTGCTAAATCAATTATGGATGTCGTGAAAAAGAAGTTAAAAGAGTAATTTGGTCCAAAAAAAATTAGAGTACGATGTCGCTGGAAAGGGGTTGAACTAGCCTTGAAATACTTTAATGTGCCAAATCAAGTTTCGATGTCGCAAGAAAGATGTTAAATGGGCAATTTGGTCCTGAAAAAATTCAGAGTATGTTGTATAAGATGCTTTTGGGCATTACATATATTTAAGTATGCTTTTGGAGGTATAGGGGATATTTAAGGATGCTTTTGGTAAAAAACCCTTACGAAAAATTATGTACCATCATATTTAGAATGTTTATTTCAATCAACTATTTTGTGTTGCCAAATAGTCTATTTCAAAAAAAGGGCCATTTGAACAGATCTGAAAACAGATTTGTTTCATGCAAATCTATACATGAAATGCTTAAATAGGTTCTCCATGTTTTTGGCTGGAAGTAGCCCATGTATGATGGAGGCCACAAACTATATTTACCTGGAAAGCAGCAGTGTAAGACATATGAAATATTCATAGGAGAGAGTTCATTAAGGGGACCCAAAACAAATGTGACGAATTAGGTTGTGAATATGAGAAGTTTTTCAAGCTGCAATTTGATTTTACTTTCAGAGATTTGAAATACAAGTGCAACAACATCTTTCTTTCTTTCTTTCTTTTCTTTTCCCAGCATGTATCTAGGTGTGGTAATATCTGTGACCATTTCGGCAAAACAGATTGACAACAGGGATTGGGAACACAATAATTTCCTAGAACTGCATCCCAATTTTGCATTTACTCTTTTAACTAGAATGAGGTAGAATTATGATGCAAATATTTAATCCAGTTAAGAATAATAATTGAAATTCTAATATAGTAATATTTTAAAAAATTACAAGCAAATAAATGAGACAAAAATTAGCACCCTCACAATTTATCATGTGTATGCCCATCATCATTATAATCAAAAGCATCAGCACCTCATGATTTTTTTGCAAAAGATGTTTTGCAAAAAATATATATACAACTTAAAAATAAATAAATCAATATGAATATTTATAAATTATAATTACCATTGAGATGCCCTTGATCATGTAATCAGCATCATCACCATGGAAGAGAGATTTATCCTGTGGGAGAGAAAAATAATAGGGTTGTGGGTGATTTTATGTATCCGTGGATTTACCAATGATCAACCGAAGAGGACGGGTTCCCATGTTATAAAAAAAAATTTGAATGTAAGAGAGTGCGGATACAGGGTGAATATGGGGAGAGAGAATATAGGAGGTGGCGATATTGAAAGAGGAGACAAAATAAAGGCTCTTTGGAGACGTGAGAAAATAGGAGATAAGGGGGGAAATATGTGGAGAGAGAGAGAGAGAGAGAGAGAGAGAGAGAGATTTAGTGCCACAAGAGGGGCTTTCCATTTTTTCCATGGCATGGGATCAACTCCCTATATATGTATATATGTTGTGAGCCAAGTCAAGTTTGGTTGATGTTTAGGTTTTGGTTGCCTTGTACTTTGGTCATTCATCCTGCCTCATTTATAACTACTTAAATAATTTTTAATAAATTATGATAAAAGAAAATTTTATTTAGTGTAATAAGTAAATTAAGTACATCTCTAAGGCCTAAATTGAATAGAATAATGCTTGACTTTAATACATACGTAATAATAGGAAGTTTTGCAATGAGATGAAAATTTCTAGATTTAACAGCTGCTGAATTAGTTCTGATGGGGTAGCTGCTGCTGAATTAGTTCTAAATTTAACAGCTGCTAACAACATTATCACACTAATATTCTGAAATGCTGGTCTGAAAAAGAAGGGCTTTTAAGCCAACAAAAACAACAGTCAATGAGGGCTTCAATTAGAAGGTTACAGCTGGGGGATGAAGTTGATGAATGAGGTTGGGACTTGAGCCTATTAATGAGTTCCAAGGGGAACAAACAGATGGTCTTGAAGATCTCCAGATTACTTGAAAGAAACAGCCCAAAGAATATGTGGCTCTTCTTGCATGCGATGGAAAACAAAGGCAGCAAGATACTAACAGGGTAAGTTACCATTAAAAACTAAAAATAAAATAATGCCAATTGGGCAATGGTCACAAGCCGATGGTCCCCTGACTCTTCTAACTTGTAATGGAAACAAAGACAGCAAGAAAAGATGCTCAGGGGACAATGGTAGGGCAGGGGTACAAGCAGAGAGTTAGGCCCCTAAACAGTGTGCCTCTAGCTTGCAGTCTCACATTAAATCCAAGAATCACACTCCAAGAGCTGGGCCCAAGAACCATAGGTTGACTGTTGTTCCCGTGAATACTGAATAGATAGATAATCGAGAGGATTAGTGTTGAATGTCACAGGTCCCATCGATAGATGAACTGGTTTCATTTCATGCAGTAGTTCAAAAAATCATGGTGACAGATGTTTTGGTCCGTGGCCTGCATATGATAGTACGTATTTGGAGACATTCATGCTATATAATTTTATCAGATGGTAGTGTTGTGGTCAGTGGTCCACTTCTTAATCACATGTTCTCCAGATGTGAAGATCACCTTTACTTGATAAGAAACATTCATATTACACGCCCTGACCTGTATAGGCAAAAGGCCCAAATTTCACTCAAACAGGTATGACTTACAATGTTGGATTATTGATCATATCCTAAAAATATAAGTATAGATCTTACATAAATCGGATAAACCATTTTCTATAGTCTAATGGATGATTAGATTGAGAAATGACTCTAGATCTAGTTCAGGGTCACTTCAGCCTGCACAAATGCATGGTCTAGGGTTTTAGTTTCGTGAGGACATTGCTTAGATTGCATCTGGCTCAAATATCACATTGATTAGCTGATCATAACCATTTCAAGTAGAGGGCTATAACAAATTTATGGCAGTGGTCCCTTGGTCAACCCTTAAAACAGATTGTCCAAATACAAGTAAACCAAACCAGTAACCTGCAATGTCCGACTGATGCCGTCATAGTAAGAGAGAGATTCAACAAAGTACACAAGAAAATATAAGTAAAAGCATTTATTGATTACAGGTCTATGTATTTGTCGTCTACACTCGATGGAGCAAACTGATAACAATACAAAAGGAAGAGATGATTAACTGCAAGTCATTGAGTCACAAATGGTATATAAAGCAACACAGGGTTCAATACCAATCAGAAAGAAAACAACCTAGAAAACGCAAACATTCAGAACACATTCAAAGATGGACAACTGCATTTCAGCTCAATGAATTGAGAAGGATTTGTTTGTCACCATGCTGGATGCTGCAACAGAAGAATACACCAGTTTTTGTAATTCTTTGAACCTTCTACCAAGACAAGGGCAACTCTTGCTTATTTCCATAAATAGCAACTATCTGTATCATACTTTCCGCTTGGGAGCAGCAGGTGAAACAATGAGAATGGAATTGCAAGCCTTAGTCTATACCCAGCAGCATATGGCAGCCAGAAATTTCTAATCAAATGCCATTATCAGTAAGGTCCATGACTGGGGCTTTCTTCATGCATATCCATAGAGGAATCGGTGTTGGAATCCCTGTTCTGATGAGGAAGATTTGCTTCATGATTCCGTGACATTGGGTTTCCATTTGGCAAAACATTATTTTGATAACCACCACCCTGAGCCAGCTGAAAGGGCTGGAGGCTCCATCGAACAGGGCTGGATAGAGCATTTGAGAAAACTGGATTCTTGGTTTGATCGGAATGCCAAGACTGATGACCCTGTCCAACTGTGGCCTGCCCAACAGAACCAGAAGAAACTTGGACACTGGGATTCATGGAATGGACAGTAGGTTGAGAATGCTGGTGTTGGAATTGCAATCTCGGGGACATAGATGCGTCCTCGCCACTGTAATCAAGTTCATTCTGCAAGAACAAAAGAGTTTTCATACAAATAACAAGGCATTTCGATTGAGTTCAAGTTAATATACATAAAACAACATAAACCTAACATAAGAGAAACCAGCTATATGCCTGCTGCATGTGAGGTTTATAGTAAATCAACTGAGAAATATTTTGCCCACTAGCATTCGCATCATAATTCAAAAACACAACTCATTTGATCAACTGGGAAGGGCATTGACTAATTTTATGACCCTGAGTTTCTGGCATAGACCCGGTTTCATTCAACTCAGTGCCCTTTGAGTTGAGTTTAGTTGGGCTAGGCTCATCTAGTCGAGTACTTTTACCAGTGAATACCATTATTCAGCCTAGCAGATGTACATTTGGCTCCTTGGAAATACAATATTGTCATCATCTAAAAAACCAATTGCCAAATTTATTGATTGGAGCACATAACTCATAAGAAATGCTCTAGACGATCATCAAATCATCATCATCATCATTGAAGCCTTATCCCCATCAATTAGGGGGTTTAAAATTGTGAGTTCTACTTTCCCACTCAACCCTAAATACAGCCATGTTTTCACTAGCAAGCAATGATATAACTAGAGAAAAGATAGTAGGGCCTGGAAGCTGGTCAGATCATGATTGTCATGGTAGGATTTTGTTATTTAAAAAAAAAAAAAAGTTCTAGAATAAGAATGCTCGGTTTTCTCTCATTGTGGTGTCCTTGCCTTCTTGTTGTATCCCGACCACATCTATGTCACGACATCCAACAAATTAAAGATGAATAATGAATTGCAACAGGAGGATACTCATTTCTGAATTGGAGTCATCTTCATGACAGCTGTCCATTCTATCTCAGGAAACAAAGAATACTTCCATACAGTAGTAAAAGTTGCTCTATTTGGAACAAAATGTTTGCCAATTTGAAAGCAATACGTGAAAAAAATGAGTGTGGCAGAAATGAGAATGTCGAGATAGATGTGTAGTAAAACTTGAAAAGATAGAATAAAAAATGAACGCATTTGAGAGCATTTAAGGGCAGCATCAAGATATGATAAATTAAGAGACTCATTTGAGATGATTTGGACATTCTAACACAAGTCAACAACGGCGCCAAAGAGGAAAAGTCTCTCTATTCAAGTTGATGGTCCCTCGAGAAGAGGGGTTAGGCCAAAAATGACATGGATAGAAGTAATAAGGATATATGAAGAAGAGCAACTTATTCGAGGATTTGGCCCAAGATAGACAGACTGGAATGGCGGAAAAGAGTACATGTAGCTGTACCCCAACATAGTTGGGACAAGGCTTTGGCGATGATGTACCTTTGCATAGCGCATCCTCACCACGCGCACGGGGCCCACCAGCAGACATGTCAATTCATGGGGAAAGTGGGGACCAAAAGATATCAGTGAGAGACGTACACGTTTGAAAATTCCAAATCTATTAGGTCATCCTAACCCCTCAATCCATAGCCCTCAAGTTTAATAGTCTTAGAAGGCATCATTCTTTTAGGGTTTCGATCCAACGGTGAGTATCAGTTGGATAAGTGCCAAAATTTGGGCTTGTGACAATTTTTAGAGAGAAAGGGGAAGGAAGGGAGGGGATTGTAGTAGTGAGCGTGAAGGGGTTGAATTGATCGTAGGGAGTCCCACGTGCTGAAAAAGAAAACGGTGCTCTTAATCCATGGCCCTCAAGTTTAATAGTTTTAGAAGGCATCATCCTTTTACAATTTCGATCCAACAGAGAGTAAAAGTTGGATGAGTATCAAATTAGGTTGGTGACAATTAAAAAGGGAAGAGAGAGAGAGAGAGAGAGAGAGATGGGATTGTAGTAGTGAGTGTGAGGGGGTTGAATTGATCGTAGGGGGTCCCATGTGCTGAAAAAGGGAGGGTACACGGATGGTGCTCAACTGCTCATAGAAGGGTGTTCACTAGAGGATTTTCCCACTTAGATATAATATAAAATTTGCTCATCTACATCTAGTGTACACGATGGGGACCATTTCATCACCAATCCAAATGTCATGGATCCCATGCAGTTGTTTTGATCTGAATGCACTGAACCATTGGATCAAGGTTTTTTTTTTTTTTTAATATAAAAGCGTTAAACTTATGGAGCCACAGAACAAGGGGTTAGAAACACTGGATTGATTTGCTTGAAACTTCATATCTGGGATGGTCCCACCTGGATCCTTCCATCTCCACTCTCCCATGATCTGTAAGGCCGCCAGGCGAGCTCCAACAGCTGGTATGGATGGTAAGCCGTGCACACCAGCTGATGATTATATATATATATATATATAGAGAGAGAGAGAGAGGACAAAAAGAAAAAAGAGAGTGCAGTAGGATTGTGAAAAAAAATTATGCCATAAGGAAATGGTTAACTGACAAAACCTGTAAGTAGGCAACTAAATCAGCTCCGGTCACTCTTGATCCTTCCTCATTTTGTCTCAGGATCCAGTTGTATAGTTTTTCCTGCATAGATTACACATTCAAATAACAAGTCTATCATCAGACTCATGGTAGAAAAAATCATCTCCTCTTTAGTTTTTTGAAGACTCCAATTTCTTTTTTCAATGATACTTTACTGATTAAAGTCAAATAAAAGTGAAAACAAAGAGAACAAGAGAAGCAGGCAGAAACGAGAACAGCAAGAAGCCTTCTACTTAGAAGCATTGAGAAAAATAAAGAGATGATAAAAGAAAAGGCAAAACAGCTGAAAGCCTCCTAATAAACCAAACTGACAAGTGTCAAACTGAAATGCACAAATCTAATGGTGACATTCCAAAGTCAAAGTTGCGGAAAGCATATCTGAATAATCAAAGAATAACAATGTTTTGATCAAACTTGTGCACTAAAAATTCTATTAATACTAACAGTTTCAGTCCTATATGAGGAGTTTGACTCCTGGATCTAAGGAATGGAAACTTTAAGTCCACTACAACATCTTAGAAGTGACTCACTCGCTCCAAGTAAAAGATAAGTAGTTATATAATACAAATAGAAGCAAAAGAGACGTGCAAGGTTGAAAGCTAAGGAAGATTTTAAACATTTGTAAAGCTCTCATCATTGAAAGAGGAATATTTGTTGACGTGTTTGTGTGGGTGACACATGAAATTCTCCGGGCATGCTTCATGTCCCTATTAATGATTCCATTTTTTGTGGCAAGCAAGTTGGAGAGAATTCAAAGGAATCTCATATGGGAAAGGGCAAAGGATAAGAAGAAATAGTGTTTTGTTAATAAAGTGAGGTGGTGAATGGATAAACCCCAAAATAAAAATTGGAAATGGTGGTTACGATCCAGTGAAGACATCAATGCCCTATGGAGAATAGTAATCACTAAAAAATATGGTTGGTGGGGCTAGAGCGGGGGGATCAAGGTAGCGTTTCTGGGTCAAGTTGGAGGGTTAAAGGGTCCAGCCGACACTGTCGGGGATGAGTCAAGTTGGGAGGGGAGACCTCAAAAAAGGGTGGGTTCCAAAGAGGGGTAGGGATGCAGTCCATTTCTGCCATGAAGAGTCCAGTTTCCAAGTTTATTTAGGGTCGCCTCACTAAAAATGTTTTGTTCAGTAATTATTGTAATGGTTAGTTGGGAGTTTGGTTAGGGGAGTGATGTTCAAAAGAAAATTTTCATCAAAAAATGGAGTAATTGCTGTCCTTAAGTCTTCTAACAGATGTTTTTATTTGCAGGCAGCCGTGATTCTGGATTTGGGAACATATTCCTGTGGAAAGTTCGCAGTTAAGCCTTTCCCTAAAGCATGTTTTCAAATCTGTCATTTTCCCACTTTGATCCATCTTTTGGCAGGATATTGCACCACCAAGAGTGGAAGTGTTCTGCTTGCTAACTGTTGCAGGTAAATTGTCTACAGAGGATAATTTGAGCAAGAAAGGTATCATTGATTCCAGCATTTCAAAATATTGTGCTTTCTACAAGGAGAAGAAATTTATTGATCATACATTCACCCATTGTGCAATCACAGATTTGGGGTCATTTTCTACATTATGTGGTTTGAAGTGGAGCTTCTCAAAGTCTACAGAGAGATGACTATAACACAGCTTGCTCCTTTCATAGAAGGAATGGATGTTATGTATATTGTTACTTTAGGAAATCTTTTGTCCATATTGAAGGAGAGAATGAAATGATCCTTAATGCAAGGAAATTCCTTTAGAAGAGTTGTCCAAATGTTCTATTTTTTCTAATGGCAACTCTTTTTAATGGAAGAGTTGTCCAATTGTTATTAAATTGTGAGTGTAGATGTGGGCATACATTAGGAGGGATTTGTCAAACTTAAGAAGGTTAATGACTTTAGCCACAATTGAGGGTGCATGCATGAAAAGTGGGATATCCAAGGTATATAAGAACGCAAAGTGGGATCATCCTCCTTTGAGAGCCTGTGAATACAACGTGGATGGAACAACAAAAGGCAAACCAAGTCCAACAGGCATTGGCAATGCTTTAAATAATAACAAGGGAGATTTTAAATCATATTCTCCAATCTCTTTGGGGTCTGTTTGTTTAGCACAAGTAGTAAAACTTCATGACAAAAAGTGCTTTTTAATTTACACCCTCTCACTTGTACTTTACTTCATACTATCCGAACAAGGATTTTACCACACCTCTACTTTTTACTTTTCCATGATTTGACATCCATCTACCCTTTACTCCTCTACACATGCAAACAAACATGCCCCAAAGGTCAAAGAATCCCCGGAATCTGAGATCTAGACCATCAAGGAGGCACTGAGAATTCTCAGATATTTTTCAGAGTATTCAGGTTGTAAGATAGTGGAAAAAGATTCTCCAATGACATATCATGGGGCTCAAGCTATAGGGATGCTCCATGGCTACTTTATTTTGATCATAGTTGCACACATGTGGAGGCGAACCTTCGTCACAACCCAAGGAGCACCAATTTGGTAGCTCATTCATTGGCAAAAGGAAATCTTTAAGATGACATATACTTAGGTCCCCTGTTATGAAATCTCAGTTTGCAGTTGGTTCATCGTTTTTTGTACTTTTTATACATCTCTTATTTCATTTTATTGTTGCCTGTCATATTGTACTCAAGTTTTGTTTCGTAATGAAATTTTACAGTTACTGCTTAAAAAGATATACATGCAGAAATGCAAAAACAGGAAAATAAAGATATAAATGTTCAGATTAATGAAGGGCAGAGTCACATGGACAACAATAGTTACAAGTTAAAAAGATAAGAGCTGTTCCATAACACAAATGCAAGAGAATCCATAAAAATACAAGTAAAAAAAAAAAAAAAAAAACTTAAAAGATGAAAAAAGTAGTGGAAGACTTTAGAATGCAGGAGAGAAAGGACCGCTGCACCAAACAAATCAATAATGATGAGAATGTTAAAGATCATGGAAGAATTCCATATGTTTTAAGTAGTTAAGAAACACCAAATTGGATAGAACATAGAGAAACAGTGGTAGGGTTCTGCATGTCTTCGCTAAGAAGCATTTAGGTTAAAAAAAAAATTCTACCGGTCATGGTAGAACCGAAGCTTAAAAATTGGGAGAAGATGCCAATATTAAGATATGATATTTAAATAGCAGTTTTAGCAAAAATTCTGGGAGACTTTAAACCACTGGGCTACTGTTTAGTGTTACAAAATTGGAAAGTAGCTCCTGCTCAACAACTTTTGCATACTATATCCCTCCTGTGCTTGGGAATTTGCTTTTGATTTCATTTCTCTACACATGATGATGAGAATACAATATCTCCATGAGGCTCTTTCCTTTCCCTGACTCTTTAGATGTACCACTTGTCCAAGGTACTCAGTAGAAAGTGCCAACCATCGACCTCCACAGCCTCCAAACCAGGGCAGGAACCTTCTACTAATGAGAGATAGTGTAAACTCATTTCAACTCTGTAACAATAAATTTGAAATCAATGTTGGCAGCATAGAGATTCTTTGAATATCAAACTCAGTCAAACTTGTTACCATCCTTCTTTCAATTTCATAAGACATTTGTAGCTGAACTAAATGATTTGCTACCTAATCAAAACATCTACATTGAAATGAAGTACACTAGCAAATTAGAAAGTGTATCTGTTATTAGAGTGTTTCTACCAACAAGGAACGACATTACCACTTCTGTCACCATAATCATCATCAAAGCCTTACCCCTTCTGTCAGACTTCAAAGGTTAATGCCTTTATCGACTATTCTCCTTATCCCTCTTCAGGGCTATGTTTCTCTATCACACCACAATCCAATATGTAACTTTGGGATGTTTCCTTGTCCTTTTATAAAAACTTCAGGTATTAGTTCATCATACTAACAACACAATAAATCTTTTCAAAGGTTGTTTAAGGTCTTCTATGTGCATGGTCAAACCATCTCAAATGAAATTATAAATTTCCTTTTTTATTGGAGTCACCCATAGCATATTCACTCGTATTTTCTTATTTCTAACTCTATAACAATTCCTTTCCACTTGTCTTGTTGTTTCTTCATAGACAACACTCAGCTCCGCACAATAGTCAGCAATGTAGAACTAATTACTAACTTACAAAAATGTCTTTTTAACCATAGTTGCATTGGGCAGCCACACATCGGTCCACTGGCTTGTCTCCACATAGCCCATTATGCAGTAATCTTGTTGCGATATCCTCCTTATGCACTGCTTTTTCGCCTATGATTGTTCCCAGGCATCAATGTTGTCAAAATCCTACAATTTATATTGAGTCCTAAGGAAAAAAATTCGTATCTATGCAATAAATACTATTTCTAGATGAATCTTAAGATTTAGACCATTCATTTTTATGCAATGAATACTATTTCTACATGAATCTTAAGATTTAGGTGTAAATCTAACACCTAAACTTGTTTAATCAAATCTTATGATTCAAGCGATTTGACTGAGTGAGAATAGCCACAACCAAGATGTTAACATTAATAATCCTTTACTTTTGCCTTTCTTTCTTTTCTTTTTCTTTGTTAGTATTTCTATTTGTAAAAAGGTTATTTGGTAGTTAAAGAAACCTCCTATTAATATTTTTTTTGCGATTTTGAGGAGGTTTTAGCAACGAATAAGAACAAATATTCAACCAAAGCGTTCGATTTTACATATGAGGTATTGTACTATATTCATTTTTTTCCCAGTTTCTTCTTCATAAATCTTTTAAGAAACTTCCTAACATGAAAGATCGATGATTTGAACCTATGATGCACAGATACTTCAAAATGGGCAACGCATTGTGTCATATGGTATCCGATACTTCACTTTTTATGTGTTTAAATCCGTGTCCCTGCCGTATCCTTGCCATACCCATGCCGTATCTGTGCATCATAGATTGAACTCTATTTTTTATTTAAAGAGAACATGAAAGACTATTGGAACTTGTTTATTTTCCCTAGTAACATTGACATCTTAAACATATTTAACTATTTACATATATAATTATGATATACTAAGAATGTTAATGATGTTCTTCATATGACTCAAAGTATTATTTGTCATTGAATTTATGTTGCTAGGATCATGAATATTTTTTGCCTTTTCTTTTAATTTTCTTCATTATTTTTCATTTTTATGAGAAAAAAAAAAAAAACCCACAATCTTTGATACGATTCACAATACAATTCGATTCGTCCCCCTTTGAACGATTTGCAATATATATATATATATATATATGGGGACTTCCACAAAATGCCCCTTTTTATGGCCCTCATAACTGGTACAATTAACCACTGCTGCATCATAAACGGGCTTTAAATGAAATGAGTCATGAAAGGACAAATAAGTCATGACCCATGAAGCCATGAATGTGACGTTTTTCACATTCCCAAGTATGAGTCATTGCACTTCTTCCCAACTTCCCAACGCCATCGTTGAGCTTCCATGATTAAAGGAACTGCCTTGATTAGAAGTGGGCCCAAGTGAGCTGGATTGAACACGCAAACCACTAGTAGATGAACATCCTCCAACACTGTATTAAGATATGTTATGATACAAAAAAAAAAAAAAAAAAAGGATTTTACACTTGTATGCCAGCTGTATCCATATGCACCTGCCCATAATACATGGTAGGGTTGGGTTTGAAATTTGTTTCATATGCATTTATGTTAATCCTCGGGAGTCTTAGCAAGAGAGAAAGTACGAGACATTTTAGGAACATTTATTAGCCTTTTTAGAAAGAGAAAAAGAAGAAGCCAAATAATCCATGTATTAGCTCCTTTATTCTCATTAGCCTTTCCTCGTTTTTTGTTATACGTCAAAAAGCATCTCTTGTTTCATTCGTCAAAAACGTAGGGGCGCTTTTCTTTTGAAAACATCTGTGTTTTCTAGAGAAACCCTATATATATATATATAGAGAGAGAGAAAGATTCTCAAAAGCTCCCCTATCTCAAAAGGGGTATAGGAGAGAGAATAGGACATGTGTTACACTTTCATTGGCTAAAAAAGGGACCGGGGAGTTTTGCAGCATTGCAGCGCACACGCACGCACGCACACACACACGCGCACACACACACACACACATATATATCCTCCTTTGGATGTACAATTTTATGCACTTCCTAACTCAGTGCATGCAGGGTTTATAGCTCAGTGGCCATGACTGTTGACATGATGGACCCCACTGTGGATTGAGGATGTCCCAAAAGTCACTCATAATAGAAAACTCAATTCATCCGTTCACTTCTCTTTTTCTCCATAAAGTCCATTTGTAGGCCACTGATTGAAGAGTCAGAAACTAACCAGATCATAAATTTAGGAACATCACATGCAGGGGTCTCAACACATCAGTGCTTAATCATTAAGCCAAAGATCCAACATGTATGAAACTAAGAGGTGTTTCAGACGATAAATTTAACTAATGCAGGTTTGTTGAAATATTTTGCTGTATATTGTTTTCTTGACAAGAGCCTGTAGCACAGTTGGAGGGTGCTAGGTGGTGCAACCATAAAGTTGCAGGTTTGAGTCATGTTACCATCCAAAAATAAAATCAACGCTAGGCTCCATAAATACCATTTTGTTCATCCCCTATAAGATTTTAATCAATTTTATGCATAATTATTGCAAATTCAACATGCATCCCCTATCAAACTTTGGTCAATTTCATACATGCTTATTGCAAATTTACCCTCCTCACTTTGCATCTCATCTCAATCTCAACAAATGCATCAACCAAATGCATCCATAAAATTGAGCATTAAACCACACAATCTTAAGGAAGGAAAGGCAACCCTTCCACAGATTGATTGATAATAAATTATATAAGTTGTTACAACCAAAACAACCTTTGATCACACAACTAGGTTACAACTAGTCCCCCCTTCTTTAGGGTACCTCTACACCTAGTTTGCTCTCATGAAAATGCACTTTCACTTGTTAAGCTAATAGGAATGAATAATGGACACACAATCACTAGATGAAATCGCAGCACATCAATTAAAACCAAAAAGAATGAAGAAAAATAAAGTTTCCCCAATTCAACAACAACAATGAACTAAAAAAAAAACCAACATAAAAAAAAAAAGAATAAAAGCAATCCATTACAGAACTAAATTAGTAGCCAAAAGAGAATCTTCACATCACCATTCAGGAAGAGGACTCAATTCACATCTCTAAACACGATTAAAAGCAATACTAACAAGGAAGAAAACCAAATTAATTTGAACTGAGTAAAAAAAAAAAAAAGGGGAAAAAAGACCACCCCATGTGAGAGAATCCAAGAACAAGAAAGACCCAAACTTTCAAAACCACAAAACAATCGACTGAAAGATCAAACGGAAAAAAGGAAACGAACCAATCCATGACGCTCTCCTGCTTGAAAGGCGAGCTTCTGCTGGTTCATCGCTTGCGTGTAGAGTTGGGAGAGAGAATTCGCTGCGCTGCAGAAGGTGGAATGCATGGTCCGATCGACCTCATCGAGACGCGTCGCTTCGGATTTCCTCTTCTTCACCATGGTATAAAAAGCCCTAGAAAATCCTGAGCTTTTTCGACCCCCCAAATCCCTGGTTGCAGAAGCGCCAAGGAAGCGAGGGAGAGAGAGAGATTGAGAGACAATGCGTTCTGCTTTCGTGGGAAAAGAGGACCAGTTAAATACACTTGGGTTTCTAAAAGCTGTCCGAGGTGTGGCCCACCGTTTTTGGATCCTCAAGATCATGGATTTAACCCATGAAGATTTTATGCCATATAAGGCAGGGTCGGTCATCAATTTTTGATCCGGTTGGGGTTGAGCCAATTGTTGCATAAACCGAAGGGATTGGTTACCCCAATGAATTATTATATATATAGTAGTATAACGATTCCATATAGGAATGCAAATGAGTCTCAGTTAATCTTATAGGTCGGATGTCCGTGAAAATCAGATTTTGAACATATTTTAGGTTTCGATTTATAAACATGTCTAATTTTAGGTCCACATAAGTTTCAATCCATTGATACGGACCCGACATACAAGTCTTTGATGTCATAAATTATAACTTAAAATAAACTTTTATTAGATATTTTTATATTTAATCCATGAGGTAGTATACTTGATCCGCTCTCATAAGTTGAATGATATCTTTATTTTTTAAAAAATATAAAAATGCAAAATGAAAAAAAGCTAGAAACGGATTTGGAATTAGATTATGGTCCTCTAATTCGGCTTAGTTTCATAATCGGATCCGGATTCTCCTGTTGGAACTGGAATTGGAACCAACAAAGTAAGTTCTGAGTCAAAATCAGATTCGAAACCGAAATTGTTATTTAAAAACATGTTCGGGCCCGAGTCCAATATAGTTTTAACATAGAATTGTTCCGTTTGCAACCCTAATTTCAAATTGGCTGCCATTTCTCTTTTTATTAAATGGTGCCTCTTGGGCAATGCGACTAGAAACTCCACTTGGTAAGCCTTTGTTGGATCAGCCCATCGTTATTGCCCGAGCAACCTATCTTTTTCTAAAACTATTATCTTTCTAAATCAAAATAATTTTTTAATATTTAAAAAAGAAAAAGTAAACCAACTAAGTTAAAAAGAAAAAGAAAAAGAAAGGAAAGAGATGTTTTCGGATTGGACTCTTCCAAGATCATATAAAACTCTAAAATTTCTCTTTAAATAAAAATTAAAACCCAAAATGAAAGTATCAATTGCAGATCGAGTTCCAATTTCAAAATCAAATTCTATAAATAGTTGTGTAAGAAAAATAAATGACTTAGGAAATCTGATTATTTACTATCCAAATCTTCAAAGTAGTTAAATCCCATGTTTGAAGATGTAGCATGGTGATCCTTACCCAACATTGTGGATATTTTGAAACTTATTCGGTATCATGGAATGTCTTGTGGGCCCACAAATAATTACTTTTTAAGTGAATTTATTTGAACCAATGTCTCCAAATAGTATTGCGGGCTCCAAATTGAATTCCTTTTTATGATAAGATATCATAATTGTTAATTTTGTTTTGGAACCCATTTCAATATGACCTTTAAAATGAGATGTTTTTTGCCAATTATGAATTTCGGTGAAATATTTTGAACAAATAAATAAAATCAAATTATACATATATGCTAGAAAAAAACTAAAGAATAAAATATAGAATAAAATTTATGCATTTAATTCATTATGATAAAACAACACTATTACATATAAGTATAAAATTTAAGCACATTCTTGCCATAATAAAGTTTAAAACACACGTTTCACAATAATAAAAATTAACAATATTTAAAACTAAAATTTGGAAACATTCATCAAAACATTTCGGTCATTTCGGAAATATTGGTCAATTTCGGCTGAAAATATGGATTTTAATCGAAATTGACCAAAGGTCAAATTGAAAAGTTATGCCATACATTTCGTTTAGGCTCTATGGCCAAAACGAAAAATTTCGGCCATTTAAGCTGGACCGAAACGAAATTGATAATTATGTAAGTTATACGTTTGATTGCTTATCTCATAATCATCTTGTGGGTTGGATCAATTAATTTATTATTCCAAATTATATTATGGTCACCTTTATGCAACTTACCAACCAAACTTATCGAATTAATAAAAGCTTTCTTATCCTTTTCAACATGATTTTTTTCTTATCACACATTTTCCTCTTATGCTGAATAGAGAACAAGTCAAATTTCTTAATCTCACAAATAGAGAAATGTAAGTTATATTAAACTTTATTATTTAATTTTTTAATGAAATCTTTTCATTTTACTAAAACAAAAATGTTTTCTAACTACAACATTGCAAAAATAATAAAATGAAAAGCAACTCTACATTGGAACAAGTAATTCAACTACATTATTGAAGACAGAAAAGAGTGCGGTACCATCCAAAGTTGAAGCAAGTGGATAATCGATTAATTATCTTAATAATGTTACTTTCTTTTGTAATTTCAAACAAAATAAATATTTTAGAGAAATTGGATTAACCCAATGATGGTTTTACATATTCAATAAGTTTTTATATTCAATTATCTTAATATTATATTCATTTTGAGTTTAGCCCTAAGTCAAGGTCCTGATCCAATTCCCACAAAAAAAAAAAAAAGAAAAAGGTCCTGATCCTCAACATTGGAACTAGGTTCAGGTTTTATGCTTAATTGGTGATGGATTTGAGCCCACTATGGATCCAGCCCGGTTAGATCAGTGTGAATGAGAAGGCTAGATTCAGCCTAGCCTTTCATACCAATTTGTGAATTTTTTTTTTTTTTTTTTATCCGTGTGAATGAGAAGGCTAGATTCAGCCTAGCCTTTCATACCAATTTGTGATTTTTTTTTTTTATCCCTTTGTATATGTTCGATAAGTTGGCACTCAACTCTTAAAAAAATAAAAGGGGTTGTTATAATGGTGTCCAAAGGGTGAAAAGTGAAGGATAAAGATCTAGAACTGGATTGACTATCCAATTTCAAAATCAAGAAAGACGAAGTATACTAATTTTAAATATCAAGTCTGAAATTAATTAGGAAGGTCATAATAGGATAGTTTTTTCCTTGTGAATTCTGGGTTTAATCTTTAAGTAGAAGACGTTAATCTTCTTCATTGATTCTTTGGATACTAGTTCATATGCGGCAGTACTTGCTGAAACCAATCCATCATGTAGCAGTGTTTCAAACTTTCCAACATCTAAGTCAACATTCAATGTAAGAGATGCATGCCACAACACAACATATTCAAGACTATATGCTATGCAATGTGGCCATAGAGAGTAACGCCAATGAGAACTCTCTAGAACAATGGTGGACAAGCTGCATTTGAAGATAGATGAACACCTATACTTTACAATATTAGTTGGATCAACAAAAACAACAAAGTGAAGGTTAGTGAGTAATGCAGAATCCCTTCTTCAATTGGAAAATATTAGAAGGATGAGGTCATCTGAGATTTAGTTGACATAGATTCATGTCATATGTTGCTCGGAAAGCAAAATCACTCTTGTATGATGAAAAGGCAGAACTAATCAAAAGCTTCTAAAGTGGAGGGGAAGCCTTTCCTAACCATTAGCAACATCATGGAAAAATCAAAATCAACTAGTGAGATGTAAGCTCTTAGTTACTGAGGGTGATATTGTATAGCCTTCAATGATGTCAAACAAACAAATGCCTCTGATAAAATTAAGGAGATCACACCAAATTATCTTCCTTATGAATAGTTGGAATTGTTAGTCCGAGAAGGATGTCGGAATCGAATTTGTCGAGAACTTTGTGTGTTCCATGACATCTAATTCTCAGTACTAGTTTGCCTAAACTTTGACATTATCATACGAGCCCAAAGGAGAATAAGATTCTACATGGTCGTGTGTAAAAATTGATTCGGAAGAGTCTGACAAGAGGGAGTATATTCTCCTCTAATAACATTGGCATGTATCGATCTTATGTCATGGATAGTACAAAAGAACTCCAGTATGATTAGAATCCTAAAACTCCGACAGAGGCAACAGGAACAGAAACAAGGTGCTTCTTTTGTGACTTCTCAGTTGGCATTATAGATGGGCAAGTTTCATTGGAAATGTGTTAGGAGCCACATGATTTATTGCCAGTGCACAAATAACACAGACTAGATTTTAAATAGTAGAAAGTTATTCAACAACTGCTTTTAGAAAGTGGATTTGTTCTCAACTATAAAGAAAATAATCTGCAGCTGCAACATTTAATTCCTTAGCAAAGACTCCTACAAAAAGCTCAGTATGTAACGCAACAGATATTGCAGTTTATGCCTTGAATGTGAGGGTCATGCATATGCGGCAGAGGCAGCTACAAAGAGTCATATCTCTTGTATCCAGTACTATGATTTGGCATTTTGAATTTTTGATAGTGGAAATTATGCTTGTCATTTGTACAATACAACATTATCATCAGCAACAACCTATGAACATTTAATACCGGTGACTTGTTTGAGTACAGAGGAACCACTTTAATCTAGTATCACGAGGACGAGTTCTTTTCAAGTTGAGGGAATAGATGTAGGACAAGTTCAATATCAAGCTAGAAGGATTAGAATGAGGTCTAATTTCAAAATCACATTAGATGGATTAATAGAAGGATAAAGACAAGTACTTGTTTCAAAACCAAAACAAAAGGACGAGTGCTTATATTACATTTGGAGTCAGATTGGTTAGAAAGGCTACAATGAGTAACTTAAAGTCCATATAAGACATTATTATGTTGTTAATTGGGGAATAATTTGAAGTAGAGTTCTTCTTTAGTTTTTCTTAGTTTTCTTCCAAACTTTGCTTCAGCTCAACGACACCTTTCAAAAGTATTTTAAGCCTACTGTCTAGAGAGTGCGTAGGATCTTACACCCCATTGAGCTACCACTTATCACAAAACCAATTGGTGATAGAAAACGACACAACAATAGTTTTATGGTGAGGACGAGGGCTTTGACAACTGTTAGGCCAAAAAGTCCAGCTGATAAGACATATCAACGAGACATTGTCAGGCATACAAAAATGGATTATACAATCCGTGAGACAGTGAGATGTCTCGCTATAGCGAGACTCATTCTCGCTATAGCGAGAACGGCGCAGCAATTGCAGTTCGTTCATAACTCTTTTAAAGAGTTGCAAAAAGATTTCTTTCCTGATGGGATTATTTTTAGGAGTCTTAAGCACAAACTTATGCCTATAAATTGGGTGATTCTCTCAACCCAAAGTAGACACACAAGAAGTTAAATTCTCTCTTGATCTGAGTATAGATATCCTAAAAGAGATTTCCTTGTTTCTCTAGAGCCATTGAGAGATTGTTCTGAAGGACTGCTCTAGAAGGTTTTGTTGCTTCTACTCTCTTGTAGAAGATTGATCATCTTGGTGGACAAGGTGCGAGGAGATCAAGTAAGGAGAACGGTGCACGGTGGAAGTCGTGTTAGTGGATTCTGTGCAAGAACAATTACAGTCCTGAGGTCAAGGTACAGACTGAGGTACGGGAGCTTGTGAGTATATCTTGTAAACTGTTCGTGAACTCTTGATTTCTGGTTCGTGGTTTTTCTCCCGGAAAGGGTTTCCACGGTAAAATTTGTGTCTGCCTTCTTGTGGTGTGTGATTGGTAGATAGCTAGTTCTATATTGTTTGATTGGTTAAATTAGAACTAGTAATTCATTCTAGTGGGTCCTAAAAAAAAAACCTTCAACAACAATCACGACCGCTCAAGAGCGAGGGTGGACGTTGACCTCAACAATCCCTCCCGCAACGGCACACCCGCCGCGACTCCTGCTGCGAACTCGCAAAACGCGTATCACCACTTGTAAAATCTTACACCCCATTAAGCTACCACTTATCCCAAAACCAATTGGTGATAGAAAACGGCACAACAATAGTTTTATGGTGAGGGCGAGGGCTCAACCACAATTATGACCGCTCAGGAGGGAAGGTGGACGTTGACCTCAACAGAGTGGCCATCCACCAATAACATGTAGGCAGAAACCATCAGACCATTAAGACTATGCCTCCCATGCCTGCAGACTTGGTAACTAGATTGAAGGAATCATTAAGTTCGGTTTAGAGTGATTGCGAAAACAAGACCGCAATTAAACAAGTACTCATTCTGCATTTTCCTGTTATACCAACTAACAGTAACCCCAAATCTCTTATGATTGGGAGAAGCCTCTGTCCAAAACCATTGATTAAACCAAGGCCTGAAGTGTTTTGTTACATGTATTGAGTTAATAAAAGGTCCGGTCAATAGTTCCTTGAACTGCATGCAAGCACATAAAATGTAATAAGGAGATTCAAGAGATCTATTAGTAAAGCAGCTCATAAATTTCCCCATCTTGATTCAAGGTTCAGATGACTACCAAAAAACTACCCTTCCAAGTATTATTGAATATCCTAATTAGAAAGGTGAGAGGACTTGTCACGACCCGAGCCCGAGATCCGATAATCACCGGAATCACGATCTATACTTACTCCCATAAACCCCGAATTAACCGAAGTTAAAACGGAATCCACAAGGGATAAACATTCATCGTCCTGTCAAATGTACAAATTGCGGAAAACATATATATTTAACATCATCCCTTTATGAATGTACAGTCTTAAACAAAAGTAAGATTCTTGTGTATATAATGTTTTGTCAATCATTGCATATTCAAATACAATGCAAGGTGACCAAAAATCTAATTCTCCCAAAAACAATTTCCTTCAAAAAAGAATCTAAACATCCCAAAGGAATTCCCAAAAATGAATCTCCATTTCATTCCCCACTCAGATACTCGTATTAGTTAGTATCCCGTCTATTCCATTCAATCAATCCCCCTGGAGGAACCGGAGCGGTCTCCTCCGCTGGCGCTGGGTTCGCTGCAGGGCCGGCATGGGCAAATTGGCATGTAATGCCATCAATAACACTAATGAACACAACGGCTCAACAATGTATACATAGTTCTGTGATATCACATGTTAATGTATATACTAATCCATTCAAATTCATTTCTAACAATTCTAAACAATTCATTTCATAATGATGACATCAGAGTCAATAATAGACATAAACAATTTGGTAAGTACAATAGCATTCATTTCATTATATTTCATTTATCCATCTTCCCTCAAAGTAAGGAATCATCTCCCTAATGGAAGGTATCATTTAGTCATAATCTTTCAATGACAAATCATACGACATTTATTCATTATTGTGGGATCTTCTAGTGCCCGGGCCAGGGACAACTAGCATCACCACGAAGCTCCGGAACGCCCCCAAATCATCTACTACAGTAGGAATAATCATTCGTTCACTTACAATTCATTTTAATGAAATAGCTATGTAGTGCCAGACTCAAGAGTTATTACCTTAATCTATTTCTGGATTCAATTCAATATATATAAGTCTACTAAAGCAATTAAAAGAACCATTCATTACACTAGCCACCTTGATATTGCACTAGAGTTCAACAATATTAACTACGATATGGGCATAGTCACCAACTAATGAGGGAATTAGGATAATTAGGAATTCCACTCATTTCTTACTTAGTTTCCACCAACCATTCAAGTGTAATCATTGGTTATCTAATGTACGTGCTATTTTTTATGGACATCACATTTAGATAATGTGTACATTAGAGTCCTCGTAATTATCACTCATGGAGGTTTAGTCTACAATCCATTGACCATTCGATACTTTGTTAAACTCATGATTCAATCGCTTGAAATCTTCTCTTATTGTTCATTAATTCAATTAACTTCTAATTCATATTATAATTAATTCTAAAACTAATTTAGAAAGTGATTATGTTCATAGGAGGCATTTACAATTGAATGAAATCCGAAATCCAACCGGATTGTCCGATCGATTGGCCTGAAATAAAAACCCAACAGGCTCAATTGGACAGACCTGACAGGGCCAGGTTTGCTCAAGCGAAAGTGGGTTCGCTCGAGCGGACCCCATCTAGAGAGTCGGACGCTCGAGCGGACACATACAAAGAGCAGTTCGCTCGAGCGAACGCTCCAGAATCCCAATTATGGAATTCTATACAATTTTCTTCTTTCACTCTAAATCACTCAAACCTGCAAACAATTTCATGGAACCTCCTATTTCCATCCTCAATCATCATTCCTCACAATTATAACACTTCTAATCCATCATTTAATCCATAACAACCCAATCTATTTACAATGAAAATTGCATAAAAGTTTCTAAAACAAGAAATGTGCATAGATATTATCATATTCACATGAAAACCACATATACTTGCTTATCTTGAAGCTTCTAGGGCAAAACCCCTCTTTTCTAGTTAATTTGAGATCAAAGGAAGAAGCTTGAGCTCTTTCCCAAGCTCCAAATGTTCCAATAATGGTGGATAGGGTAAGGAAGAAGATGAAATGCTTTTTCCCTTTCACTTGAATCACCCCCAAAGATCACACTTGATCAAGAAAATGGAAGAAGAGAGAAAAAGGGAAGAGTTGCCTAGGGTTTGGTCTTGAGAAGGAAATGAGCTCAATCTCTTCACTTATATAAGTCTCACCTTTTACATTTAAACCCCATTCTCTTTACTTATTTCTACTTTAAGTCAAATGAAAGCTCACTTGACTAATTTCAAGCCCAAACTAATCGAGTGTGTCATGAAAGTTATTGTATTAATCGAGATGCACACGATGGTATCAAATTTTACCGTATTCGACGAAATACGCGAAAATCCGTATTTACGAAGATGTCCTTGTTTCTATTTGTTTAAGTCTAAATTCAATTCAATCACCTTAAACTCATTCAATTCATTTCATTATGCTTAATTCAATCATTAGAGACTTGTTTATCTCTTTTTGGTCATTAACCAATATTAATTCAATTAATTATACTTAATTAGTATAAATCTCTATTAATTAACCTTAATCTTCATTAATTCTGGACGGGGTGTAACAGGAACATCCATCCTCTCTCACTCATATAGTTTCTTCAATGGTAGTTGGGAGTGGGATGATCCGAATACATCCCCAACTGCAAATAAGAACTTGACATGTCTCCAACTAGAGGAATAAATGACCCTCGCTAAAAGGAGCTTGACCAAGCTCTACTCAAAGCCCAACTGCATGATCCATGACTCGTACTTGAGCCGAAGAGTCATATGTATAACGTAAGAAGTGAAATCTTCTTAATGTTTATATTAGGTTTTTGTAACAATGTGCCATTTTCTCTTAAAATATATATGTTGCCTACCATGGTGAAGATCCAAGGAATCTTAGTAGCAACATATTCAGGTAAAATCCAACCTGTCCTCTTGATATATAGGATTCACTTGTCACCTACTTGGTTATGATCTACCAATCTGTGTAATGTATGCAATGTGTTAGTTTCTAAGGGATGGATTTTACAACACCGATTATCATGTTTTTGTTAAGTGGGATCACATGGAAGAATGAATGAAGATCAGCAAGGATTATGCGCACATTGCGATAAACATTTGCTTGGGTGAGATTTCCAACATTTTTCTTTCTAGTTTGTGTTGGTTCCAAAGGGGCCGGGTACTCTTAAGAGAGAATCTTTGCAGCATTTTATTTCCAAAGTAATTTTATGTAGAAAATGAAATTCTTTGGTTTTCAGTTTTTGTTGTTTGATTATCAAAACATTCAGAAAATTGTGAAAAAAATGATCTCAACTTGAAAAAAAAAAAGATTTTATGCCAAAAAAAAAAAACTTGAAAAAAAGTTAGTAGAAAATGAAATCAATGAGAAGTCATTCTCCATTATAAACAAGGGAAATAGTTAGGCGAGATCTGTTTTTATGGTTCAAACCGTGAGAACTATGGGTGAGGCCCACCTATCATCCAATCCAAACCTTCCTTGCAATGTACAGGGACTCCCTTGATAGTCACGACTCAGGGTTTAGCACCAATGCGAATTAACTGGACCGTTGGATCGACTATATATGCATACGAATGGATTGGATTTGTCGGCCATGGATGAAGGGGTTAGGAGCATGGGATTGGGGTCAAACTTGATACTCGGATGGTCACATGTAGATCTTTCAATTCTCACCGGTCCCATTCCAAGTTGGGACACCTAATGGGCCCCACAAAAAGGTTCTCACAGGAACTCCACGACAACAGTTATCACTGGATCAAAATCATATAAACAGTATTCATCTTTCATAGAAAATGCTTTCCACAAACAAACACAACTGTTTACAATCTTTTTTGTGTGAAAAGCATGAAAATTAAGAGATTTTTTTTTCTGTGCCATAAGAAAAACTTTTTTATGGCAACTGCATTATTGAAAAAGTGAAAAAAAAAACTGTATTTTTTGCGATTTCATAGAAAATTGGTTTCTATTGAGAGGGTTGGAGTTGGTCTTCAGTGGAACACAAAAAAAAAAAAAAAAAAGCATGCTACATAGCCCGGGCACATTTCCCGGGCTCTGTAGATTTTTTAAAAAAAAAATAAAAAACCCTTCTCCACGAAAGTGTGGTTTCCACTGCTATACTCAAGACCATCAATTTCTTCATACATCTCTACATTTAATCCTGCCCTCTGGGCCCCTTCCATTATGGATAGGACGCACACGAAAGTTTGAAGTCATGTTTTAGCTGAGCACATGAACAAATTGTTTAAAAGGAAGTCAATAACAAAAACAACAAATATGATTTAATTCTAGGCAGGGATATGAATTCATAACAGCAGTGTGAACGGTGGATAAAACATGATTTATCTCATGGGAGGCCCACCTTTATGTAATGTTCATCTCACATGACTGCTCTATAATGGACCCGTCCCAACAATATTAATTGAAAGATTCCACACTAAATACACGTTTGTGTAGTTTTTAGCAAAATCGGAAGGCCCCCTCCATTTTTTCTTGGAAATTTATTTTCCTACCTTTTCTCCCATTGAAAAATACTGTTCCACTAATTCGTGAAAAATTATATTACATTAAAAAGAATTCAGAAAAGCATTTGCACTAAACAATGAAAAACTTCTATTTTACAAGAAACTATGTATCTCCCACTTTTCTTCGTTGTTTCTGCAAAAATAAAAATAAAAATAAATGGTTATACATATGTGCCCTTAGATTCATTAAGCTAGAAAACATAACTATATTCCACGCTCGATAATTCAAAAGTTAATGTCACACTGACTGAAAAGAAACTTGATATTTATTTAATTCCCATGGGATATCATTTAGAAGTATATTAGGTTTTAGCTGTCGTAAGCTGAGGTGGACCCAAGTGCAAGCACGTGTGTGCGGTCGCACCATCACACCCGTCAAACCTCAGTATGCTTCTAAACCTATATAAAAGTTCTAGAGCCACTTTAAAGAATCCATTAAAATTCATGGGTTTACGCTGAAAATGTATATGAAAATCTTTAGTATGTCAGCAAAATCAAACTACCTATTAACGTCCGCATTCTCATAAACAAAAATCCTGAGTCCGCCGCTTCTCACCAAAATACCATCCCGACAACATACGAGTCGTTTCGTTTGAAACTTGTGAAGCAAAATAAATCCATCCCCTCTTTTGGACTAGATGAAAGATGAGAAAATGGGCAGGCCCCATCCATGTCACGCCCAATACAGATCACATTTAGATGTTGGGTATTCTTATCTTATTACACCTCATCTTTTGGTAATTGGTACCTCTCTCTTTGAGTCTTGATGATGGCACTGTCTATCCCCTCTCCAGTCTCCACCACCAAAACCAATCCCTTCTAATTACATCACAGCTTCAAGATGATGGGTCCCATCCCTGTCTCCTTTCTCTGTCCAATAATTGTGTTAATGCCGCACGTGTGGGCCTTCCACGAGTGCAGCGTGTGGGGCCCACCAAAGTCTGATTTAGAACCATTTATTTAGGTGGGCTCATTATAAATGCCCCGGTCCACATTGCATAAATGAGACTGTTCGTTTTGGTGGTTTTTACTTTTCTTTGCATGTACTATCAACAAAGAGAAATAGCAATGATCAATCGCAGACGTTTATTTATGGTTGTCCAAGGTAACAACATGTGCCCATCAAAAAGCATCATTGGATGAGTGGCTTTGATCACTTAAATTTCTAGAGCAGTAAATTTCTAGCTGCATCAAGAACCCTAAAAAAACATAAGTTATAGTAATAGATGTTTCGATTGTATAGCAGTAAAATGAGTAGGTCCATGCTAACTTCTATAATTTTTTTGCTCAAATGAATTGAGCGTTTAGATGGAGCTGAAATTAAAGCTTGAGGATGCCGTTCCACCACAAGTGCAATTTTTCGGACTTTGAATCTTTCTCTCTAAGGGGATTATGTATTGGATTTTGATAAAATCAGAAGATAATATCAATTAAGTTAAATAATCATTTTCTTTTATTAATAAGGCTGGTTAGAATATAGGCTTATGGGTAGATACAGTTCAATACAGACCAATAATAATCGCTACATTTTTCGGCTCAGAAAGAAAAAATGTAGATGGATATATAAATCTTGATGCATTATCCATTATGAAGATCTTTGATTGGGTCAAAGTTCTAAAACGTGATCCGCCTGATTGGAACTCACACACCCTCACACGCACACACCCATGTCTAGGAGTGGGCCCAAGTATAAGCTTTTGGGCCAATTGCCACCATTGGACTTGGGTCCACTTCCAAAACCGTTATAAGGATTTTCTGTCCTCTTTCAAAATTCACTTAAAATTTTTTGATTCTCCCCAAAAACCTACGTGAAAATTCTGAGTTTGCCCCTCCCCCAAAAATTCAAATACCTGTTTGGGTTCACCTCCCCCCAAACAAAAATCATGGATCCACCATTGCCATGTTCATTACCAATTGAGCACCAGCCAGCAACAAATTGACCTAGTATTTGTGTTCAAGCAGAAAGTTTCACTTTGATAAATAAATACAAGAATTTAGATATGGTTCTTACTTGCTACCTAAGTAACCCAATTCCCACCTTCCAATCTTTACTTATAGTTCTTCTACATGGTTTATTTTTCAATCTAAATAGTAAAAGGGCCGAGTTTGGGTTGGATGCATGCTTTGTTATCTCTATAATAGCTGAACACATACTTAAGTAGATTCATTGCCACCCCTAATATCTAACATGTAGGTCGTAGTATGGTTAGTGTTTTAAAAGTAACTCCAAGGGGTAGTTGAGTTGGCCTAGAACGACGGTTTGCACCCAGAGGTTGTAAGTTCGAAATTGCACTACTACACTGGGCTATAGGAGAGTTCACCCGGCTTCCCTCTGCGCCCAAAGAGATTAGTCCAGTCCAAAAGATTGAGAACAGTAAAATAAAATAAAATAATAATAATAATAAGTTATTATTTCAAAAGTTGGACAAGAATCAATTTATTTTTATTTTTAATGACAGATGACAACCTTCCTACTGTGTGAGCATTAATCCCGTCCTAGTCAAATTACACGTGACTTGTGAACAAATATGATGAAGATTTGAACTTAAAAATCGAAAGCTACATGGCTAAGGGACCCATTATCGTAGGCGTCCCAGTCAACCAGTAAAGGGTAAGGTTTAAGACTTTTAAGCTGAGAGATAGAAAGAAGAAAACGGAGGACCAACTGGTTCGTCCCAAATTAATCATCTCTCTCTTGGGTCTCTATTTGGATGCATGTCATTTTAGGTAATAGATCCAAGATAACGGCTTCTTACCCGCGTGATAAGGAGTGGTGTTTTCACTTGACCTCCTAGGATTGGATGCCCCACTTTTGCTCTTGTGTGGGTTTTCTTTCCGTATGTGTGCAAGCTCTTTTTTGGGTCCCAACCCTCTTGGTTGCTTAAAAGAAAAATAGGGACGATAGAAAAAAGGTTTCATCATGAATTGACGAGCAAAAAACTAGTCCCCTTAGATGTTGGAAATAATAGGTTTTGACAGTTGAAGAGACTTTAATAAATAAGTAAGAAAATACTTGAGAATGATTTGAGCAAGGGCACAAAGGAAGATGGTTTCTTAACCCACATGCTTGTGAATCTGTTAAACTTAAATTTGTTTAGATGGCCTTAAGAATCTCTCTTAGATGCTTATGAAATTCTCTTAACATGAATTATCCAAATTTATATATTCAAGCATTGCTATAAAAAACTCCAATAAATACTTAGGCACCCATGCACTCACCCTAACAACAATGACAAAGTCAATTATCATTAATCCCTGGTATTTTTAGTTGTTTATGTGGAAGAAAAGTGCCTCACCACTGAGCGACCATTGGATTGGCAAGTCCTTGCTAAAGCTTAAATGAGCTTGCTCATTATCTTGCTAAACTAGGTCTTATTTGTAGTGATAAAAGTTATATGATCCGACAGCTTTTACAACTAAACTAGTTGTGTGAGATGTCTAATTTGTTGTAGTAGCTTTCTTTTTTCTTTCTTATCTAATAAGAAAAATCCTTTCTAATTATGCAGCACTCAATAAAATTCATTTGTCTAGCTTTAGCCTTATGTATTATCATGGCGCAGACAATTTTTATGCTTATGTAGATTGTCAAGAATATCACTCTCAAGAAGTTATTGTCTAAAAGAAATATTAGATTTTTTTTAAATTTATCTTTTTTAGATATTTGCACATTTGTCAAGTTTCATCATTTACCTCTAGCTATTGTGATGTTCGCCGTATAGCACAGGGCACGTGGGCAACGGCGGACCCAAGATTTTTAATTGGGTGGTGCATAGGACGGTCAAATGAAGAAGTCAAATAATAAAATATAATTTTTAATTTACTATTAAAGGAGTTTCTCGAAAACTACATGGTCGCACTCGCGTCGGACCACTTGGTTCTGCCCCCGCAAGTGGGTGCATGAGTTCAAATTTCATATAAAGTAAAAGAAATAAAGAAATTAACTTTTGAATATTATTCTTCTTGTGAATATAATTTCTAGCATTTCATTACAAAAGTTTTATGTTTTCTCCCCCACAATTTTCATTTTGAGTAGCATTATGCAAATATCATAATATTTTTTTTTGACAAGGAAAAATATCAAAATAATTTAAAATGTCATGCGAGAACGGCCATTTACCTCATTAGTAAGAGACGATAGTTCTTATATGATTGTTCAGGAATCGAACCCTGGACATGCTATATTTTTCCACTTAATGTGGAATTTTTTTTTCAATTGTATGCACTCCTTCTCAATTTGTGCAGGATGTCTTTTCTTGGTGTAAGAGGCCACTCTCTTGGTCTCAATCCCTTTTACTGGGTTACAAAAATAAAATGCCATGTGCACACTGTGATTATAGTGTAATGACAACATGATATTTTCAAAAGTAGCTGATGTTCGGTAAATGTAACACTGCTCATATACACCCCAGAGCATGTTTAGAGGGACAAGATGCTCTGGAGGGAAAGAGTACACCATCGCATTCAGATTTCAGAAGGCCATGGGTTACAGTGAAAGCTTGGAATCTTGTCGGTGGCCATTGGTCAATATACATTCTGCAACCAATCAAAAGGCCTTCTGCTCCACCAAACCACATCAAATGTCGAGACAGCAGCACGTGTTGATCCCAGATGTGGGTCCCACTAATCCTTATCATGGTCTATCTCTCTCTCTCTCCCTCCCCCAATGTCCTTCGGTGCATGCACCAATAATACACTAGAAGAAAACAGCTCTCTTGACTTGTACGTGGGTTAGTGTGGGTCATAGCAATGACCAGAGTAAGGCCAGGGCTTGTCCTGTAACTTTATCTTCTTGTGAGAAAAAAAATATATTAAAGATTTCCCCTTTTTTTCTCATTTTGTTTGGTTTGACAAACTATTTCTAACAGTGAATATCTGTTTCATCCCTTGTTCAAGGGCTTGTATGCTATTTGATATAGAGCTTCTTGAAAAACTTGTCATTCTATGAAGATTACATGACAAACTTTGTCTCATGACATAAGCAATATAGGCAAATTTATCATATTATAAATATTTAGATAAACTTATTAAGAAAAATAAAATAAAATAAATTATCTTTTTGAAAAAATTACCTTTTGGATGCTTTTCGAGAATGAGAGCAACACTTTAACCTAATTGAATATGAATCAAAATCACCAATACCGGAATGTTTTCAAATAATTAAAAATACTTAAAACATCTATTTAAATCAATTTTAAGTCAAATATCTCGGTCCGACGTTTTAAAGTGCTAACAGTGGCGGACCTACACTTATGGAACCTGGGGCGGGTGCCCCAAGTTGATTTTCAATTTGCCCATAGTTTAATTTGGTCTTACCTATCCCACATATATCTCGCCCCACGTCTAAACATTGTGATCGCCCCATGTTATAAAACTTTAATGACCGAAAGTACCAGATCCTCATGCATTTCTCTTTCGACATCTTCTTTTTACTGAGAGTTCGAGATCCTCTTTGTGCCGAGCTTCTCATTGCCGGTCTTCTCATGGTTAGTCTCTCACCAAATAGCCATAAATAAAAAAATCTCCCTCCCTCCTCGAATTTAGTATATTCCTAATCACTCTATGCCCAAATTTGAGCTGTTAATCTCCAAATCTTAATTTCAATCCCTTAATCCTCAAATCCTAATCCAAACCCTAAGCCCAAAATCACCTAATCTAACATATCTACAAGTCTGAAGATGACCAAAAAACCATTGGGCACACTTTAACATTCAATTCACAAATAAATTAGGCCTTAGGATTCATATGTTTGATAACTTAAGTTAGATTTAAGTGAATTTTTTTTTCTTTGCCATGATCCATGACCAACTATAGAGAATTCTTTTTAAAGCTAGGTAAGTGCAGGCAACCAAATTTTTTAAATCGAAATAGAACTCCTTTAAGATGAATTGATGATCACTTGAATTTGAGAGGGGCAGTGGGAGGGCCCTTCAATTAGGCAAGAGATATGAGCATGGAAAAAAGTTTTGTGTTTATTTAAATATAATACATTTTCTTTTTGGTATTTTTAATATGAAAAAAGTTAGCAAAGTTGAACAAAAATTTTGCCCCACCCAAACAAAAATCCTGGGTCCACTGAGTGCTAAGGCTAACACGAAATATCAATTCTCAAAATGTAAAAAGAAAAAAAAAATCTGCTTTGTGAACATCCAAAGTCCAAACTTGAAATGAAAAAAAAAAAAAAAAAAAAAATCCAATCCTGGCTCGTTATCATGAAGCCTGGATTTTCTGTCTACAGTTGTGTCGTTTACTCGTGTGCGTGGATGTCATCTTTTTCCTTATATACGAAATGTGGTGGTGGATGGTCCTTTTCTACCTCGAAAAAGAACATACGACACGGAAACGTGAAAAATGACCAACTGCGTACTGCAACTACCCTACTATGACCATCCCAAGCGTGTGTAAATCAATAAATCCTGATATCGAATCTAGATGCTGGTCTTCCACAGAGTTGTTATTTCCTTCCATCCTTGCTTGCATTTTGTTTGATATTTATGCAGTCTCTAATTCAGGCTGCTCAACTCAGAAGAGCCACATTCTATTTGATTAAGGCTGTAAAAGTAGGATGAATTTATAAAATGCTTGGGCCCACCTGATTGATTTGTAATCTGGATGCAGCCATGGGATGTGCCTATTATTATACTGATCAAGGAATCTCAGCATTTATTAGATATTCTCAGAATTTATCAATCATTTAAAAACTCTGAGATTTCAAAATTTAATTACTTTGTGGTGGAACTCTAGCATATCTAGGGGGCCTTTTTAGACAAGGGCTCCACATATACCTTTTGCATTTTACAGCTATTTGGAGACCATACATGAGTGTCTCATATTTGGTTGAAGTAGATTCTATATATTGTAGTTTATGAAGGACCACTTACAATTTCTTTCTTAATTTCTAGAGGTGGGTCCAATATTATATTGCATTTTGTGGCTAAATGGGATTTATATATGTATGGGGGTACTCATACCTGGATGAGCACTAGAGTAACTTTGAATTTATACATTTCATCCACTATAGTATCTATATATTTGAAAAGGTGTATATACAAAAATTACATGCAAGTGTGCAAATCCTATTAGAGATTCTGGTAGTTCTAAATCGGAGACTTTATGAAATTTAGGATACATGAAATCTCAGGTAGAAATCCTAGATTAATGAAACAAGGAATCCTGATATACCATAATCCAATAGTATTTACAAAAAACAGCATTTGAAATTCTCAAATATGAATTTCAAAATCTTTTGTAAGGAAACATGTACGAGTCTTGTTGCATAGTAGGCTGCCATGATGGAAAGCAGGTCATATATGCAGATTGAATTTAAGTATGTCATACACAAGTAGTAGATGTGATAATCTTTTTGTTTATTAGATATATGAATGTATATAATAAGAACAAAAACAGCAGTAACAACAATAATAAGGGGAAAAACAAAAACCTAGCAGTCTTAAGAGGAAAGGATTGTCCATCAATGCAAGCATATGATATTTAGGTGGGGCTCACTAATTTAGAAGACAGAAGAAGTTGATAGAAACAACTCTAATGCATAAAAAAAAGAACAAAAAGGTCAATTCATGTAAACCTCAATCAATAGCTAACGATCACCTTTGATTAGATGCATGCCTAGCACCGACAAATGAGACCATTCATAATCAGTCATATAAATATAATGCATAACAAGAAATGAAGAAAATTGAAAAGTGGGCTAGGGGATGAACTCTCATGCCCAAAATTGAAAAGTCGGAGCCATATAATATTTGGGTAAAACGCAGTCCCTCACTTAGAAATGAGATTACAAATTAGAGGCTATATCTCCCTCAATATAATTTGGATCAGGCAACCGTCGAGTCTATTAATATCTATTTGAAAAGTTATTTTCAACAGTATATTATGATAAGAAATACAATGGTTAGATAAAAAGTTATAGCCATCGGAAGATTCAGTTCGCAGGAATGGGCGAAAAATTGAAATCATGCATATAGTTCTCCTGCGTAGTTCTTGCATAGACTTGAAGTCATAGAGATCCAAGTTAGAACTTTCTAAGGTTGCAGCTCTTGTATAGACTTGAGTTTCAATGTATATGGCTATATGCCCTCTCTTTTGCGATTCTTGCATTAGACTTGAAATCCCATTGGACAATGAGCCTTTTTTCTTTGTGTCTCTTCCTGCAGGGCACGTTTGTGTAGAGGCAACTTTCATAAAAAGATGAAATTGCTATATCAGGAAATTCTATGATTTTTAAATATCTCAGAAAAGGTTTTATGAGAAAGTTAGATATTCATATTTGGTGCAAAAAAATTTTCCTCGATGAATTGGTGTTAATGTTGTTTGGTGCAGCTGCGAATTTGTTTGGTGAAAACTGTTCAGTGGGTGGGTTGGTATATGCGTGGGGTTTGGAGGGGAGGGAGAAGAAAGATGGTGGCTGGGTGGAGTGGAGGTGAGACTGAGGAAATGGGGGGTCAGTTTTCCGTGAAAATGGACTTCCCATACCCCCCAATAGAAAGTCCATTTTCATGCCTAGGAAGGAAAAGGCTGAAGTGACGAAAAAACAGTTCCGTAGAAAATTGCCGTACCAAACACATGAAAAAAGAGTTTTTCACTGAAAACTATATTATTTTCCGTGGAAATGGGCTACACAAGCGTGCCTAGATTTCGAGCCTCATTGGACAGGGTTTTTCCTCTCCTATGCCGTCGCATGTAAGATTTGAAGTCCCATTGGATATAGAGTTTTCTCTAGTGTTCGACCCTCCAAGTGTCAAGAACAACCACAGTTAGAGGTTTTTTTAGGATTGTAATTGAGGACTTGGGCTTCTATTAAATCTCAAAAACTCTAGGAGTTAGTTGATCTAAAAGAGTTTGTATCAGGGGCAATGGCAATCATCAGGTTAATCAGGAGATTAGCGTCAACCTAGTATCACTACTCAAAAAAACCATGTACTTTATCCAAAAAAAAAAAAATTCAATGAGAAACCTAGCTTTCCATATTTTCTAATTTTGTTACAGTGATTGTGCTCAATTCCACTTTTCTCTCTCAAATTAAATACTCTATACTCTAGCAACTCCTTAAAACCCAAAAAACCAAAATAAGGGACGGCAATAGTGTCTTACCAGCTCTTTCTTACCAATGGCTAAGACTACATTACTACATGTGATATTAAGTATGTCAACAAAGTGAGGGAGAAAAACGTCAGCTGTTACACACTAGAAGACAGGCAACAGTGGTTATTTTCACTATGGTTGTTGTCTATCTCTTCTGCTTAGGGTTGGTGAGTAGATAGACTAAAATTGTACAAATACTGTAAAGCACAGCATGGTCATGAGAAAAGTGGAGTATTCATCAACTCGACTAACCATTCTTCTTCAGTCAGTCATCTTAAATTAATTTATTTTTTTTGCTTTCTGTTTCGGTCTCTTTTTGAGAGATCACTAGTCCTTGTAACTTTATTAAGTGGATTTGTTAACTACCAATAGTACATCTGTTCAAATGCAATCCACCTTGTGAAGCTAGCCCACCTAGATGCATAGTCACAAGTAGAGTGGGGAATGGAAAGGTTTCGTCGTGGATGAAGGTGGATGAAGGTTGGACAAAAATCAATTCCATAATATTATCCTAACACTTAATTTAATAGCTTTAAATTCAAACAGTTTTTTAATTATAGTTGAGATGTCCAAAATGCTTCTCTCAGCACGGCCCACTTAGATACATGACAATCATGAAAGACCAGGGATAGAAAGGTTTGGACCGAAAATATGAGATATCGGCTTGATCCCCTCCCCTTAGTTTTATCTTTAAGTTTAATGGTTGTATATCATAAGTTTTTTTCATGATGAAATACAACAGTGAATGAAGTCTAATACAGTATAAAATCTGGCCTTCCTGTCAATTAATGGGAGACAGTGTGTATCAAAGGATTGGATTAGCTGATGGGTGAGGCCCAATATTGGGACGCACCCAGGAACAAGCACGTGGGTGCGGTCACATCCGTTAAACCACGGTGTGCTTCAAAAAGTCCAATAAAAATCATGGGTTCACCCTCAAAATTCATATGAAAACTCTTGATTTGCCCCTAAAACCAAACTACCAATTAAGGTCCTCATCTCTCAAATAAATATCCTGATTCCGCCACTGGCCCATGCCTTGAAGAATTGGAAAGAAGAAAAGAGTTTTTTTAATTTAATTTTATTTTATTGAAGGAGGCCTATTGTAGAGAATTTCCTTTTAACTGTAGATAGATCTTCCAAGTGCCAAATTAGACCGATGCAGGATCACGAGATAACAAGTTTCTAGCCTAACTATCCTGCTAGGGCCATTTGCATATATATCATGCATCTAAATATATTTAGGCCTCTAATCTAAGCATAACTTTTATGAATATGACTTCGAACAACACACCATGAAAATCACTTTGGCCAAGGACCCTGGCCATCTATTTAGTTCATGAAAAACTCTTATCTAATCAAGTGCAGCCTAAAGCACAATTCGCATACTACCGTGGGATTCAACTGAGATCAGCATCCATTACACCGGGATTTTTTTGTGAATAGAGAAGAACGTCATAAAACTGAGCAAATCTGCTCCTATGGTATAAACTACTCTGATCTCAATTCTTCTTGAACATGAGTAGGATGAAAATTAATTCTGAATGCATAAAAGGACGCAAATCTGCTCCTATGGTATAAACTACTCTGATCTCAATTCTTCTTGAACATGAGTAGGATGAAAATTCTGAATGCATAAAAGGACAATCCACTCCTACGGACCGATGATGAAACCAGCTGCAAGATGGAACCCTATCCACTGTACCAGAAGAAAGTAGAACAAAGCGTCGAGATTACAAGAGGGTTAACTTGACCCGCAAGCTAGCTTGGAATAGCCACACAAAACCGCCCATTGCACATTTCCAAAGTCTTTGGGAAGGAAAGAAGGGCTTGTTATCTTAAAGGTAAGAAGCGCCAGTTATTATATGCTTGTCTTCGGTTGAAATTTGAACACAGTTCAAACTTGGACAGGCACCTTGCCTCACTTAAGGCTATAATATCTCACCAGAGGGTCCCCCCACCTCACATGAGATTTACTCCCCTAGTCGTAGGGCTAACACGCCCCCACAAAACCCATTACCCCAGTGCCCCTCCCCCCACCCAGTGCCCCCCCCCCCCCCCCCCCCCCCCAACAACAAAAACAAAAAAAAAAAAAACCACCCCCGGAACCAGGCCCAATTACTCTTGATGACTGATTTACAAACTTTAACATTTCAAACCCAATTTTTTCACTGTCAAAACTTCCCAAAACAAGAGAATCCATATCTATTTACATCCCCATGGTGTAGATAACTAACATAGAAGTGTACTCTTTTTCATTCCACCCTTACTTCTTAATAACTCCCTAATAAACCTACGCCGTTTTCAGGTGAACTGAGGGACATTTCACATGCCATGTGCAGTCACTATCAGTGTCCCCCACCTCACATAAATACCCCACTTCCTCTCTCTCTCTTCCTTCTTCTCCTTTTCACACTGCACTCACTCAGCTCTCTCGTGAGTCGTGAGTCATGACAGAAACCTCAAAACGCTAACTAAAAAATCTCTCCAAACTCCATGAGAGGAAGAGCAAGTAGGAGCAGTAGTACTACCAGTTCTTCTTCTTCCATGGCTTCATCTCTGCTGCTGCTTCTTCTCTTTCTCCCACTCTCCTTTCTCTCTCTATCTGCAACGGCTGAGATTGCAGTAGGAGCTTCCATGGACGCTCAGCAGCTCCTCTCCTTCAAATCCAAGCTCCAAAATCCCCAAGCCCTCCAATCGTGGCAGCCAAACCAAAACCCTTGCAATTTCAGCTTCGTCTCCTGCCAGGCCTCTCGAGTCTCCGCAATCGATCTCGGCTTCGTCCGTTTACATGCCGATCTCTCCTACGTCTCTTCCTACCTCTTGAGTCTCGAGAAGCTCGAGCGACTCTCGCTCAAATCCACCAATTTGACCGGGAATCTGATCGCTGCTTCTGATTCTCCCTGCGGGAAGCTGCTGATCGAGCTCGATCTCGCAGAAAATGGACTTTCCGGCGAGGTTTCTGGCATCTCGAGCTTGAGCTCGTGCTCGGGCTTGAAATCGCTGAATCTCTCCCGCAACGGACTCGAATTCTCCGGCGGCGGCGCGGATTTGTCCTCCGACGGAAGGCCGCCGTGCGTTCAAGTGCTGGATCTGTCCTTCAACAAGATCTCCGGCGGCGGCGTCCTCCCTTGGATCTTCTCCGGTGGCTGTGCGGAGCTTCAGTACTTGAATCTGGCCAGAAATGGCATCACCGGGGAGATTCCGGCGCTCGGCGGCGGAGGGAAGGGCTTGGTTCATCTGAATCTGTCGTCGAACTGGTTCTCCGGAGAGATTCCTCCGCGCTTTGTGGCGGATGCCTGCCTTTCGGCGTCGATCGTCGAACTCGATCTCTCCTTCAACAACTTGTCAGGTACTCTGCCTCCCGATTTCGCGTCATGCTCGTCTTTGGAGTCTTTGAATGTGTCGAAAAACTATCTCTCCGGGGGATTTCCCGCCAAGACCCTAACTTCCATGAAGAATTTGAAGAAACTGATCTTGTCTTACAACAATCTCACTGGCGTGTTGCCAAGAACGCTGTCTGTGATTGGGAGTTTGGAATTGTTAGATTTGAGCTCGAATAGTATTCTTGGATCGATCCCTTCTGAACTGTGTCAAGATCCTAATAACAGATTGAAGGAGCTCTATCTTCAGAACAATCGGTTCACAGGCGCGATTCCTTCGGCTTTGGGTAATTGCTCGCAGCTGATATCGCTCGATCTCAGCTTCAATTACCTGAGGGGAACGATCCCTTGGAGCTTGGGATCCCTTTCCAAGCTCCGAGATCTGATCATGTGGTTGAATCATCTCGAGGGTGAGATACCAAACCAAATTGGGGACATCAGGACCTTAGAAAAACTGATTATTGACGACAACGGATTGACCGGGACTATTCCTTCCGGTCTGAGAAACTGCACTAAGCTGAACTGGCTCTCACTGTCGAGCAACCGCTTGAGTGGGGAGATTCCGGCGTGGATAGGAGGGCTTGAGAATCTTGCAATTCTTAAGCTGGGGAACAACTCGTTCTCGGGTGGGATCCCACCAGAGCTTGGGGATTGCAGGAGCTTAATTTGGTTGGATCTCAATAGCAATTGGTTGAATGGAACAATTCCCCCTTCCCTCTCGAATCAGTCGGGCAAGATTGCCGAAGGATTGGTTACTGGAAAGAAGTTTGTTTATCTGAAGAATAATCCGAGTGTAAATTGCCATGGAGCTGGTAATCTTCTCGAGTTTGCTGGAATCCGGCCGGAGCAGCTCAACAGAGTCCCTAGGGTGTCTTGCAGTTCCAGAATCTATACAGGTCTAACCAGCTATACTTTCAAGAACAATGGTTCAATGCTTTTCCTAGATCTGTCATACAATCTGCTGGAGGGAAGTATTCCAAAAGAGATTGGGAGCATGTATTATCTCTTTGTTTTGAACCTGGGGCATAATTCTCTCTCTGGTATGATCCCTGATGACTTGGGACGTCTGAGGTTTGTTGCGATTCTCGACCTCTCCCACAACCAGCTTGAAGGCTCGATCCCCCCATCCTTCTCTTTCCTTTCCGTGTCAGAGATTGATCTTTCAAACAACAGACTCAATGGGACAATCCCCCAATCGGGCCACTTGCTCACATTTCAACCTACCAGTTTTGAAAACAATTCTGGGCTTTGTGGATTGCCTCTTCCTCAATGTGGAGAGGATCCAACTAAACCTAACTCTGTGAATTACCCGTATCAGAAATCACACCGGAGGCAAGCATCCATAGTTGGGAGTGTGGCAATGGCCTTGTTATTCTCCCTTCTCTGTATACTTGGTCTCATAATTGCTGTTGTGGAAAGCAAAAAGAGGAGGAAGAAGAAGGATATCGATACTCTGGATGTATATATTGACAGCCGTTCTCATTCTGGCACCGCCAATGTTAGCTGGAAGCTCACAGGTGCAAAAGATGCCCTTAGCATCAACCTTGCCACGTTCGAAAAGCCCCTGCGGAAGCTCACATTTGCCGACCTGCTTGAAGCAACAAATGGCTTTAACAGTAACAGCCTCATTGGCTCTGGTGGATTTGGCGATGTCTACAGGGCACACCTTAAGGACGGAAGTGTTGTTGCCATAAAAAAGCTGATACACATCAGTGGACAAGGGGACCGGGAATTCACAGCTGAGATGGAAACCATTGGAAAGATCAAGCACCGGAACCTAGTACCTCTATTGGGCTACTGCAAGGTAGGGGAGGAACGTCTTCTGGTTTATGAATACATGAAGTTTGGTAGTTTGGAAGACATTTTGCACGACCGAAGGAAAACAGGGATCAAGTTGAATTGGGCAGCGAGGAGGAAGATTGCCATTGGGGCTGCCAGGGGATTGGCCTTCCTTCACCACAGCTGCATTCCTCACATAATTCACAGAGACATGAAGTCGAGCAATGTGCTAATAGATGACAACTTGGAAGCTCGAGTGTCTGATTTTGGCATGGCAAGGTTGATGAGTGCCTTGGACACACATCTGAGCGTTAGCACACTCGCAGGTACCCCTGGCTATGTCCCACCAGAATACTACCAGAGCTTCCGGTGCTCAACCAAAGGTGATGTCTATAGCTATGGAGTTGTCCTACTTGAACTGCTCACAGGGAAGAAACCGACCGACTCGTCTGACTTCGGTGACAACAACTTGGTGGGGTGGGTAAAGCAGCATGCCAAGCTGAAAATAAGCGATGTGTTTGATCCTGAGCTAATGAGGGAGGACCCTAGCTTGGAGATGGAATTGTTGCAACATTTAAAGGTCGCATGTGAGTGTTTGAACGACCGACAGTGGAATCGCCCACCAATGTTACAGGTGTTGGCAAAGTTGAAGGCAATTCATTCAGGAACCTGTGACGACTCTACTATCACTGTAGATAGCAACCACAGCATGGTGGAAGTGGTGGAAGTGAGCTTGAAGGAAGGCCCTGAGCTCAACAAGGAGTAGCTCAATACTCAGAGATCTTCAGAATTCTTTTGAGAGAGGAAGGTGAGATGAATTTTAAATCCTCAATTTTTCCCACTGTGTGGCATAAACTCCAGTAGCTTATCAATGTATGTAGTATATTTGTAAAAATCCTGCAATTTTACATACTTAGGTTGTTTGTGTATATATGTAAAAGGGTATGATTGCAGGTTTGGCTTGGTGTTCCCACTTCAAGTTCCTTGATCAGCTTATGAGACCGCTGATGGTGATTGTGTGATCTTTTTGCCCTTTCTCAAGGTGCTTTTGTGCACCCACTTCCTCCTTCTGTAACTGTCTCTCCATCCATCCAAGTGCCTATAGATCTATAGACCTAACGGTTCCTCCATCAATTGGAAAGGAATCGTGCTACATATTTCTGGCAACGTATGGTACATCCAATTACTTTGGATGGTTTGGATCGATAGCTAAGATTTGTATGTACATTGGATGCATTTATTGCCTTCCCATGTCTGGACACAAACCTTTCACCTCCTTAGTGGCAAAATTACTTGCCCCTTGAAAAGAAATTGTCTATTTCTGTTGAGAAATAATGGAGACTTTTGTACCATATCTTGGTGCCAGCCCCTCTAGCTACTTACAGACCATTGTCCTGATGGTCCCCATGGTCCTGAAAGAAGGCAAGCTGCTAGATGGCCATGATCTATTGTGGGGCACAAGCATATGGATGGTCTAGAACCAACCCTTCCTGGGCCCTGTTTATTCAGAATGGATGTACACATGCATCATTATTGTCAGAGAGGCCTATGACTCCTGAAGAGGTAAAGTGAACATCTACAGGTTAAAGTTGAAAAGTACTTCAGCAGCACTGAACTATCATGAAGAAAGGAAATCTCAGTATGTGAAATGCAGTTTGAGATTTTTACCATCAATTGTTGTTGGGTTGGGACCACACCCACTACCTTTCTAGTACTAATATGTTCAGACTATTAACAGCTGTACAGTTGTGTCTCACTCACACGATGTGGTTGAGAGCTTTTCACATGGGATCATGTCTAATTTATACCTGCTAACTTCTCTTTTTTAGAGTTTAATAATAATTAGAACCTGTTTTAAATGATCTCTCTTTCAAAATGCTTTCTTTTTCTTTCATTTAAGGGATGGACATGATTTCTATTTTGCTTTAGTTGATGTTATTATTATCTTTTAGATCATTAAGCTGAGATGAGGACAAGGAGAAATAAGATAAAGCCAAGTTACTGATAGTTTTGGTTTATCATAATGAAATCATGATAGGTTTTTTGAAAATGTTTATTGCAATGTATCATGATAGTACGTATTGTGATAAATTCAGTCTAACCCCACAACAATCACCTCTATTTTTTTATTTTTACATACACCTATACTCTTTTAATAGTATTGGTCAATCAGCTTGGCCATTCGTGGGACTGGGACCTATGAGTAGGCATTTTCCAATTAATCATTAGTGAAGTAAAAGATAAAGAAAAAAAAAAAAAGGAACTTAACTGGATGGCATGTGGTGCCCATAAGATAAAAGTTAATTTGTGACGAACCCAGCCATTTGATCTAATGAGAAGAAATCGTGGGTGAACGAGCTAGTTGCGTTTGGTGCAGAGATACTGTGATTTCCATGAGGGGATTCAAAATTCCTACCGTGATTTCCATGAGGGGATTCAAAATTCCTACCATCTTAGGTTAGACTTCCTGTGTCGCAGCATATTTCTTCTTCCATGGCTCTACACATTGGATATTTCCTCTTCCATGGCTCTACACATTGGATGTGCAGCTCGGCTGGGATCTTCAAGTTAAAAGTCTCACTAATAATGAATAGCCCAACATAGCAAAAAAAAAGAAAAAAAAAATCCCCATTGGATGTGTTCAATCATAAAAAAGCGAATATCCTTGGGCAGCTGCCCGCATAACATGTCCTAGCTCCCTAGTGAATAGCATCATTACCACTAATGATTAAACCCCAGTTTCTTAACTTGGATGTGTATTTTTTAGTGGTTACCTTGGATGATATTTACTAGTGCCCCCCTCCCGCCTCACTTTTTTTTTTTTCAATGTGTTGCGTGTTGTGAATCCACAACCTCAAGATTGCAATAAGGACACTATTCAATATGCAATGTGCTTTTGTTGGTTTGTACATGTGGCATTTTCATAGGTTTGAGATGTAGGAGGTCTTGAGACCTATATACACTAGAGCTTGGGGTTCTTGGATTTGCCATAAGCAGAAACTTACGTCTAATGGATCATTCATGATCTAAAATCTTAAAATGGATAGTATGCCTTCGGCAAATGGCTATAACATCAACACCACTAATTTTTGTATAAATAAATAATCCTTTTTTCTGGTACAGCTATTGGTCCCACAACATCTACCCCATATCCCCATATCTTATTGAAAATCAACAAGTAGTAGAGCTTGCCATGAAGGGTCAGTAGTAATAGGTCTGCAACTCCATTAAATTTTCTTAGCTAACTATTTCTACCAAAATCTTGAAGCCATAAAGGCCATAAATACTTATCAACAAGAAGTAGTTTATATCTTTTCATTCATATTAGTGTTGCCTACCTTACCTCTTTGGTTTAACCTGCCTTTATCTTTTCATAGCATTGTTTATTATCTTTATATGGTCGTGTTTTTTTCCCCACCTTTTAACCTTGATCAAAGGTGGCTGTCTCTATCAAGGCAAGATTGGTGATTGGATGTAAAAACTATAGCAGAACTGATTGTTTATATAAATTTTGTTCATAATAAAATCACAATATTATAAACTGGTTTTGTTAGGACAGTTACCTTCATCCCTGAGCCACCTAGATTAATATTTGAAACTTATGTGATTTGACATTAAGTAGAGGATGTAACACCATCAGCTTCATCTTCCAATGGTTTTAAATCTAATTTATTACTGCCTAAAGTTTTTTGCAAAGCTATTTTTGAGTGAATTGGTACTCATTTATTGTTGGCAAAAGAGGATATCTAAGATTTCTGGAATATCTGAGAATTTCAAATGATATCCCGCAGCTAAAATAACAACTGCACAATGCCCCCTTGGTATTTTAAAAAATTAAATATATGAGAATTTGGAGAATTCTGTAACCTAAAAAAAAATCACATACATAATTGTAGTGATTGCAAATCAAATAAAAAATACCAAAAGCTGAGAGGATGGCTGCTAACGTGCCGACAGAAATTCCCAATCAAGAATTCTTGCAAAACATATCCAGAGAAAACCAAAAGCCCAAAAGCTAGAGTTTTATGAGGAAATGTGTAAATATGATGTTTGGTGCATAAAATATCCACAAAAAGAGTTCCACTTAAAAATCAATAATTCAAGGGGTCTTGTGGTAAGCGGGGAGGGATCGGGACTTGTGACTATTTCATGGAAAGTAGGTGCTATCTATCTCCCTAATCTCTCCATCACTGTCCAAACAAAGAAAATCTGCAATTCTATGAATTCTTCAGGATTCTCCATTGAACACGTGGGAGCAGTAGTAGGATAATCAAACCTGTTGATCTTTTTGAGTAAACATGTCCCATCATTTCCTAACTACAGCTTGCACTCCCTTTCTGTGTCTTTTGGAAAAAGCTCAACAGGATTAGGATCTTGAAAGAAAACAAAACCCTCATTTCATGCTCCTTACATCACGATCTCTCTTTTCTATTATCTTTCATCTTAAGCTTTATTAATTGTCCCTGAACTAAGGGTCTCTAAAGTTAGGGTCATATGGGGCCACATGTTTCAGCTCTTGTTGGTTCAGGGTGCATTTCAAGTCTCCTTGGCTCTATATTTTTTATGTTCACCAATCACCCTAGACGTTGTTACAGGAGCCACTTTCGGAAAATTTTATTATCCTCTAAAAGTGTAGGAATGTTCCCAAATTTGTAGTCTATTTGATAAAAGGCTTTTGGGTTAAATTTGGGCTCATTGAAAACTCCTACTTATCAAATTTGTCCCTTGAGTTCCCAAATTGCCTTTTTGGTCCATGGGATTTAAAAAAAAAAAAAGCACCTACAGTAAAGCGGCTAAATAACATTTGGAATGCTAAAACATTATTAAAATTCAATATTGACATTTTTTAGGATTTAGGATTTCCAGTGGTATGATTTTCTACAAGAACATTAGGGTGATTGGATTTCTTTGTACAAGAATTCCTTCAATTCTTTCAATAAAAAAGAAGGCTATCTCAAGAAACAATCAGAAAATTATTGCATAAAATACATTAATTTTAAATTGTTTGCATCAACAAAAAAAAAGTAAAATAATATAAAAACTATTCTATAATTTTTCTAGATTATATAAAATAATAGTATTTGTAACTCTGATTTTACTTTACCAAAAGGCTTTAAGAAGAGAAGATGTTTGGATGGTTTAAGAAGAGAAGATGCTAATCTTATTCTCTCCGTTAAAAGGATCCATCCATCTCTTGACCTTTTTATGTGTATTTTTTAATTTTCTTAGAGTGCCATGTCTGAAAACCAATGGTTTTTTTCACCTTCAGCCTCTTATAGTTTGGTTCATTAACTAAATAGGCCAGGCATAACTAAGAGGCCAGGCCTGGACCTGTCTGCCAAGGGTCGAGCCAACAGAACCAACAAGAATGGGCCCAATATTTTACTAATGGGCCATGCAAGATCCTGACTTTTAAGAACTATGGCCCTGATCTAATTGGGCTAGATTTGGACTACCTTTGCCTGGCCCATGTGCAACCCGAAATCCAAATGAGCCAACTCAGTTTAAGGTATTAAATAAGGTGTAGAAAAGAACATTTATCACTATGGACATCAAGGCAAACTTGGGTGGTGGGAGTTCAATTGAATGGAACAAAAAATAAATAAAAACAAAGACTTGAAAGCACTAAAAGCAGCTTTAGATTAGATATTTGGTGATGTTAGTGTCATAGTCATCATCAAGTACTCTTTGAAATGGGTAGAGAATGAGAGAAGCATATAAGGCTAATGGAGCATCATAAAAGCATTTGGCTTTTGTTTTCTACTGCCAGTGCCTGCATAGTTAATGGAAACAAAAGGATTTAGTTTAATATTTTAATATAGTATTGAGAGCTAGGCATCTTGATTAGAAAAAGAAAGATCCAAGTGACTTTCATATGTGGACATGACTAGGTAGGTTGCTCTTTTTATTTTTTCCCACCACTCATCTAAAATATAAAAAATTACCAAACAGACAAACAAGTAAAAAAGGGCACAAAGGAAGACCTCCTTTTTGAATTTGATGCCCAAAGAGCTAGATTTCTGCTATTTGAAATGCTTCTTTTAAGGGGGAGAGTCAGAAGGTGAGATTAAAGCCAACTGCACACTTTCATTTCCAAATGCTTTGCAGGATTTTAAAACTTAACTAATGCCCTTTTTTTAAATCTTTAGTTTCTTATCTTTTGATTCTCTTCCTTCTTGACTCATAAGTCATAACATTGCTACTTGCTAGCACAATGAAGGAACAGATTATTATAACCCTCCATTATAATCGTTCATTTGGTTACAAATAAATTTAGGGGTGGCAAGTGGCAATCAAGTCGGGTCATGGTCAGAGTAAATGGTTCAGCCCCCTACCAGCAACTGACCCATGTAAAAAAAAAGAAAAAAGAAAAAAGAAAAATAAAGGTACAAGTTTCTGTGACCCGCATGTGAGGTGGATCAACCTGGCTTGACCCATATAACCCGGGTTCACTTGCTTTGCACATCCTCGGAGGGATATTTTAGGCTTTCATTACATGGGCAAAATATGAGTTAAAGTTTGGGAAACAGCAAGTGGGATCTAGCTCTTGAAATCAAAACGGTTCAAAATAAATGCATTTTAGTGACAGGGTGTATTCCAAAATTTCACTTCAAAATTCAAATGGTGTTCTTCCCACAATAAAAACAACAGCTTGATAAAAAATAAAAAGTGATCAACACATTTTATGTTTATTCAATTTTTTTTATCAAACAGCCAATTTAACGGTGGACCTGACTCTAATATAGAGATAAAATTGGGTGTTACCCTATATACCTTAAAGAAGTCTTATCCTAAATGGTTTGGATTCTAATGATTGGGCCCATTGTGGCCTCCCATTCCTTCTACCCACTATTTGTTTGAGTTAAAAGTCATAGAAGCTCGAGACACAAAGGAAGGAGAACCTCCTTTTTTTCTGTCAGCGCATCACCTTATCTTGTGACTTGTATTTGCATAAGCACTGCTCCTTTCTTTCTCTATTTTGAGAACTACTCCTTCCTTCTTATTCCCAGTCTCAGCGATTTGCATAAATTCAAGAGCCAAAAAGAGAAACTGCAGGAAAACCTGAGTAGAAGCTTTTTCTCACAATTCATGTGTGTGTGTGTGTTTTTCATATGTTTTTGAAAATAAATGATAATATAGGGATTTTGCTAGAATTCTGGTCATAAGTTATGCATTTCTTTAGAAGAATTTTGAAGAATTCTGGAATTTAAGAATTTCAAGATTCTTACAATGAAGGATTTTCAAATGCTAGCTCACTCTTTAGCATTTACAAATTCTAGGAATTCGAAAAATCAGGTGGAACTCCGGGCCCATTCGATTTCTAGAGATGGGCCTCAAGTACCATACTTTTGGCTCACAAAGTGAAATTGACAACTAAAGCTTGCACATGGCAATTAAAAGGTGAATTTAGGATACATTCGAGTTTAAGGGATAACAAAACACTATAAAAGCGAGATAGTAATCAAAATATCAATTTTGAGTTCAGATAATTTGTTTTTTTTTTTTTATGTTGTGAGAAAAATAGAAATGCCTGAAAATGTTAAACCCCATCTTCTTAAGTTTCAGAAATATCTCATTGTCTACTATTGCATCATCCATCCACAGCCATTTCTCTACTATTATCTACTCTTTCTCCATCAAAGCCTTATCCTATAGAGCTAAATCCTCAAATATGTTGTACTTCTTCAAATTTGTTGTTACTATTTTCATCCACATCATCCTTGCCCTACCCATATCCTTTAGTAGGCCATCAACCTATATCGAAAAAAATTTCCACACCGGTGCTATTATTGGCTTGCATTAGATATCTAAATCATTTCAAATATATTTATCTTAATCTTTATCATCTATTAATGCTACCCCCAAAATACTCTTAAATGCGCTCATTTTTTTTATTCTATCCATCCTATTTTTAATTGTATTGCTTCTTGATCAACCAACATACAACTTCATAGTCATAAGTAGGTCTAATCATAGTCTCATAAAATTATTCTTTCAATTTTGTTGATATTAGTCGATCACAAAGCACTAAAAAAATAAGTCTATCTCAACCATCACACTATTATTCTATATTTGACATCCTCCCAAATCCCCTTATCCTTACTAATTATCAAAACCAAGACATCAGAACGAGTCTTTTTGTAGTCTCTCTTGAGCTTTCACCTTTTGTTTTCTAGTTTAATAAATCCAAATTTCATTTTATACTTCATTGATTTACTTTTCATTATTTTTATTCTTGTTTCTACCCAACTTTTAATTTTCTTGTCCATTTCTCCAAGTATGCATTTTTATAGTTCTTATTAATCATTTTCATTTCATTAGTAAGCCATTTCTCTGAATGAAATGGATTCAGTCCGCCAGGCCAAGTGTTACAAACCCCTGCCCTGGATTCCAATGGGCTTATTAATGGCTAATGCCCCATTTGCAGCCAATTACTAATGTCAACCCGCATTAAATTAGTAATTCCGCATTAAGCCTGTCAATCTTGCCCTCCCAAGAGAGGAAAAACGAATTTATTACCCTTAAAGCCTCAGGATTGGGTAAGAAAGCCAATTTGAAAGGCCTGCCAGGCTAAGGATTGATTCAAGGATTTTGATGTTCAGGATATAAAAGGCCATGAATTCCTCAAAATGGTGTTGACCAAAACTATATCCCAAATGTAGTTATTATAAATAGGGCTCCAAATTCTTTTTCCAATTCTACCCATATTATGCGATATTGCACAATTTGTGTGATATCGCACAAACTGAAGGTGAAAATAACCAATTTTTTTCTTATATTTTCTTCCGTTCCCATCTCCTAAAGCACTAAACCTCCATTTCTTCCTGCAACTTTCTTCGTTCTTATTATTTTCTCCATCGTTAAAAAAAGTTTTCAATAGAATTTCTCCGTTGCTTTTCCATTTATCCAAAAGTATCTCAAGGTTTCTCCACAACTCTTCTTTCCTTTTTCTTTTCCATTTGGTCATTGTCCTGATGTGATAACTTTACCCTAAAGACAAGGGATAGATCCACAATATCAATACCTTGTAAAATTTTATGGTCTATGTACGCTTTTTAGGAACTGCTTCTTATGAATCATCTTTAGGTGAAGAAAATGAAAAACTATTCTTTTTTGAAGCTTTTTTTAGGATCGAGAAAGTAGTAGGAACGAGAAGGTCACATGAAAAAAAAAATAAGAAGGTTAATGCTTTACGAGATGGAAACAGAAGAAAATATAAGAGGGAGATCGAACAATTTGTGCGATACGGAATAGATTGGGTAGAATTGGAAAAAGAATTTGGGATCCCATATATAGTACCTACATTTGAGATATAGTTTTGATTAACACCATTTTGAAGAATTCTGGTCTTTTATATCCCCTACGGTAAAAATCCCTTGATTCAGCCCAACGGATCCTATGTATTTAAGATTAAGATTAAGATTATAACATACGTGTGTATGCATAATATCTGTTCTTTACATATATGAGATATACATGTGTGTGTCACCTTTACAACTTATGCTTGTAATAATACTATAATAAATTTGCATAATTTTTATCTACATATGTATTCAAAATCAATAAAAACAAGCAGGCCATTTGAATCAATTACTTCCTATGTATTTCAATTCCAGGCCCATTTGTTTTGATTACTTTCCATGCCTTGTAATTTCATGCAAGCAAACACACCCATTTGACAATGAATTCCTAAGTAAATTGACTATGAATTATTATATAACCCAACTACATGAAAAAAAAAAAAGAGAGGCTCATTTAAATCAATTACTTACCATGCATTACAATTCCATCCACCCAGATAGGCCTATTTGACTCTGTTCCTATGTACTCCAATTCCATTAAAAAAAAAAAAAGTTACATTTAAACCAACGACTATCTATTCCATCAATGAACACAATATTTTCTGATTCCATGCAAACAAATAAAGGTCCATGATTCCATGCAAAACAAACAAATCCTATTGACAATATATTCCTCTGAATTCCAAATCCATGCAAACAAATATAGATGCCCATTTGAAGTGAATTCTCATACGACCAATTCCATGGAAACAATTACTCAATACAAGGCCTTGCCCGGAACCTCTCCAGGCCTTGCCCCAACCCTGGACCTTGAGGGTTAGGGTAAGGGCCTAACTAGGATACACCCAGCCCGCATATATGAGGGTAGGCCGGTAGGGCAAGGGCAGATCCAGGCCCAGCCCATAGACAGCTTTACTTGCTATAGGAGCTGTCCTCGCAGCATGCATAAGCCAAATAATGGGAAGTACCTTTAAGCTCATGATCTACAAATTTAAAAGCCCGATTTTCTGGTCCAGTAGTTAAAATGGCAGCAACTGATGCCACTGGGACCAAACCCTCCAAACATTAGCACAAAGAAGAATATGGCCTGGGATTGGGGATATCCTAGAGGCCCATAGAAATAGGTACCCACCAGAGCATCAGCCACAATTACCAAGTGAATGGCCCAGATCCAAACAAGCTACAGAAACACTGCCAGAATCACCAGCCCACTGTTGGAGTTCTGCACAGGGGCGGGTTTTCAATCCCAACCCCCCACTATCAACAAAACATCCCCCCAATGGGTCCGTAGAAGAAAACGCCCCGTAGAAGAAAACGCTTCACAGGCAAGCAGCAATGTACAAAACTAGGATTGAAGGGTGCTGTTTGGCACAAACCAAATTTGGAGCTCTCCATGCCCACACAAACTCATTAATAATAGGATTTCACAAAACATAAATTCAATTCCGAGTCCAAGCAAAAGGAAAAGTACCATTTTACTTCATACTGCTGTAATACTTAAGGTACTAAATCCTAACAGAAGCTTGGAATCCATAAAAACATATCAAATTATCTCAAAATTCGAAATAGAGCTCTCACCAAATGACCAACATAGCAATTTTGAAGAAGACAAACAGAAGTTCACCGCTTCTTGGAGACACCAACAGTCTTCCCTCTGCGACCTGTTGTCTTGGTGTGCTGTCCACGAACACGGAGACCCCAGTAGTGCCTCAAACCTCGGTGGTTCCTGCACATAGTTGTCAAATAGAATCATCCTCTGAATTCAATGCATCTTCAGAAGTCATGAAACCACTGTTCACTAAAACACAAGCAGAATGAAGGTAACACCACACTTCATATAGAAGTCATCAACTGCTCCTAAAATAATTTTAGGGTGATACTAGAAACTCTCTTAGACCCCCGCAAATGAATTGCTTTTTGGATAGTGAGCCATTGTTGCCACAATGAGATCAATAATTAGAAATCAATAAGTTTATAAATTTTTCTACCATGTACTAGCACCAAGCCCGAGTAGTGGAGGGTTGCATCAAATTGGAACTGGGCTATCAGAAGAAACAGCCATCCAAAGCCAATTCTACTTTTAATAATTAGATGGAATAAGGCTTCAAGACTAACGATGAAACGTATGATAGACATAGATAATAGAATTTATTTATTTCATTAACAACCTTGGTTAGAATGGTTTCTAAATATCACAAAATGTACATCAATAACTAATTAGGCTATAAAAAATTGTTAGAGTGCACTTTGATCTGGTGAAAGGTAGCCAAATAATTCCAGGAGAGAACCATAGAAGTAACATGTTGTCTCTAGGAGAAATGAGAGAAAATGGTTTTCTCCCCAAAAGTATTAGAGAAGGCGGTTCTACTAGTGAAAGTGACAAGTCTTTCCCAAGGGTAGCATTTTCCTTTCAGAAAGGTATTCTGCCATATATATATATCCCTCATATTTAAGTTGTTGGCGCTGGATATGGATGTGAGGGCCACCACCCTATCTCTCATAGTTAAGCGAGAGATGCTCTCATATAAAAAAAAATGAAGACTTTCAGTTGATATTTTTCCCCTGAAATGCAAGGACTCCTTTATTCAAAACATGAAGAAAACAACACAAGTTGATGTTGTCTTGCCCCTGACATATAAGGACTCCTTTATTCAAAAGAATGAAGAAAACAACACAAGCATCAAACGTTATACACCAAGCCAACCCGATTCCATCTTTGCTAACTGATCAACCACGGAACTTAGCCTCACAAGATATTTAAAAAAACCAAAACCAAACCAAACCAAGCCTTTTCCCACTAGGTGGGGTCGGCTATATGGATTTGACGACGCCAATCAAATCTGTTTAAGGCCATGTCCTCCGTTAGATCCATGTAGGCAAGGTCATGTTTAATAGTTTCTTTCCAACTTCTCTTGGGTCTCCTTCTCCCTCTCCTACTCTTGGCAATCTCCATGCTTTCACACCTTTTAACAGGTGCCTCATTTGGACGCCTTCTAACATGGCCGAACCATCTCAGTCGATTTTATCTCATTTTATCTCCAATCGGTGCTATTCCTACTTTGCCCCTAATCTCCTCATTCCTAATCCTATCTCTCCTTGTGATCCCTCACATCCATCTTAGAATTATCATCTCCGCAACTTCCATCTTCTTGACATGATTATGCTTTACTGCCAAAAACTCTGATCCATATAACAACGTTGGTCGTACCGCCACCTTATAATACTTCTTTTAATCTTGAGGGGGACTTTCCGATCACGCAAGACCCCCGAAGCACTCCTCCATTTGGTCCATCCGGCCTGAATCCTATGACTTACATCATATTTAAAAAACCCAAAAGAAAAAAAAAATTGCATTCCTCTAGTAAAGAAAGAATTTCCACAATCGCATAGAGAGGAGTTGGGGGGTTGGTTTTACAAATTGGAGTCCTTCAGTAAATGGATCCCAATTACACCATTTGAATAGCTCAAAGAGATGGATCTAAAAGCAAGAAACTCATTAATGGATCCCCAATACCCCATTTGAAGAGCTCAAGGAGATAACCTATGTTGATGGAACTTCACAAATTCATAAGCATAAGGATATAATGATAAGGGCTCAATGGAATAATAACCATGAAGAACAAGGGTTTAGGTCCAACACTCATGAAAATCAATATAATAGAAAGAAAGTAATATTGACTACAACTTAGGCATCCAACTTCACCTTATTAGAATAAATGGACCAGAACTTCTTCAAATGCAGTCAGAACTGCACAAGCTTAGGCTTGTCAGATGCAGACACTGTCAGATTTAAAGTTACTCATATTTGACATCCTCTAAAGTCTAAACTTTAAACCCATTGGTTGACCGCCTTTTCTTCACTCAAATCTGACAATTTCTAAATTCATCAGTTGGCAACACATTTTAAAATCAGTAGGGCCACAGTCATGAAATCAGTGGGCCGCTGTGAATGCCCTAATGGATTGGTTTTTTTACGATACTTAGAATCTGATTTGACATTTTTTTAGATCTATCAGGAGTAAAAGAAGAAATGCCGCATTTTGTAAGAGAGATTTCACTACGTTATGGTTTGGGCCCACTAGTCAGATTGACCACCACCAATGTTGTAAAAATCGCTAGGCGGACGCTAGGCGGTGGGCATGGATTAGGGATTAATTCCCGATTAATCCCCGCCTAGCCCGATTAATCCCCTCCTAGTCCGATTAATCCCCGCCTAGCGCCTAGGCGGTGACCGCCGACTAGCGCCTAGGCGGGGATTAATCGGCCGCCTAGGCCGATTTTTGCAACAGTGACCACCACAAAAAATATTATATAAAAATTTATAAGAGTATAAAAAATTATCAAAGTAACCAATTTTTTATAATATTTTAGTCTCTAATTTGATAATTGGATATGATTTTAGAACACATGTTACAATTTTACATCAAATACACATGGCTTATAAATTCTCTACATGACATAATAGAAATGACATATTGCATTAGTAAAATGAATATAATGTACTTAATATAATATTTTGACCGCTAATTATTTTTAATATATTCATATTTTCCGAAATGAAATCCGAATCAAAATGCCGAAATGGACCGAACAGTTTCAGTTTGGAGTCAAATCAAAATAGGGTCTGATTTACCGATCAAGATTGACAACTACGTAAAGTACACATCCCCCAAATTCCCATGAGAGCCCAAAGCCATTTACTTTTAACAAAAGACTTGTAAACATCAGACTTTTTCCTAGTATGTAGAGTAATGCCACTCAGACAACTTGGACTCTCCTTGCCCAAAAGAAGCATAGGAAATGAGAGGGAACGGTGAAATCATACCCAATAGCTATGCACATGCCAGGGTCTTAGTGCTGAATTACTAGGAAGCACAGACACTTCTCCGGGGCCAGAGTGTCGGTGTCCGACACGTGTCGGACACGGACACGTGTCGGACACGGACACGCTCCGACACGTGTCGGACACGCCCAAAAGAGTGTCCTGATTATTTTTTTTATTTTTAATATTTCGGACACGCTGGGGACACGCAGGGGACACGCTGGGACACGCTGGGGACACGCTGGCCTTTTTTAATTGGAAAAAAAAATAATAAAATTAGAATAAAAAATGAAAAGAAAAGGGGGCTGTTTGTAAAAGGTCATAACTTATTTGTTTGCTAAACTGATTACAAAGTTAAAATAATAAAATTAGAGTAAAAAATGAAAAGAAAAGGGGGCTGATTGCAAAAGGTCATAACTTATTTGATTGCTAAATTGATTACAAAGTTAAAATAATAAATTAGAGTAAAAATGAAAAGAAAAGGGGGCTATTTCTAAAAGGTCATAACTTATTTGTTTGCTAAATTGATTACAAAGTTAAAATAATAAAATTAGAGTAAAAAATGAAAAGAAAAGGGGGCTGTTTGTAAAAGGTCATAACTTATATGATTGCTAAATTGATTACAAAGTTAAAATAATAAAATTAGAGTAAAAAATGAAAAGAAAAGGGGGCTGTTTGTAAAAGGTCATAACTTATTTGATTGCTAAATTGATTACAAAGTTAAAATGATAGTATCTTTTAGTATATGATTAGATATATTATTATTATTAATTATTAACGTGTCCCGAACGTGTCCGTGTCCTACTTTTTTGAGAAATGCCGTGTCGGCGTGTCCGAGTCGTGTCGTGTCCGTGTCCCGTGTCCGTGTCCGTGCTTCTTAGCTGAATTACAAAGTTCAATGACATCCAAAGTGTAAAAATGACAGTGCCTGACGATATTGAAACCAAAAAACACATGCATGCCAAGGAGGGAACTAGCAGGCAAGGGTGGCCATGGCCCTGACACCAAAGTTTTTTAAAATCTTATTCATTTTTTAAAATTGTGGTGCCTACAAGAAAAAAAAAACACTTCTTCATCAGCCATAACTGAATATTGTGTAAAGGATAATCTTGATCATGCTATCACAAAAGTCATTCATAAACTGCTGATCCCAAAGGTTTTTTAAAAATTTTAATCTTTTTAAAATAAAATAAAAATGTGGCACCTAAAATTTTTCTCCCTCTTCCATAATTGAATATTGTGTAAAGGATAAGCTCAGTCATAGTGCCTAAAAAAAAACCTTCTTGCTTAGCAATAACTGAATACTGTGTAAAGGATAATCTTGATCATGCTATCACAAAAGTCATTCATCAACTGCTGATCCCAAAGTTTTTTTAAAATCTTATTCTTTGTAAAATAAAAAAATTGTGGCACCTCAAGGAAAATTTTCTCCCTCTGCCATAACTGAATATTGTGTGAAGGATAGGCTCAGTCATACACAATCATGATAGCCATCTCTCAACTACAACTATAAAGTTTTCTCTTGCATAAAAAAGATCAACTGCTTATTCGTGTTCCCTGTGTGTTGTATGTCAATGCAGCAAAGGCTCCTTGCTGGGTGACCTATTACAGCGTAGATACAACTTAAAAGAAAATAACAATGTTCACCTCCAATGAATCAATCAAAATCATGCACAAATTCTTCCTTCTCAACATGCTCATTCCAGTACAATATAAACAACATGATGCAAAAAAAAGGTTACAAATAACATTCGAACAACCATGCTGTGTAGTGTACTGCTACCAAGCTATCTCTAAAATTAGTAAGCAGCATAAATCATATAAAATAAGTATATTACCTGATTTTCTTCAGCCGTTCCAAATCATCTCTCAACTTCATATCCAGTGCGTTTGAGACCACCTGTGAATACCTGCCATCCTTGTAATCCTTCTTCCTGTTCAAAAACCAATCTGGAATCTTGAACTGGCGAGGGTTCGCCACGATTGTCATCAAACTCTCCAATTCAGCTGCAGATAATTCACCAGCCCTAATTTTTGGGAAACAAAAAAAAATTGATCTTTTAAACATAAACCCTATAAATCCTAACAAGACCTAATAAACCCAGTTAGGAAAAAAAAAAAAAAAAAACCCCAAATCTGCATAATAGTAATAGTAATTCCACAAATTTCAATAAGCAGAAAATGCACACTTATACTACAAATTTCACTTTTTAAGGAAAAAACTCATTTTTTAGCCAGAAATCCCTATAAATCTTAACAAGACGAACAAACCCAATAAAGGGGGAAACCCAGACATCAGCATAAGTATGGGAAGAATTTAAGAATCCCCCAAATCTCACTGAGCAGAATGCATATCAATTATGGCAATAACAAGAGGAAGAAGAAAAATCCAAGTAGCAAAAATGGAGCAACCTCTTGTTCATGTCGACATCAGCCTTCTTGCAGACGAGGTTAGCAAAACGCCTCCCGATACCTTTGATGGAGGTGAGAGCGAACATGATCTTCTGCTTACCGTCCACATTGGTGTTCAGAACACGCAGAATATGCTGAAATTCCTCGTTCGCAATCAACGACTGGAAAGAAATCCCAAAAGAAACAAAGGGTGAATCAGATCGACATGAATAGAGACTAGGAATGTGGCCACGATTCTTGTAGCAAACTAAAGCGAAACAAAAGAGATCGAAAACAATGAAATGATCAGATCTAACGAAGAAAGAGAGAAACAGAGAGATTAACAGAAGCGGAAAAAAATACCATTTTTTGCGAGAGCGAGTGAAACTCAGGGAGAGAGAGAGAGAGAGAGAGAGAGAGAGAGACACTGGGCGGCCTTGCAAAAGATCAAGAGAAGTGAAACTAGGGTTTTTGCGGGAGTTGGTTTATATAGTACTTTTTTGTTCACAGGAGTCGATATAATATTAGGGTTTGCCGGTTTGGATCCAGTTTCAGGCCCGATTCTAGTAAGTGGCCAAGTGGGCTTGGCCCCAAAATTGGTTTTACCTTTTTTTCGTATTTTATATTTTACTTTTTTGCTTACAATAAAGTTTTTATTATAATATATTAAGTTAGGAGGTTTCGGCTTTAATTTTGATCGATGGTTACGAAACTATTCATGCAATTATCCACTCATTTTTTTTCATTAAACCAATCATGTTTCAGTTGTTCCTATGTAACTATATCATTTTTGCTCCAATTTCTCTATTTCTATTTTATCCAATTTATTCTATGAAAAGAGGTTAAAATTTTTAATATATGATTATTTATTTTACAGTGCAGGGAGATACCGTGCTGAGCACGGGTTATTGGATAGTTTAACTTATAACAATGCATCATCATCAAGTCTACCATCTCTTAAATTAAACATAAAAATGACCCATTAATGTTGATTTTGAGCTACAATTTACAATATTAAGGAATTGTATGTTAGGTCTTTGATCCATGAGTTTGAGCCTATATGGATCTGAAAATGGATCCGTTTATAAATCGGAATCTAAATTGGTGAACCCTTTTATTAATCAAAACCTAAAATATATAGGGTCCAAATCTCCTTTTTTTTTTTACATGTTGGAACCTCCGATTAATTAGAGAATCAAATACTAATTTACATTCCTAGTTCTCCCCTTGGCATTTCAAATGTCATTTTTTCTTTTTGTTGGAATTCTGAATTCCAATTATTATAACTCGCCTCAAAAGTCATAAATAGCTTTTGGAATTCTTTGAGGTTTTTAGCATGTTTGGTAACAGGCGATGAATCCATAGATCTTATGATTATTCATTATCATTGGAACAAGGATTCCTCGCTAGAGATTTATATAGTTAAGAATTTCACATTGATATTGGTGTGTATCGATGCATATAGCTAAGAAAAATAGGATTTTGTGTGCAAATCCACTTAAGTGAGGATTTTCAAATCTTATAGGGGTGGTCGGATCTGAAATTCATAACAAATGAAGATTTCCATTCGTCTAAATCTTCAGGAATTTACAATTGCCAAATATGAATTTACCACAACTTTAGGAAAACTAAAAATCACTTTCCGAACAACATGATTATCACGTGAAGGATTTAATTAAAGATTACCTCCAGACATCTTGATGCAGAGAGCTTTCCAATCCTGCTGTCTGATGTTGATGTTGAGATCCGCCCAAGAAAACTTTAGGGAATAACTTCAGTTTCTCTCTCCTTGCCTATAATCCTTAATGTGTTGAATTTTTGTGAATGAGTCTTTTGATGGAGGAAAGACTCTTTTTATAGGTGGAGAGCGGACCAAATATATTCCAATTAGGATTCCATTAGTTTTAATCTCAACCGTCCATCAAGGTAGAGTTTGTTATGGAATATATCTCTTTAGGAAACCTTATATGATTAAAAGATAGCATGTATCCTATGAAAACGGGATTCCTAAAATGAAAACATTAAGAATTTGAGTTGGTTGTCATACGTGATTTCTATTTAAATACACAGTGAGGCCCATTTATTGAACTGAACTCATTTTTTTATTTTGTAGAAAAATCTGAACTCTTAAAAGTGAACGTCCTCCTCTTTTATGGAATGTCCCCAAATTTACCCTAATAAAAATTAGTGCCCTTGATTGGAATAAAATTCGGGGATAAATCACAGATTAAGACTTAAGAGAGCTGTTTTCAAAAGATGGTCCTCTTGCGGGTCCCCTCCCTTAACTCACGGGAAGCGTGAGTGTGACATTTAGATGATCTAGACTTATTTTCTTGGGTGTAGCTCAATAAACCTATAGGTCTAACGGGGTCAACTTTCCTTAAGTGGGTTGTAAGTTGGCTTTATGGAACTTGGGTTGAATTCCAGTTCAATGAAATTGGGTTTGTCTCAGATTCGAGATGATTTCTCTATAATTCGAGTCTAGCTTGGATTAGCCAAAAACTCAACACCAGCAACCTTAGTCCTTAGAATTTGGTATAAAAGTATAGGAATATTTTAAATGATGCCAAATGGCCCCTAATGTGACCTCAAGATCCGATTAGTCATTTGGATATATGAGGACATGACTTGTGATCATTGTGTAATTTCCAAATCAGGAAGCCCGAATGAAACAAAGAGATGCCCAATGTTCCACCATCAATCAGAAAAAAAGGGCAATAGGGACTTTACTTTTCTACTCATGATTAAAGTAAAAAACTAACAACCAAAATATTTCTCCCATGGATTTTACTTTACTTCTTGATAGACATACATTGATCGGTTCGAAGAAACTCAATTTCAAGTGAACTTTGACCCAATTTCACTGTAAAAACTTTGAGTCTAATCATACAAAGAGCTCAGATCCCTTATGTGGCCTCTTACACGCTTCCGATGAGTGGGTAGTGTGGAACGCACCATGGTGCACATATACTGATGATCCGAACTATTAAAATTGAAAGTAAGCCACTCTGGTAGCATACACTCAAACTGCTTCAATTATAATATATGAAAGTAGTTGATTCCAATTGAGAAATCAACCAAATTCATTTTGACCCATTTAAATCATCTATATTGTGCCTATTATACGTCCCCTCTTCTCCTCTCAACCGTTTCCACAAGAGCCATAACTCCTGTTTCTCTTCTTCATTTCACTCTTTAATGCAATATTTAATTATGAAAAATATCTTATAACAGTAGTATCATTGATACGACGACGAGAACACAACCAACACATTTTTATCACCTAGGACGTATGGTTTCTACACTAGGATTTGCTCTGATATTTTTCATAATATAATCTCCATAAAACCCAAAATATAAGTTTATCGTTAAAATTATCCCGGTTTAATATTATTTGATATTTGATAATGATATATGCAACAATGACCCTTAGGCGTAAGGTGACTAATGTCCAACACTCAATATATAGCTCCTTTTTTCCTTTGTTTTTCTTCTTTTCTTCTTACTAGGTAAAAGATCATAGCATTAAAAATAAAAGATAACAAACGAAAAAGCCCCTCCCCCTACAAAAGAGATATAAGGATGACGTTGAAAAAACTGTTCTTTGATTCCATTTTGATGGCTCAAGAAAACTAAAATCCGAGTCTATCTTGAACTCGGCTCGAGTCAAAGTTTACAAACTCATACCTACCTTGAACCCAACCATTTTACTACCAGACCCTCCTCTAATTGGAGATTATCATATTTTGAATTTCTTATAAATTTCTTTCATCTCAATAAAATTTATAAAAAAATATCATATTTCAAGTTTCGTATAAAATTCTTTTATCAATTATTTATTTAAAATTTTAACTGTGTGGCTTTTAAGAAAGCTTATTTTACTATGTTTCGTGGTTGAGACACAGGACATATCATCCTTCCTATCTGTGATTATAATTTTAAGCCTATAACTTTTTTTTTTTGAAAAAAAAATTATGTTTTTTATTCTATATAATATGTTATATTATATCAAAATCACTTTTTTATTTATATCATAAAATAAAGTTATATTTCTTTATAAATTCTAGGCATTTTGCTAGTATCAATTGAGCCTAAGTATGATTTAAGATTCAATAAGAATCAAATTTACATTAGACCTAGCATAACCCAATCAGAGGTTGTCCATATTGCCTGAATATCTAGGTACGGTCAATGATTATTGATTTGTGTTTAATTTAAACTTTAGACATGATTAAAGACTTAGAAGGACTCTTATTAATAAATTTATGTTTGGGTGCAAGTTGTGTTGGTCAACCCAACCCACACTGACCCACAATGGTTATGCGGGTTGGGTCAGGTCGACCCATAACAAGCGCGAGTACTAGAAGTTTCTAATCCATTTAATAAACAAGTCGAATGCGAGTTAAGAACATCTTACCCGTTTAATAGGCGGGACCGACCCGTTTAGCCGAACTCTACCCGGTTGCCACCTATGCTAAACCGTGCATGGCACGAACCTCACTCCTATTCTTTTTGTATTTCTTTCATCAACTCCTCCTCGAAGTAAACTCCTTCTAGCGTTGGGATTTCTCTTCCAACCCTGCTTTCTAAATTTAAGATTTTATATCTTCCCTCGTCTATTTAAAGACTGAACTCTCCTCAATCAAAGCCACCCAACAGAAACAATTTTCAGAGCTACGAGATGGAACAAGAAACAAGCGACTGTGCATCTCCAAACGATCCAATCTACTGTGCAAACAACTGTGGATTCTTCGGAAGCGCCTCGAACTACAACTTCTGCTCCAAGTGCTACAAAGACTTCTTGCTCAAGAAATCACAGTCCTTATCTCACGCTATTACTACCATCGCTGAGAAGAAGGAGAAGGTCGAGGCTAAGCAAGAAGAAGAAGCCATTAAACAACCTGCAAATCGCTGCAATTCATGTAGGAAACGCGTGGGGCTCACCGGATTCAAGTGCAGATGCGGGCAGACATTCTGCTCAATCCATCGCTTCGCTGAAGAGCACGGTTGCTCCTTTGATTATAGGAAGAAAGGACAGGATGAGATTGCGAGAGCGAATCCACTCGTGAAGAAGGACAAGATTGAGAGGTTTTGATATGGAAGGATGAGGTAGGTAGAGGTGCAGAGTTTAGGGGGTGTTTTCTTTGGGGTGTTTGTGTGCAGATCAGATTGGTATGGGGGTATTTGGATTTGTTGATTGTTCATAGTTGGAATGGTATATTGGTGCATTATGATCTTTTAATTGGAATCTTGTGTTTCTTCAAATATCTTTTTCTTTGTGGGGAATTCTTTTTCGTTTGTTAAGTTTTTGTTGCAATTGTTTTCAGATAAGCTGTATGACTGTTTAAGCAGCTGCCCCAATTTAATGGGACAAATCAACATGATCAGATTACTTGCACTATATCACAAGTCATGTTTCATATTTGTTTGTTTTTTAATTGATTGAGACATACGAAATGGTCTAATTGTAAGAAAAGGTTTAATTAAAACAACTCGTCTCCTTTATTTCCTAAAGTTCATAGTTTCCAAACAAGCCTTAAATGGATGTCTCAACCAGAAAAACAAGCAAAATCTCGCATAAATTCTTTTGCTTTTTATGTGGTGGTGGTTGATGTGGAGGTTTGGTTATGATCCTCAGGTAGTGCAAGCTGATCGATGTATGGTTGGCAAGCCATTTTTTTTTTTTTTGGAGTAATTAACTTCTTAAAACTGCTTGGAATTGGATGAGACTAATACAATTGAATGGCATCCTCATCAAATTTGGGAATCATGGATTTGAGATTTGGTTCGTAAGATACATGTAACAATTGGAAAGATGAAATTTTTGTAGTCTGCTCTTTTGTTGCACTCCTTCCTTTTAAAGAAATTTCATAATACTGATTAAGAATTATTGGAAGACGAAGTGGCTTCTGTAAGAACTAGTGAACAATTTACTTACATATTCATACCCGCAAAAAAAAAAATGCAAGCCAATAGGATAAAGCAGGGGAATTTGTTGAAGATAAGGGAGTTACTGTAGTGCCAAATAAAACCATTGGAATTTTGTTTTAGGAGCTTGCTTTAACCAATTCATGGCTGTGTGAAGTAACAAGTATCACTTTCAGTAAAACAAGGGGGATTTGTAGCAGAAAAAAGGAGTTACTGTCGGGTCAGATAAAACCATCTAAATTTCACTTCAGTTTAGGAGCTTTGCTTTAAGCAAGTAATGCTTCTATGAAGTGAGTATTGACAGTAAGGACCTACTTGGAAAGCACAAGATTCTTTCCTACACCCTAATCTTGTAGAAAAAAATCCATAAGATTAACTTCATTCATTTCACGGGCCTCACTCTTTCTGGGCAAATAACTGTGAAAGCACTCATGCCTCACCTGTGTTCTCTTCTCCTCTTCTTCGTTTCAGTTTCTCCCTCCCCCTCTTCTCTTTTCTCTTACCCTCTTCAGTCTTCTCTTTCATCCTCCTTATCTTCTTTTGTCCTAGCCCTATTTTGTTCTCTCATCCTCTCCTAAATCTTCATCTCTTTTATCTTTCCTCTCCCTTTCTCTTGTCTCTGGCTATGCACCCTATCTCACACTCTCCCTCTTCTCTTCTTCATTCCTTTCTTTCTCCTAGAACTACTTTTATTCACTCTTCCCCTCTCCCATTTTAGATGCTTTCTTGCCATCGTTCTATTCTCTTTTTCATGGCAAGGTAAGAACTTAGACCCACATCAAAGTAGGGTTTGATATTTCTCTTCCTGTATATAAGAAATTAGTTCAAACGAGGGTTTTAATAGATCAATGCTAAGGTTATTGATGTAGCACACTCACTTGGGCTTAAAAGGTCGTCTTCAATGCAAGATTTTGATATGCCATATTCATACTGGTAGGAACATTGCTGCCCATTTTACCATTTTCATTTAGTTTTATTTTTCCTTTATTTAAAATTAAGTACAGAGTGATGGGGGTTATTCCCTAAAAGGGCTCTCTCTGTTAAGAAATTCTCAAAAAATAATTTGGATAGAGCGAGTTCCAAGAAATATTGCTGGAGTAATAATAAATTACTTCAAACAAATAGGAGGATGGATACAGCTAGTTCATATTGACATTTGATCAATGATTTTTCCCATATCTATCCATCCAAACATTTGCAACTCGTTGCTTGTGTTCTATCCGCAACAACATTATAGTTGATTTCTTCGAATTATGGCTTACTTGAAACAAAAGTATTACATATCAATTTGATTTATTAAATTACTATTATAAATATTATTTTAGTATATACAATAATTTATAGTAATTGTCAAACAACTCAATTCAAAATCTATTAACTTCTTCGGTGACTGCCAAACAACAAAAATATTATAATATTACATTATTCTATTCTATACTATTTTATTCTTATAATATTTAAATCTGTAAATATTTTATTCTGTAAACATCCAAACGGACCCTAAGGTATAACATTTAGAAGAAGAGAAGATTTTATGTGGGAAAAGTCATTGTCTCCCTTCGACTATCATTATATAGAAATCAATTGGCCACAATTACAGTCAATTTACAATCAAAGAATGAATCTAAATGCTAATTACAGCACAATCAGAATCTCCTAGAATGGTAATATACAGTCACGATACAGTCACCCATATTGAGGATATCTCTGCCATAAATGGAGTGTATCCCAAGAGCGGATCCTAAGTGGATCATGGACCTAGGTCCAGTGGGTCACTTTGACACCCCGCTCAAATTGATGTGGGTGAGAACTAAACAACAATTTGGAGATGAGGAAATTATGCCGCGAACAGGGCAAGGCTTTAGTGAAGATATCTGCCAACTGAAGCTCAGAGGATACATGAGGAAGATGAAGAAGGCCAGTGAGTAGATGCTGACGAATAAAATGACAATCAACTTCAATGTGCTTGGTTCTCTCATGGAAGACAGGATTGTTGGCGATTTGTATTGCACTAGTATTGTCGGCATTGAGCGAAGTCGGACCAATAACAGGAACGCCAAGTTCACGTAGGAGACGTCGAAGCCAAATTACCTCACTACTTGCAGAAGACATGGATCGGTATTCTGCTTCCACAGAGGGTTTCAAGACCGTGGGTTGCTTTTTGCACTTCTAAGAAATAAGGGATGTTCCAATGAACATACACCATCCAGTAGTGGAACGTCGGGAATCTAGACAACCAGCCCAGTCTGCATCAGCATACCCATGAAGGTCCATAGAGGAAGTGGATGAGTAAAGAAGCCCTCGTTCAATAATACCACGAAGATATCGAAGAATCCGGTGGACTGCAGCGAGATGTGGTTTGCAAGGGTTACTTACAAATTGATTAACAATCTGTACTGCATGAGAGATATCAAGACGAGTCATGGTAAGATATATGAGACTACCAACAAGACGTCGGAATAATGTGGGATCAGGAAGAGGACTGCCTTCCTCGTTCCGAAGTTTGGCATTAAGCTCTAAGGGAGTGGTAGAAACCTTAGAGTAAGTAAGGTGAGCTAAGGAAATGAGATCTGCTGCATATTTCTTTTGACAAATGCGAATGCTAGCCTTGGAGCGAGTTATCTCAAGCCCAAGAAAGTAAGTAGGGCTCCAAGGTCTTTCATATGAAAATGATTCATAAGATAGTTTCTGAGAGTTGAAATTCCAGAGGCATCATTACCACTAATAATCATATCATCCACATAAATAAGCAAGAGGTACTACAACCACGTGAAGTCCGACGAACAAATAAGGAGTTATCATTTGGACTCTGGTAGAACCCCAGTTTGAAGAATTGCGCCTCAGAATTTATCAAACCATGCACGGGGAGCTTGCTTGAGACCATAAAGGGACTTTCGTAGTCTATAGACATGATGTGGAGGAGAAGCGTATCTTGGCGGGGGTTTCATAAAGACGGTTTCCCTGAGATCACCATGTAAGAATGCATTCTTAACATCCATTTGCCACAAAGGCCAACCCCTAATTGCTGCAATTGCAAGCAAGACCCGGACTATAGTCATTTTGGCTACTGGAGCAAATGTTTCTTCGTAGTTGATTCCGTACTCCTGTTTATATCCTTGAGCAACTAGACGAGCTTTGTATCGATCAAGGCTTCCGTCCGATTTCAATTTAAGTGAATATACCCATTTACTGCCAATGACTTGAGCACCCGGAGGGCAGGGGACCATATCCCATGCGTGATTAAAGAGCAATCAATTCCTCTGTCATACCATCTTGCCAACATGGTATTTCTTTGTCCTGTGTAAATGAAGAGGGGACAAAAGTAGAATCCAAGCTAGAAAAAGACAAAGTCGGTTAGGTGGTTTGGAAATACGAGTGGAACGATGCAAATCTGGAGGAGGTTCAGGAGAAATATTACCTTGAGAAAAAAGAGCGGGCCCGAGTAAGGGATCAGGAATAGGTGTTGTAGCAGGCGGAAGTCGTGGACGTCAACTATAGACCTACAACGGTTTGTCAAGAACATGAGGGGAATCGAGGAACTGAGGTAGATAAGAGACATCGAGGATGCATGAATCCTGTTTAAGTGAGTAAAATGGAACATATTCAAGAAAAACCACATTACGAGAGATACGAGTACGATGAGCTGTTGGATCATAACATAAGAAACCTTTATGTTCATTAGAGTATCCTAAGAAAACACATTTAGCCGCCTGTGCAGAGAACTTGTTTCTTTCCAAAGAAGGGAGATGAATAAAACAAAGACAGCCAAAAGTACGCAAGTGAGTATAAGATGGAGGATGCTGAAATAATAATTCAAATGGAGAGATACTGTTTAGGACAGGAGTGGGCAATCTATTAATCAGGTAGATGGCAGTATGAACTGGTTCGCACCAAAAGGTAGTAGGAACATGAGACTCGATCATTAAAGTTTTGACTGTCTCAAGAATGTGTCTATGTTTCTGTTCCGCCATCCCATTCTGCTGAGGTATATATGGACAAGATTTCTGATGAACAATGCCTTTTTCAGATAAGAAAGATGAAAAGTCTCCTGAAAGATACTCTCCTCCAGAATCGAAGCGAAGAATCTTAATATGGGCATCAAATTGAGTCTCTATGTATTTGCAAAATTTCTTAAATTTAGGGAAAACCTCAGATTTGAGGCGTAAAAAATAAACCCATGTGAAACGTGAGTGATCATCAATAAAGGTGACATAGTATTTATATCCCAACCTGCTTAAATGTGGTGCAATACCCTAAACATTAGTATGAATCAATGCAAAAGAGGCAGTGGCCCGTGAATAATGAACAGGAAATGGCAGAATATTATTTTTACTCAAGCAACAAGATGCACATTTGGATTTTGATAGAGAACCAAGTCCAGTTTTACTGATAGAATCCAAACATCCACGTTTAAACAAGGAAATAAGTTTGGCATTATTCAAATGACAAAGGCGTTGATGCCAAATGGTCCACAACTTATCAGTTAGAGCAGAAGAAGCAAATAAAGATCCTAATCCAACATCCAACAAGAACGTCCGCCCGCGTTTACTCCCTGTCCCAATCACCTTCCCATTGCACCGATCCTGTATGACACAACCAGAAGAAGTGAAGTAAACAAAATAACCACCGTCAACTAATTGACCAACAGATAGTAAATTAGCTGATAGAGTAGGCACAAAGTAAACATTGGAGAGGGTAAGAGATTGGGTTTGTGGGGTTTTAAGATCAACTGAGCCGATACCAGAAATGGACAAAGTATTGCCATTAGCAACAATAATTTGTTCTGTTCCGGTATAAGGTTTTGTTTCATTGAAGTGTTATTCCACTGAAGTCATTTGGTTGGAGGCCCCTGAGTCTATATACCAACTGGATGGAGAAATAGAAGCAGCAAAGGAAGAGGAATTGTACCGACCACTAACACCCATCGAGGTGAAGGCAGAGGCGACAGAGGTATTGATCATATCTTGAATCTGCTCCTGAGTCAATTGTATAGTCTGGGATGCAGTATATTCAGCTGGAGGTGGAACTTGTGTCTGGAGTGCAGTTGGTTTTAGGTGAGGACGATGCTGAGGGGCTTCATTTCTCTTGGTGGGCGCCTAGTGCACTCAGAAATAACATGTCCATTGTGCTTACAGTAGTTGCAGAAATTTTTTTTTTTTTTTTTTACAATTGCGCGAAATATGCCCATATTCTTTGCAATCAAAACACTGTAGTGGTTGTCCCTTACCAGCAATAAGGGCCTTCTCATTAAATGCAGGTGCAGCTGAAGGAGCAATGAAAGCTTTTGGTTCCTCCAATAGCGAGTGTTGTGACTGAAGGCGTATCTCTTCTCGAAGCACCTCCTGAACACAAGTATCTAAATGCGGAGAGGTCTCTCTATTCATCAATGCTGCACAGACTGATTCAAATTCTGGTCGGAAGTTCATTAAGAACTGACTAATATGTGATTCTTCTTGCACTATAATCACTTCAGCATGTGCAGTACTGGACACATTTTCAAGGACCATTGAGTCATTTTCGTTCCACAAAGCGAGAAACCCATTATAATATTGTTGAACAGATTTATCAACTTGACTGTACTTAGCCAATTCTGTGTCAATATAGTATTTTCGGGCTTTGTTTGTTTGGTGATAAAGCGTTTTCAAATGAGTCCACATTTCAGAAGCCTTTTTGTAAGAATGCATTGACAATGAAATAGAATGATCTATAGAGTTTAAAATCCATGTAACTACTTTGGAGTTATTTTGACTCCAAGTATGCCTTTCCTTAGCATCCTTTGGTTCAGTAGTAGTTCCATGCAAAAACTCAGCCAGCCCTTTTCCTTCGACGAAGTGTTGGAGATGGAAGGACCATCCAACGTAGTTGGTACCATTGAATTTCACTGGAATTACATCAATCTTATCCATTTGCAGTAAGGATTTCAGAAAATCAGTTCACAAAGGAAACAACCGTAGGATTGGATAAAGAGATTTCCACTAACCTGTGAGGTGCAGGAAAAATCTAAAATAATCGGGTGACCCTACTGCAAATGATGATGAACAGAGACGATGGTGATTGTTCTTCAGTAGAACCTAGGAAAGCTTGAGAGAAGCCCAAATCTATCCAAACAGGATAGATTAATGTTCCAAGAAGAAACCACCCCATGGTCGATTACTAGAAAATCGATTTGCTGAAGATAGTAGATCTGAACTCAGATGGAACCACAGTAGATGATGATGAACAGTGACGATGGTGACTGTTCTTCGGCAGACTCCAGAATAGCTTTAGGAGAAGTCTGAAGATAGATATTCTTTATAGATTCAAAAGACAGACCCAATGTTTGTCAATACCCAACAACACAACTTTAGAGAGCAAACCCAGATGGTATTAGTGCTACCTAGATGGTATCAGTGCTTTGATACCATGACAGTAAGGTATAACATTTAGAAGAAGAGAAGATTTTCTGTGGGAAAAGTCATTGTCTCCATTAGGGATCGACTATCATTATATAGAAATCAATTGGCCACAATTACAGTCAATTTACAATCAAATAATGAATCTAAATGCTAATTACAGCATAATCAGAATCTCCTATAATTGTAATATACAGTCACGATATAGTCACCCATATTGAGGATATCTCTGCCATAAATGGAGTGTATCCCAAGAGCGGATCCTAAGTGGATCATGGACCTAGGTCCAGTGGGTCACTTTGACAAGTATCACCTTCAACAAAACCTACAGGATACATACGAAAGCAGAAGTAAATACAATAAAGTTAAACATCCAAGTAGTTAGTATTATAAGTTGAATTATCACAATTATATTGTTACTTCTTTCAAGAAGAAACCATGATATTATCACAATTAGATAAAAATATGAGAATGTTTGAAGTACTGGCAGTTACTAGTTCATATTGTTGAGAAAAGACGGCTACAAAGAGGACTTGAGCAGGCCTTGAGCAGTTAGCTGTGGATTATTGTGACACTTTAAGTGTAGAGGTGCTCATGGGCCAGGCCAACCTGGCTGTGACAAGACCCATCCCACTCTGGGCCAAGTTTGGACCTAAGGTTTTTAGTACTCAGTCTGGGACAGACATGATCAAATTCTGGCCCCATTTAATATTTGGACTGGGCTTGTATAAGTGACAGAAAGCTTGAATCCGGATCCAGCCCAGCCTGAGCAAGTGATAGAAAGACTGGCCCAATTGACTAAAGGAGAAGGCTCAGGGCTGACATGTTTTAGGCACAATGGGCTTGGGCAGGCACTTACGGCTCTTATCAGGGTTAGGCTGGAATGGACTGTGTTTCTAAAGTCAGTCATGCACGGCTGGATATGCCTTAACATTGCTTGACCCAGGCCATGAACACCCATGGCTTAGAGAACCTGCAAGAACCCCAACTGCACTGGCAGACGAAAAATTCTTAGACAGTTTTTGACAGCGATCTACCTAATATCTTTACAGTTAACATATATTTGACCGACCACTCTGTTATGATTGTTTTAGCTTCTCTTTCTGATTTCATTTATTATTTAGCCCATGCATTGCACAAGTGAGAATGCAGCCCATGACAATTATGTATGTGTTTAAGTTTCTCATGGCCATGCACAACCTATATTTTTCTAGAAGTTTCCAAACTAAATATATCTTTAGTTCTATAAAATTATTGATTCTTCTATACAGGGTGCAAAATTGTTACCATAAAAAACCAGAGATCCTAATATCTATGATTGGAAATATAAGTGAAACCAGCAAAACCTTCACTTCAACCGGACAAAAAAAAAGAAAAAAGAAGAAAAACCCTATACTCGCAAACAGGTAGGGTTGTAAACGGGTAATAGAGTCTCCGATTACCCGGAAGTTCCGACCCATAAAAAAATGGGTCTGAAACCTATTTTAGATTCCGATTCATAAACGAGTCCGGGTCCAAAACCTAATTAAGGTTCCAATTGATAAACGGGTCTGGGTCCATATAGGTTTCGAGCTGTGGACCCGAGATCCGGCATATGAGCATTTGGTATTGCAAATTGTACCTCAAAATCAACTTTTTATAGACATTTTTATGGACAATATTAGAGGTTATAGACTTGACGCACTGTTATAAGCTGAATGATATGCTTATTTTTAGGAAAATGGAGAATAAAGATAAATTAGAATCGATTTTGGAACTAGATTCCACTCGTCTAGGAGGATCCGGATCCGGGTTTTTTCCAACGGAGCCGGGTCTGGAACCAACTAAACGGTTTCCGAGTCAAAACCGGATTCGAAACGGAAACTGTTATTTAGAAACGGGTCCGACTCCGCTATGGTTCCGATTTAGAACCGTTCCGTTTACAACCCTACAAACATGCCCTTAGGGATGGACCTACATATTAGTGTATGGGGGCTTCAGGCCCTTTTTAAATCTAAAAAGCCAATCAGGCCTATTGGGCTGGCTTGCTCAGCCCCCATGGAACAAAGCCCATAAGCCCCCCTTAAAATCTCTCTCCCTCTCTCTCACTCTTCCTCACTCCAAAAATCCCAAATTGGTGATAGATGAGCTCGTCTCCGTCTCTCATCGAAGTCTCTCTCCCCTCTGTGTGTCGATTCTAAATAACTTTTTAGGTGTTGTGTTGTGTCAATTGCCAAGGTAACCATGTGTGATTTTTTTTTCTCTCTATTCATATCATATGTGAGTTCACTACATATGGGCCATGAGAAAAAATGCAACTATCGATTCTTTCATTCTGTTTTATGTTAATTGAGAATGGAAAGGTGATGCGACTTTCTTTGGACACTCACGCAGCTTTACCGCCGCTGCCGTGGGCGGTAAACTCTCATTTTCCAGTTTTCCTCCTCTCATTTTCCTCCTCTATGAGAGGAGGAAAACTAGAAAGTGCAGCTATACCGCGGTTACATAGGGCAGAAATCTTGCAAACCGATTTTTTAGCCTTTTTTTTACCTTCTTTTACTTGTTGGTGTGTCACGGGTCGGGGCTTAGTTCACAAAATCATGGATGGACATGTGTGAATAACAATTGGATAAAATAATATCAAATCGCAATGAACACACAATAAATCGTAAAATTACTTTACCACTGAAGTGAAGTAAACGATCAATATAAGAGAACAAAAGTAAGGGTGTAGTAGAATCAAAAGGTGAGAGAGTAGCATTTTTATTTTTTCTCTTAAAAAGAAGAGATTTTTTTTTGTAAGGGACCCCATGGATTGGGCTTTGGGCTTGGGGTTTTGTTATTAATAGGTGGGCCGTGCTCAGGTTTTCTTTTTAATTGCACCTAGTGCCTGAGAGCCGGAATCCCCGTTCGGCCCAAAAATATATATATATATATTTATTCATGAGGGAGGGAGGGAGCAATAATGCGGGGACTCAAACCCATGATCTCTCACAGAAGGTGATATGACTAGAGCAGCTGAGCTGGCCTAGGACCAGGGTTGTAAACGTGTCGGTTCCGAACCGAGTTAATGGGTGACCCGGAACCGAAACCGTTAAGGAGAATCTGGAACCACATCCGGACCCGGAACCGGTTTCCTTGCTATGAAACCAGAACTACAACCATATATAGGACGGGTCTGGATCCAGGTCCGGGTCTAGGTTAAGAAGGATATTAAAAAAAGAAAGTATGGATTTTAGGAGAAATTCTCTAAACTTTAGGTAGTATGTCGGGTATTGGGTCCACAGGTCCTAATCAACGTGGACCCGAACCAAGGCGGAATCGGACCCGAACCCATTTACTTATTAGGGCCTAAATAAGGACCCAAACCCAATTTTTAACGGGTTGGATCCTCCGGGTAATCGGAGAATCGGGAACCTATTTGCATCCCTACCTAGGACATGGTAAGAAACTCATTCTTCTGTTACATAGGTCGAGCTCGGGCCGCATCATTTCCATCCGGCTTGGGTTCGGGCCGACAACTTCAGGCCTGACTCACGCTTGGGCCAGGGTTAGGCTTCTAGTTTAGAAGTGACTGTTGGACATTCTTCGTAAAATCCCCGCCTCGTCAATGAACACCCCTAGTCTTTTTTATCGTTCACTTGCATGAAATAGTGTCCTTTTAACCTTTTTTTTATGGAAGAGATGGTATTCGAAACCTGATATTTATTTTATTTGACCCACTCTTTTTAGTGTCTCTCGTATTAGCCCTTCACTCTACTAAACTGGAAAACTAAGCTTACCAACTCAGAAATAGTTAGTTTGTGAGAAGTGGATGAATAGGGCTGTGTCCACTCATGATTAAATCATAGTTTCAAAAATCAACCACTTCTGGGTTTTTTTGATCGGATCCTTGCTGTTGAAAAGTGGGTTTCACTGTGGAATAGGTGGCGGCGGAATGGGCTCTCTCAAACCAAGTACAAGATGGACTGAACACGAAAAAATTGATTCAGTAAGGGCTTGCTTGCCTCAATTTAGGAAGATTATAGGTTAACCAGATTGATCTAGTCCTAACTAGACCACTCTCCATCTCCCGGGTAGGCCTATCTAAGTTGGCGAAAAGGACTCTGAAAGGTTTGCTCTAGCTAGGGCTAACTTGTGTCTGGTCTTTTTGGTCAACACGAATCCTAAGGGGCGGGTCTGGAACCTATTTTAGATTCCGATTCATAAACGAGTCCGGGTCCAGAACCTAATTAAGGTTTCGATTGATAAACGGGTCCAGGTCCATATAGGTTCCGACCTGTGGACCCGAGACCCGGCATATGAGCATTTGGTTTTACAAATTGTACCTCAAAAAAAACTTTCTCTAGATATTTTTATGGACAATATTAGAGGTTATAGACTTGACGCACTGTTATAAGCTGAATGATATACTTATTTTTAGAAAAATGGAGAATAAAGATAAATTAGAATCGATTTTGGAACTAGATTCCAGTCGTCCAGGAGGACCCGGATCCGGGTTTTTTCCATCGGAGCCGGGTCTGGAACCAACTAAACAGATTCCGAGTCAAAACCGGATCCGAAACAAAAACTATTAATTAGAAACGGGTCCGAGTCCGCTATGGTTACGATTAGAACCGTTCCGTTTGCAACCCTACAAACATGCCCTTAGGGATGGACCTACATATTAGTGTGTGGGGGCTTCAAGCCCCTTTTAAGTCTAAAAAGCCCATTAGGCCTATTGGGCTGGCTTGCTCAGCCCCCATGGAACAAAGCCCATACGCCCCCCATGAAATCTCTCTCCCTCTCTCTCACTCTTTCTCACTCCAAAAATCCCAAATTGGTGATAGATGAGCTCGTCTCCGTCGCTCATCGAAGTCTCTCTCCCCTCTGTGTGTCGGTTCTAAATAATTTTTTAGGTGTTGTGTTATGTCAATTGCCAAGGTAAGCTTGTGTGATTTTTTTTCTCTCTATTCATATCGTATGTGAGTTCACTACATACGGGCTATGAGAAAAAAATACAATTATCGATTCTTTCATTATGTTTTATGTTAATTGGAAATGGAAAGGTGATGCAACTTTCTTTGGACACTGACGCAGCTTTACCGCCGCTGCCGTGGGCGGTAAACTCTCATTTTCCAGTTTTCCTCCTCTCTGAGAGGAGGAAAACCGGAAAGTGCTGCTATACCGCGGATACATAGGGCGTAAATCTTGCAAACCGATTTTTTAGCCTTTTTTCCCCTTCTTTTACTTGTTGGTTTGTCACGGGTCGGGGCTTAGTTCACAAAATCATGGATGGACATTTGTGAATAACAATTGGATGAAATAATATCAAATCACAATGAACACACAATAAATCGTAAAATTACTTTACCGCTGAAGTGAAGTAAATGGTCAATATAAGAGTGAACAAAAGTAAGGGTGTAGTAGAATCAAAAGGTGAGAGAGTAGCATTTTTTATTTTTTCTCTTAAAAAGAAGAGAGTTTTTTTTTTGTAATGGAGCCCATGGATTGGGCTTTGGGCTTGGGGTTTTGTTATTAATAGATGGGTCATGCTCAGGTTTCTTTTTATTTGCACCTAGTGCATGAGAGCCGAAATCCCCGTTCGGCCCAAATATATATATATTCATGAGGGAGGGAGGGTGCAATAATGCGGGGACTCAAACCCACGATCTCTCACAGAAGGTGATATGACCAGAGTAGCTGGGCTGGCCTAGGACTAGGGTTGTAAACGGGTCGGTTCCGAACCGGGTTAATGGGTGACCCGGAACCGAAACCGTTAAGGAGAAAGTGGAACCAGATCAGGACCCGGAACCGTCTCCTGGCTACGAAACTAGAACCAGAACCATATATGGGACGGGTCTGGATCCAGGTCCGGGTCTAGGTTAAGAAGGATATTAAATAAAACGTATGGTTTTTAGGAGAAATTTTCTAAACTTTAGGTAGTATGTCAGGTCTCGGGTCCACAGGTCCTAACCACCGTGGACCCGAACCAAGGTGGAATCGGACCCAAATTCTGTTTTTTCTTGCCCGGTGCCAGTCTGATGCAATTTTTTTCTCCTCTTTTCCCACTTTTCTTTTATCTCATCGTTGTGAATTCTATTTTGGTGGACCTTTCTGGTCCTGCAGATACTGTACAAATGATGTCTTAGAAATTTGTATTGGGCATTTTTTTAAATTCATCCATAAAGTGAATTTTATCTTAATAGTAGCTCATATGATCATTAGATAATCTGATGTAACGTTATAACTATGGAGTTCCTCAGGTATAAGTGAATTTTATCTTAATAGTAGCTCATATGATCATTAGATAATCTGATGTAACGTTATAACTATGGAGTTCCTCAGGCATCGAGACTTGATAAAGCCATTTCAAAGAGGCTTAAAATTTCCAATGCTCTCTCTCTCTCTCTCTCTCTCTCTCTCTCTCTCTCTCTCCATGAATTATTTCCTTTAACCCTAAGCCTGCAGTCTTTTGGTACCTTTAATTGTCATTGTTCATATTGGTATATAAATTTTTACAGCTAAGGACTTGAAAATGATTGTGTTAGCAAAGTTCTGAGTTGGCAAGTGGCTTAGTAGAACTCAAGTCATTTAGCAAAATTTATCAACTTCAAGTACAAACTGGCAGTTAGTGAAGCTGCTTCTTGCTATGATGCAATGCAAATGTGGATGGACTTCACGTGCAAGATAAATGTTGAATTTGGTATGAATATCTATTTGTGCTGCTCTAGCTTCTGTTATGAGTGGGGAAAAATGAGAAGGATTAACCATCTTTTGGGTCCTTTGGTTGAGGAATTAGTGGAATGGAATTATCCCATATGGCGAGAAATTGGGAGTTTCTTGTGGCATGACGATATTATATCATCATTGAAATGACTCTTAACATGAGATGAAATGGAAGTAAAAGGGCACCTTTTGGAATCTACAAAATTCTGAGATTTCCTTTCTATCAACCAAACATAGAATTATGAGATGGAAAAACTCACATAAGCATAAAATTCATTGCCACATAGGATAATTCTATTTGAGGAATTCATGTAGCTGGTTCTAAGTTCCAACAGTAAGAAACTCATTCTTCTGTTATATAGGTCTAACATAGGTCGAGCTCGGGCCACATCATTTCCATCCGGCTTGGGTTCGGGCCAACAACTTTAGGCCTGACTCATGCTTGGGCCAAGGGTTAGGCTTCTAGTTTAGAAGTGGTTGTTGGACATTCTTCGGAATAGCCCCGCCTTGTCAATGAACACCCCTAGTCTTTTTTATCATTCACTTGCATGAGAGAGTGTCCTTTTGACCTTTTTTTATGGAAAAGATGGTATTCGAAACCTAATGTTTTTTTTGTTTGACCCACTCTTTTTAGTGTCTCTCGTATTAGCCCTTCACTTTACTTAACTGGAAAACTAAGCTTATCAGAAATAGTTAGTTTGGGCTGTGTCCACTCGTGATTAAATCCTAGTTTCAAAAATCAACCACATCTGGGTTTTTTCGGATCGGATCCTTGCAGTTGAATAGTGGGTTTCACTGTGGAGTAGGTGGTGGCGGAATGGGCTCTCTCAAACCAAGTACAAGATGGACTGAACACGGAAAAATTGATTTAGTAAGGGCTTGCTTGCTTCAATTTAGGATGATTATAGGTTAACCAAATTGATCTAGTCCTAACTAGACCACTCTCCATCTCCCGGGTAGGCCTATCTAAGTTGGCGAAAAGGACTCTGAAAGGTTTGCTCTAGCTAGAGCTAACTTGTGTCTAGCCTTTTTGGTCAACACGAATCCTAAGGGGACTTCCCATTAAAATCATCTGGAAAGAGAGAAAAAAGATTCTTAAACAGCTTTTGACAGCTATCTACCTATTATCTTTACAGTTAACATATATTTGACTGACCACTCTGTTATGATTGTTTCAGCTTCTCTTTCTGATTTAGTTTATTATTTAGCCCATGCATTGCACAACGTTTTTGCTGGCCTTAAAGTCAGAATGCAGCCCACGATAATTTTGTATGTGTTTAAGTATCTCATGGCCATACACAACCTATATTTTCCAAGAAATTTCCAGACTAAATATATCTTTAGTTCTACAAAATTATTGATTCTTCTATACAGGGTGAAAAGTTGTTACCATAGAAAACCAGAGATCCTAATATCTATGATTGAGAATATAAGTGAAACTGGCAAAACCTTCACTTCAACAGGACAAAAAAAAAGGTCTATACTCGCAAACATGTAGGGTTGCAAACGGGTAACCGAGTCTCCGATTACCCGGAAGTTCCGACCTGTAAAAAACCGGGTCTGGAACCTATTTTAATTTTTGATTCATAAACGAGTCCGGGTCCAGAACCTAATTAAGGTTCCGATTGATAAACGGGTCCGGGTCCATATAGGTTCCGACCTGTGGACCTGAGACCCGGCATATGAGCATTTGGTATTGTAAATTGTACCTCAAAATCAACTTTTTCTAAACATTTTTATGGACAATATTAGAGGTTATACACTTGACGCACTGTTATAAGCTGAATGATATGCTTATTTTTAGAAAAATGAAGAATAAAGATAAATTAGAATCGATTTTGAAACTATATTCCAGTCGTCTAGGTGGACCTGGATCCGGGTTTTCCCATCGGAGCCGGGTCTGGAACCAACTAGACAGGTTCCGAGTCAAAACCAGATCCGAAACGGAAACTGTTATTTAGAAACGGGTTCGAGTCCGCTATGGTTCCGATTCAGAACCGTTCCATTTGCAACCCTACAAACATGCACTCAGGGGTGGACCTGCATATTAGTGTATGGGGACTTCAGTCCCCATTTAAATCTAAAAAACCCATTAGGCCTATTGGGCTGGCTTGCTCAGGCCCCATGGAACAAAGCCCATAAGCCCCCATGAAATCTCTCTCTTTCTCACTCTTTCTCTCTCCAAAAATCCCAAATGGGGTACATTTGGCAAGTTTCAATTGAATTCCATCGTGGTCCTATGGAAAGGGCTGAAGGGATCATCAGGGTGAAGGTGTGGAGATCATGAAGGGAATATGACCAGTAAGAATCCCCATCTTCGATGGTAAAAGCCCATTTCTACATATACTTAGGAATTCAATTGGCATTAACCAAGCATGTCCTTGATCTTCGATTCTCAAGAAACAATTTTAATGTTCATGGTCCTAGCCATTTTTTACACAACTGAATTGATCACTGGCAGCAAACAGTCAGCACAAATTTCATCAAGTAAAAAAAAAAGTTCATGAGAAGGAGATCAAAGCACAATCCTCTAAATAAGAAGGAAAAGTTATAATCATGCTTTCCCAAATAACAATTTCCTTAACTAGCAATGACAAGCTGTGAATCACCTGTAAGACAGAATTGCCTAGGGGAGCACTACAGTCACTATTAGCTAAGTACTTCAAATAATGCATGGTAGTGACATTGTGACAACAAACTCCTTGGATTTTATTATTATCATCACCAGTAACTAGTATAGTATATGGGTTTATACTTGTTCGGTTGTTCAGGAAAATCAGCTTAGTTTTATTATAACCAGTAGGAAGTTGTTAAACCAAATTGCTACTTAATCTCATATCTGAAACAGGATTAGAAACTTTGAATACTATCAAAATGATTCCTACACAAAGGAGATTTGTCACACTATCATGTTACGATTAGTAAGCATTACGAATAAAAGATTCTCATAAATTCATGAATGCCACATTCTGATTATCTGATTCAGTCATGAACAGTAACCGTGACAATTGCTGTTTTTTTTCCCTTCTGAGTGCCTCAACACCACAGGATTGAAACTTCAACTGTGAGAGTAGGGCATCAACCCCAGGTCGCTCCCTTTATATTGGTATTCCTGTGCCACTGAGCCGTTTATGCATTGGCGAAATTGTTGTCCATGAAAGTTATCTCAACTTTTAGTCAACATTGATTGCTTTAAGAACTTGAATCATTGATTGCTTCAAGAACTTTGAAGTGGGGAAATGAAGTAAAAAGCAACTTTTCAACTAAGTAAAAGAGCAGATGGGAGGGAAATCTAGAGAGCCCCAAAGTGATAATTCGCCCTCATTGGTTGAGCTAGGAATTGAATCAGCAGCAATTGTGGTGGCAGCCACATTATGTTCAATGCTAGCAGATGCAGAGGCAGCGGATGTGACGGTAATAGTAGCAGTAGCATCAGAAAAATCATTTGTGGAAGAAGAGGACACAAAATCACTTGGTAGAAGAAGGAGAAGCTCCCTTTTCTGTCCACATCTGAGAGTTGTCCATGGGTACATGAACATCTTCCATAGGTGATGAGTCTTTCTTCTCCTCTTGATTCGTAGAGCAGCCATAGTTCCATCCACCAAAACCAAACCTCAACTTCAAGCACTGAGAGATCCCACTCCCATGCTTCATCGTCTTCGTGGCCATTTGAAGCATTGATGGCTCATCACTTGTGTTCTCCATAATTGGCTTCACAATCTCTTCGGCAATCTGATGCAGGCAGTGGGCCAAATGTATCCTTGAAGACTTATAAAATAAGGCTAAAAAAATACCAGCATAGTTCCAGTTTACAAAGAGGGTCCATGGCTTAAATGACTAATTCTACCAACAAAAATTAAGTCATTAATTAATTTAGGGCATTGGGTTATCTCACATGCCAAGTTTTGTATTTTAGGAAATTCTGTCTTAGACAATAGCTTTATTGTGATTTTTGCTTTAGTTTAGAAAAATGTGAGTCAATGTCTTTAGGATTCTTGATTAGAAATTATAATCTCTAATCAAGAGTCAAAGATTGTTGACTGCTCCAATTAAAACATTAATCTCTAATTAAAATCTGATAAAGGGACGCCCCTATATATGGGTCTATTAAAGGTTGTAAAGGATCCTCAGTAAGTGAAAAACTCCACATCAATCCAATCTCCATTACAACCTCAAACGGCTTCAAACGACAAGTAGATACAACATGACCCAACATCTATAAATTGGAAATCCATGGCCCCAAGATCAATTCTCTCCTCTTCTTCCTGTTTATGCTCTCCACATACTCACCACCACCTGACTTGATCTACGAAGGACCACAATGGCACCCATCAACTGATCAACCTAATGGCCTTAGCCGCACCCTACAAAACACTTATGGGCAATTGTACCCATCAAATGCCACCGCGGTCTCCTTTACCATCTTACTCCACCATGCACACCTGCACACAGCTGCTTGTAGAGTATTTATCTTCTTCCTTTGTCCTCCCCCCATGATCTTCTTTCCTTATATCCAACCTTAACTCCCCACTTTTTTAAATGTGTTTGAAGCAAGTAAGTGGTAAGGACTACTTTTGAGGCATGTAAGAGCGAAGTACTTTTCTAACCAAGGATGAGAAGTAGATATACGTTGAAGGGAAGAGATGTTATGACTGTAGGTGCAGAAAATGATGACCCACAATAAGAGGGTGCCTTATAGGACTTATCCGAGAAGATGATGGTGTCTGGAATGTCTGGATGCCGTCCGAGAGCCTGAAAAGGAGTAGCAAACGGTCAGAGGACCCTGGCCTGGGCGGCGCAAGGCTCTCCGATGCCAAAGTCAGTATGGGAACTGGAACAATGGAAGGAGAGGAGGAAGAGAGACAGAGTAACGACTCTGGTATGGAAAAAAATGGCGTACCTTAGATGGTGGCATGGGTCTCTATTTATAGAGTGTGGAACGTATCTTTGGAAGATATTGTGGTGTGGGTCCCACGATTTGACTTAGAAGTCATGATCAGCCCACATTGCATTAATTGTGGTCCAATCCAGCCCACTAGGCATTAAATGCCCGTCGGGTCAGCCCACATCGCATTTAATGCACATCTTGTTGGGCCAGATCCTGTTGGGCGCCTTTGGCGGTAGGAGTACCAGCGGATCTGCCCTCGGGCCCTGCCCTGATGTGGCTTCAGCCGCTGGATGGGATTCTGTCAGGGATCTGGCGAAGATCGTGGGCGGCTGGATGTCGCGTCTGTCCCACCAGCGCGTGTCCCTATCCCTCCACGTGCCTGACGACGTGGGGGGATGAAGGGTACACGTAAATGTTCTCTCTTGCTTCGGCTTCTGTCTTGGCTCCCTTAGCCGAGATGGAGCTTTCTGCCGAGGTGGTACCCGTGGTGGTGCCCCTTGCCGAGATGACGCCCGAGGTGGGCCAGTTCGGCGCTAAGGGCCCGGAGCTGTGCGACTTCGGCCGGACCTCCTGTCCTGGTAGCCGGGACGAGCCTGGCGTCACGTGGATGACGCGAGGATGGCACGTGAGAATGCTTAACCTGATCTGATGGCTGTGATTAACTTAATCCTGTGGTTCGGGAAATCTCCCCACACAATTGCCCCCTAGGTTTTGACCTCTGAAGTGTGCTAGCCTTTAGGGGTTGAAAGCTAGAAGAATCCATCTGGGGATACTGTGATCATTACTTGGTGTCGCTTCAAACTCTCTAAAGCAATAAATGCCCTGCCCTGTCCGCCTTTGGAACCGAGCTGACGGCTACACGCGTAGTTTCCGCGCCGACTGCGTTGTCCCATTGATTGACGGGCTGTCTCATTGATTGACGGGCACGGGCTTTGAAGTGTCTCTTCGAATTCGGAGGCGGTACCCTAATGAGGGTTTCCCCTTCTATAAATAAGGCCGTCTCCTTCTTCTTCTTGCTTCTGATTCTTTTCGCCTTCGCCTCTGCTCTTACTTTCAATCCCTGCTCCGATTTCTGAGATCCGTTCGAGGCTTCCGATCTCCGTTCTGGTTCCTGTGACCTGTTTGAGGACGACGACCGTAGAACGCGCTTGGATCTGCCTCTGATCTGCCTCTTTGCCCTCGTAAGTCGCTCTGTTCTTTCGTCTGGTTTTCTTGGGGGTCTTTCGATTTCTAGGGCTTTTCTTCGTAGTCACCCCTTCTAGACATGGGCACCCCTAGATTCAGGGTAGATTCTGATGAGGGCTTGGCCGAGTTTAGGGCTGCCTTCAAAATTCCGGAGAGGGTCCTCCTGAAACCGGCAGACCTTGCTGACGCTGCCCTGTATCGCTGCTACGGCGGCTGGATGCCATTCCCTCTGATCTCTGTGATCGAGGGTGGGGTCAGGTTTCCACTGCACCCCTTGCTTAGGGCTTGCCTTAGCCTTTGGTCCCTCGCCCCGGGCCAGCTGATGCCCAATGGCTACAAGGTCATCATGGGCACGGCGAAGCTGAACGAGATCTTGGGGACCAACCTGGGTCCTCACGATATCGAGGACACTTATGATATCTGCAAGGCTGGGGAGGGAAGATACTATCTCCGTGTGAAGCCGCAGCGAAGGGGCTTCGTCCTAGCCTTGGAGGATTCAAGTAAGAACGCCGAGGAGGATTTCTTCTGCGTCTCGGGGGACTGGGAGTTCGGCCCAGGCGAAGATAGGAGGCTGTCGGTCCCACGTCGCCCTGGGGAAGTCCCAAGTAATCATCGCTGCTTTTCTCCTTTTACTGTTTTGCTTATCTTACTGGTGCCGAACTGACATTCTTCTTTGCCTGTCGAGCAGAGGCGGGTGCAAGGCGACGCCGAGCTGCTAGCGAAGGCTGGAGGAGGAAATACCGAAGACATCAACAAGGTCGAAACGGTACAAGGGGCACGAAACCAGGTCGGCCTGGAAACTGCTTGGGTATACGCCGAGGTACCGCGGCCACTACCACAGGACCGGAGTTCCTGGGGCGGACGAGACACACCCCTGACCGTCAGACCGTATCGGTTGCGGTGTTTAGCGGGATCCCCTTGACCGATCCTGTCGCTGACCGGACTGCGTCTGGAGCCGAGGCGTCCACTTCCGATCCGGGGCTGCCGGACTTGTCGCAGATAGTGGAAGCCTATACCTCGGACCGAGAGGAGGACATGGGAGGAAGCTCGAGGGAGGCCGCTGTCAGGGACCTGGCTGCCAAGTTTAGGCAGAGGTCAGCGTCTTCTGGGACTCCGTCGCCTACCAGTACTCACGCTGCTTCGGGCCCGGTGGGCGTGGGCGCTCCCTCTGTTCCTGCTCCTGGGAGAGCCCGGCAACGCTCGCCGGACCGCTCGAAGGAGGGGTCCCCGCTCAGGAAGAAGTCGAAAGCGGGGGAGAAGAGCTCAAGGGCTGATCTGCAATCGGGCAAAGCCCCTGGGGCCAAAGCTCCAGCCGAGAAGGGAGGCGAGAAGAGCGCGCCGAAGGAAAAGAGGGCGCCGGCCGAGAAGGGTGCGCTGGTCAGCAAGTCGGCTGTCGGTCCAGCGCGCGAGCCTCTCATCTCGGCGGGACAAGGGTCCGGATCGGCTTCCGGGACCCGAACTGCCCCAGCACCGTGGAAGCCGAGGATGGAAACCTCTACCGGTGAACCCTTGAGCGTTGAAGACCGGCTGCTGGGAAATGCCGAGGTGATTGGGGCTCTCGCCAAGGCCTGTGCTCTGCCAAGAGATATGGAGACGCACGACAGGTACGAGGATGACAGCCTGATGGTCTCGTCGATCCAGGACAGTATTCGGGTAAGTGTTTGCAACGCCTCTCCTCATTCTTCAAGTACCTTGGTCGAATCCTGACTCTGTTTCTTTTTGCAGAACGTGCAGAGGCTCCTAACCGTGGTGGGAAGGAGGGATAGGAGCGCTGCAAGAATGGCCCGCCTGGAGTCCGAGCGGGAGAAGTTGAAGAAGGAGCTGGATGAGCAGCGGAAGGGATTTGAGGAGCTCAAGGTAGCCAGTGCTGGAGAATCTGCTCGGCTGGCGTCGGCTCTGGCTGAGGTCGCCGAACTCTCGTCTCGGGCCGACCACCTGAAAGGCGAGCTCTGGGCGAGGAACAAGAAGGCCGCCGAGTTGGAGTCCGAGCTGGCCAGGTTGAAGGCTGAGTCCACTGCTGAGGGGACGAGGCTGCGCGCTGAAACGGCGAGGTTGAAGGCCGCGAACGCCGAGCTTGAGAAGGAGGCCCAGTCCGCCTTCCAGGATGGGGTAGATCGAGCCACCGAGCTGTACGAGAAGCAGGTGGAGGAGATCACCGCCATCCTGTTTGAGGAGGGATGCCTGGCCGCACTGAGGCGTGCGGGGGTTCCTGAAGACCACCCCGTCTATCAGGACCTGCCGAAGTATTCAGACCTGGATCCCGAGCCGAGCTCCATACCCACAACTGACAGTGCCCCCGGTCGAAGCCCCTGCGGTTGTCGACGCTCCAGCTGCCCCAGTCTTAAGCGATGCCCCGGTCGCCAGCGAGGCTTTAGCCGTGCCCCAGGGTGAGACTTCTGCTCCTGGTTCGGCTGAGGTGCCAGCTGAAGCCCCGTCTGCCAGCGACGCTCCAAGCGAGGTCCCTGTCTTGGTCGAAGCTTCTGGCCCCTTGGAAACGGTGATCGACCTGGTCGAGTCGCCGAGACCGGAGTAGCTCTACCTTGTGGTTTTTTTGTAATGCTTTTGCTTTCAGCCTTGTAATCCTTTCCATTGTTAATGAAAAGACTTCTTTACTTGCATATTTTTCTCTTTGCATCTGCTTCCATTTTTACCTCTGGACGTGGATTGAATGGTATTGAATGCCTTTGCGGTGTGGCGTGGCCCTTGAGGTAGAAAGAGTCAAATTGTCAGTACTGACACCCCGTATTCTCGAGACCATAAATAGCAACAAACGATGGTGGCGCAGCTGACGAGGGAATCGGACGGATGTCTCCATGTGGCGCCATAGGGATCGCTGGTCAACAGCCGTGCATCCCCAGTACGCGTGGGAGACTTCGCCCTCATAACTTTCTTCGGAGACCGAGTCCTCCTCCTTCCTATAAATAGGGGTGAAAAGCTCGCCATGGGAGAAGGAATGAACATGGCAGTAGAAATCATGCCTGGGAGGTGTCCGAAACTTCTTGATCCGGGGGGAAACCCTGCGCCGTTGGACGGCTATCCCCGAGGGGGGAAGGCTGTCGTGGTCTGCGCGCTCTCTGAAGGAAATCCCCGTGGACCACGCGCTCTCTGAACGCGGGTCCACGGCCATTCGTCCCTCGCCAGGCAGAGTGAGGATGCGCTGCAGGGGGACGGTGGCGCCTTCTCGTCCGACACGGCCCTGTGCGCCCGTCGTACGGCAGGCGGGATTGGGCCTTGCTGGTCCGGGAGGCTTCTTCAAGCTCTGCCGCTCCCACTGCCACCGAGGGTGTGACAGGGCCCAGCGGGGTCCAGGGTTCGCTCAGAACCTCCAGGAGCCTTCTGCCTGAAGAGTCAGTGACGCCTGAAGAGTCAAGTGAAGATCAGAGTCCTTCTGTCGCTTTATTTTCTGCTTCATTTTCTGTTTTCAGAGGACTGCGATCCTCCTTTCTGTATTCTTCTTTCTGTTCTGTAGTTCTTGTAACAAAGCAGTTCATAATAAATGAAAAGGAATTTTTTGATTATCCAAACATTGTCCAATGCCTTTGAATTCCTTCTCTTTCTGTGTATCGTCCTGGAATGCTTGCATTGTGTTTGAACGCTGGCATCATTCCATTGGTCATGGCTGTTAAAGCGTGAGCTCGGCAATGACCTTTGAGGGGTGTGAAAACCCAGATATTAGGAATCCGGCTGAGTCTGGACTCGAAGCCTTCTCCATAGCCCAAGGCTAGGAGCTTTAGGAATCGACCGAGTCTGGACTCGAGGTCTCTTCCAGGGCGGAGGGCTCAATCTCGGCTGAGTAAGGACTCGAAGCCTTCTCCATAGCCCAAGGCTAGGAGCTTTAGGAATCGACCGAGTCTGGACTCGAGGTCTCTTCCAGGGCGGAGGGCCCAATCTCGGCTGAGTAAGGACTCGAAGCCTTCTCCATAGCCCAAGGCTAGGAGCTTTAGGAATCGACCGAGTCTGGACTCGAGGTCTCTTCCAGGGCGGAGGGCCCAATCTCGGCTGAGTAAGGACTCGAAGCCTTCTCCATAGCCCAAGGCTAGGAGCTTTAGGAATCGACCGAGTCTGGACTCGAGGTCTCTTCCAGGGCGGAGGGCCCAATCTCGGCTGAGTAAGGACTCGAAGCCTTCTCCATAGCCCAAGGCTAGGAGCTTTAGGAATCGACCGAGTCTGGACTCGAGGTCTCTTCCAGGGCGGAGGGCCCAATCTCGGCTGAGTAAGGACTCGAAGCCTTCTCCATAGCCCAAGGCTAGGAGCTTTAGGAATCGACCGAGTCTGGACTCGAGGTCTCTTCCAGGGCGGAGGGCCCAATCTCGGCTGAGTAAGGACTCGAAGCCTTCTCCATAGCCCAAGGCTAGGAGCTTTAGGAATCGACCGAGTCTGGACTCGAGGTCTCTTCCAGGGCGGAGGGCCCAATCTCGGCTGAGTAAGGACTCGAAGCCTTCTCCATAGCCCAAGGCTAGGAGCTTTAGGAATCGACCGAGTCTGGACTCGAGGTCTCTTCCAGGGCGGAGGGCCCAATCTCGGCTGAGTAAGGACTCGAAGCCTTCTCCATAGCCCAAGGCTAGGAGCTTTAGGAATCGACCGAGTCTGGACTCGAGGTCTCTTCCAGGGCGGAGGGCCCAATTCGTCGAAATCAGTCAGAGAGATGACAAGTCGATGACAAGGTGAAAGCTGTTTTCATTGATTGAGATTCATTACATCCTTAGAAATAAAATTTCTTCAAGTGGGATGCATTCCACGGTCTCGGCAATGGCTTGCCATCCAAGCCTTCGAGCTTGTAGGCTGACTTTCCTGCCAGTGAAACTATTCTGAACGGGCCGTGCCAGTTCGGGGCAAGCTTCCCCTCATTTGGTTCTCTGTCAGCTGGCAGGGTCTTCTTTAAAACGAGCTCTCCCGTGGTGAACCTTCTTTCCTTGACATTTTGATTGTATGCCCTGGCTAACCGCTGCTGATAGTCGGTTAGTCTCAGGGCTGCAGCTTCTCGTCGTTCGTCCGCTAGCTCCAGCTCCATTGCCAGGTTCGTCTCATTTCGGCCTTGGTCGACCAGCTCTGTCCTTAGGGTAGGAAGGCCGATTTCCAGGGGAATGACTGCTTCCATACCGTAGGCCAGAGAGAATGGTGTCGCCGAAGTGGACCTCCTTGGAGTTGTTCGATAGGCCCACAGCACGCTCGGGAGCTCTTCTGTCCATCTGCCCTTTGCCTTGTCCAGTCGCTTCTTCAGGCCGTCCAGGATCACTTTGTTGGAGATTTCTGCCTGGCCATTACTCTGTGGATATGCCGGGGTGGAGTAATGGTTTCTGATGCCATGCTCTTGGCAGAAATCTCTGAAGGATTTGGAATCGAACTGAGTCCCGTTATCTGAAATCAGGGTCCGGGGGATGCCGAACCTCGTGAGGATGTTTTTCCAGACGAAGTTCCTGGAGTCCCTGTCCGTGATGGAAGACAACGGTTCAGCCTCTATCCACTTGGTGAAGTAGTCCGTAGCCACTATCAGCCATCTTTTGTTCCCTGGAGCTCGGTGGAGGGGCCCCACAATGTCCAGGCCCCATTGAGCGAAGGGCCATGGACTGGAGAGGGGGCTCAGATCCTGCGCTGGCTGATGGAGGGAGTGGGAGAACTTCTGGCATTTCTCGCATTTTCTGGCGTAGACCTGGGCGTCCTTCTGCATGTAGGGCCACCAGTAACCCTGGCTGATTGCCCTGTAGGCCAATGAGCGGCCTCCTATATGGCTGCCGCAGATTCCTTCATGGATCTCGTACAGGAAGTCGTCCACCTTGGATGGGTGGACGCATTGGAGGTACGGGCCTGTGAAGGACTTCCTGTAGAGTTTGCTTTCTGGAGAGAGCCAAAAGCGGGCTGCCTTGAGCCTGATCTTGTGTGCCTCAGTCTTGTCCTCGGGGAGCTGGTCATCCTTCAGGTAGGCAATGATTGGATCCATCCAGCTGGGGCCGAGGTCAGCACAGAGGACAAGCCGAGATGACTGGAGTTCTAGACTTGACCTTGATACTGACCCGACCTCGATGGTTCTCTTCTTTCCTGCTTCAACAGCGGAGGCCAGGTTTGCAAGCGCATCTGCGTGCGTGTTGGTATCTCGGGTGATTTGCCTGACCTCGGCTTTCTGGAATTGGGAGAGTAGCTTTTTTGCCAGGGCTAAGTAGGCCGCCATCCTGTCGTCCCTGGCCTGGTAGTCTCCAGCGAGCTGGCTAGTTACCAGTTGAGAATCGCTGAAGATTTCCAGGTGCTGGGCTCCGAGGACTCGGGCGCTGTTCAACCCTGCGATCAGTGCTTCGTACTCTGCCTCATTGTTCGTCGCTTTGAAGTCGAGGGTGAAAGCCTGCTCTATGACCAGTCCCTCTGGCGATTGGAGAACTATGCCGGCGCCAGCTCTCTTGGAGGTGGACGACCCGTCGACGAAGATCCTCCATGCCGAGGTGGAAGACTGCTGGACTTCTGTTTCTGCTGGCTCTTGCCCTGTGCCCCCCAGTGCCGTGCCGAGCTCGGTCTGAGCCTGGTTGGGGCAGGCGAATTCGACTATGAAGTCTGCCAGAATCTGGGCTTTGATTGCAGTTCGGGGACGGTACTGTATGTCATACTGCCCCAATTCAACTGCCCACTTTGATATGCGCCCTGAAAAGTCAGCTTTTTTGAACAAGGAACGGAGTGGGTGCTCCGTGATCACCACAATAGTGTGGGATTGAAAATAATGGGAGAGCTTGCGGGAGGCGGTGACAAGAGCCAACGCAAGCTTCTCCAACAGAAGGTACCTGGTCTCGGCATCGAGCAGGGTCTTGCTCGTGTAATAGATCGGCTTTTGAACTCCCTCGTCCTCCCTGATGAGGACGGAGCTCACTGCGTGATCCGAGACCGCTAGGTACAAATACAGAATCTCCCCCCGAATCGGGGGTGGAGAGTAATGGGGGTGACATCAAATAAGTTTTGAGTGCGGCCAATGCCTGGTCGCACTCGGGGGTCCATTGGAACTTCAAATTTTTCCTCAAAAGCTGGAAAAAAAGGCCTGCACTTATCTGATGAGCGGCTGATGAAGCGATTGAGTGCGGCGGCCATTCCCGTAAGCTTTTGAACTTCCTTTGTGGTGGAGGGACTCTGGATGTCCTGGATGGCAGTGATCTGGTCTGGATTGGCCTCTATCCCCCTCCGCGTCACCAAGCTGCCGAGAAACTTGCCAGAGGCTACGCCGAAGGCGCACTTGGAAGCGTTGAGCTTAAGCTTGTAGGCGCGAAGGATGTCGAAGACTTGGCCGAGATCCACCAGGTGGTCGCCGGAGCGCACAGATTTGACGACCATGTCGTCGATATACACCTCCACCGTTTGGCCGAGCTGGGCCTGGAACATCTTCGTGACGAGGCGCTGATAGGTCGCCCCCGCGTTCTTCAGCCCGAAGGGCATTACTCTATAGCAGTATGTGCCGCGGGGGGTGATGAATGATGTTTTCTCCTCGTCGGGCCCATAGAGAGGGATCTGATGATAGCCTCGGTAGGCGTCGAGGAAGCTCATTCGGTCATGACCAGCGGGTGGCGTCAATCAGTTGGTCGATCTTCGGGAGGGGGAAACTATCCTTAGGGCAAGCCCTGTTCAGGTCGGTGAAGTCTACGCACACCCTCCACTTTCCAGTTTTCTTCTTGACGACCACCGTGTTGGCCAGCCATACCGGGTACTGGACTTCCCGGATGGCCCCTGCTTTTAGCAGGTTGTCGACCTCTTCCACGACCGCGTCTGTCTGCGGCAGCCCGGTTCTGCGGGCCTTCTGCACTACTGGCTTGTGGTCGGGGTCGACGTTGAGCTTGTGGCACATGACCTCAGGGTCGACCCCGGGCATCTCACTCGGGTTCCAAGCGAAGACGTCCACGTTCTGCATCAAGAACCGAGAGAGTTCGGCCCTTTCTTCGCCCGACAGCTGGGTGCCGATCAGGAAGAAACGGTCTGGGTCTGCCGGGTCTAGCCTGACCTCGGCTAGGTCCTCGATGCTCTTCTTCTCAGGGTCCCTGCCGATCTCATCGAGGCCCTTTTCGAATTCGGCCAGGTTAACGCGCTCTGGCTCCTTTACTGCTGGAACTGCGGCTAACACGCACTGCCTGGCCTGCTGCTGGTCTCCCTTCACTGTGACTACCTCCAGCTTGCCTTCTTCGTTCTCGTGGACGAATTTCAGCTTTTGGTGGAAGGAAGAAGGAACTGCCTCTAGCTTGTGGAGCCACGTCCTGCCCAGGATGACATTGTAGGGGGAAGGGGCATCCACAACCAGAAAGTCGGCTGTCACGGAGGCTCCGCCAACTTGGGTTTCCAAGGTGATTCTACCCTTGGGGTAGACTGGTGTCGCGGACAACCCTAGCAGAGGCGCACGGACCTCCGTGAGGTCTGCTTCGGAGAGCTTCATCCGTTTGAAGCAGTCGTAGTAGAGGACCTCGGAGGAGCTGCCGGAGTCGACGAGGATCCTCTTCACGGTGAAGTCTCTTAACTTCATGGTGAGGAGCAGGGGGTCGTTGTGAGGGACTTGGACCCCCTCTAGATCTCGATCCGAGAACGAGATGGCTGGTTTGTCGCGGCGGGCTTTCTTGGATGCCGGGGCGAGGTCGGCTTTCATCACTTCTTTCTCGTGCGAAGCCCGCCTGGCTTCGGCACGGGTCTGAGAGCTTCCCCGGGACGAGGAAGCGGGAGCTGAGGACGCCAGATGGATCACGTTGATGATCTTCTCTGAGTCCTCGCTGTCTGGAGCTTGGGCTGCGTTCTGGTGAACCCGGCCCTCGCTGCCACCGGCATCGCCGGCCTTGACGAACTCTTGGAGGTGGCCCTGTTCGGCCAGCTTCTCTAGATACCCCTGTAAATTCCTGCATTCTCCAGTCCTGTGCCCGTTGCCCTTATGGAAGGCGCAGTAGAGCTTGCTCCGGGAGCCTTCTGTGGGTTCACTCTTCAGGGGCGGAGGGTACTTGAAGAACGGCTCGGACTTGATCTTGGCCAGGATGCGGTAGATCGGCTCCTTGAAGACGACGTTGACGCTCTGGCTGGCGCCGGAGGGAGGTCTGGGCTTCCAATTGCCCCCAGACCTGGACGACGAAGGCTTCGTCGAACTGGAGGCCCAGTCCCGCTTGGACTCCTGCTTCTGGGAGGGCCTCCCGCCTCTTGCCGAGGCTGGCTATTCTTCTGTTCGGGCTCTGGATGCCCGTCCCGATCCTTAGCTCGGATCTCATCTTCTTCCCGGGCGATGAAGCGCTTCACCCGGGACATTAACTCTGACATGGACTCTGGGGTGTCCCCGGCCAAGTCTTTCCGCAGGTCGCTGCCGGGGATCAGGGCATGCTGGAAGGCGTAGACGGATATCCCCTCCCTTGCGCCCTCGATCTGGCTGTAGATCGCCCAGAATCGGTGGGTGAACTTGGCGAGAGTTTCGCCCTGCTTCATTTTCAGGGCGATAAGGTCCCCTTCCTTCTTGGGGACGACGGTGTATGCTTGGAACTTCTTCAGGAAGGAGAGCTGGAGCTCCTTCCAACTGGGAATCGACTGCTCTGGGAGAGAGCAAAACCACTTCAGGGGGAGGTCACCCAAACTGGAGGAGAAGATCTTACAGTTTAGGTGGCCCTCATTTCCCCAGATAGACATCTTCTGGGAGAAGTGTCGGAGGTGCGCAGATGGATCTGACAGTCCGTCGTAGGGGACGAACCGCGGGACGGAGAACTTCCTGGGCAAGGGGGTGCGCTCGATTTCCTTCGTGAAGGGAGAGCCCCCGAGATCGGTGTGACCGCAGAGCTGCTTCTGGTCCCGCATGTCCAGGTTGTGCTGGAGAGCCCGCCTGACGCGCTTGTCGAACCACTCCTGCTCGTCGTCCTCCTCTGGAGTCTGAACTCTGGACTTTCGTTTGGGGCGGCTCGGACTGTGATGGCTATGAGTTCGGCCATCGCGACTATGGTGACTCCGGCTGTTGCTCGAGCCTTCGTCACGAATCTGGCTCCGTTTCTGGTCCAGATGATGTCTGAGGTCCTCACGAGGAGGCTGGGCTGCCTTGCTGGGAGCGCCCTTCTTTTTCCCTTGGGGCTCAGAGATCTCCCTCAAGGAGGCAGTTTGCACTGCCTTCAGCTGCTGCTGGAGCTTGCGAATCATCCGCTCTTGCTTCCGGAGTTGCTTCTGGAGGAGGGCAGCCTCGGGAGCCTCTCCGGGGGGTTGAGCGTGGCGCGTGTCTCCCACGGCCACGGCTTTGTCCTTCCGAGGACGCTGATTCTGACGCTCGTCGCGTCCGGGTGGCGGGACCTCGTCCGCTGAGAGTGAGGTCTCGACTCCCTCTTGGAAAGGGATCTCGACAAAGAGTTGGGAGCCCAGGCGGCCCTCGCCTGCAGTCGTCCCTTGCACCGCGCGGGATTGCCCCTGAGGAGGGACTTCCGCTGGAGTCGTGTCTTGCACCGCGCGGGATTGCCCCTGAGGAGGGACTTCCGTTGGTGGTGGTGGCAGCGCGAGCGCTGCTCCTGAAGATTCTACGCCCTTCTTAGCTTTCGGAGGCATGGCTTCTGAAAGGATGAGGTTAGGAAGATTGGGAAGGTTTTGAGAGGTTTGGATGGCTGGGATATTTCTTTCCCACAGACGGCGCCAATTGTAGGTGCAGAAAATGATGACCCACAATAAGAGGGTGCCTTATAGGACTTATCCGAGAAGATGATGGTGTCTGGAATGTCTGGATGCCGTCCGAGAGCCTGAAAAGGAGTAGCAAACGGTCAGAGGACCCTGGCCTGGGCGGCGCAAGGCTCTCCGATGCCAAAGTCAGTATGGGAACTGGAACAATGGAAGGAGAGGAGGAAGAGAGACAGAGTAACGACTCTGGTATGGAAAAAAATGGCGTACCTTAGATGGTGGCATGGGTCTCTATTTATAGAGTGTGGAACGTATCTTTGGAAGATATTGTGGTGTGGGTCCCACGATTTGACTTAGAAGTCATGATCAGCCCACATTGCATTAATTGTGGTCCAATCCAGCCCACTAGGCATTAAATGCCCGTCGGGTCAGCCCACATCGCATTTAATGCACATCTTGTTGGGCCAGATCCTGTTGGGCGCCTTTGGCGGTAGGAGTACCAGCGGATCTGCCCTCGGGCCCTGCCCTGATGTGGCTTCAGCCGCTGGATGGGATTCTGTCAGGGATCTGGCGAAGATCGTGGGCGGCTGGATGTCGCGTCTGTCCCACCAGCGCGTGTCCCTATCCCTCCACGTGCCTGACGACGTGGGGGGATGAAGGGTACACGTAAATGTTCTCTCTTGCTTCGGCTTCTGTCTTGGCTCCCTTAGCCGAGATGGAGCTTTCTGCCGAGGTGGTACCCGTGGTGGTGCCCCTTGCCGAGATGACGCCCGAGGTGGGCCAGTTCGGCGCTAAGGGCCCGGAGCTGTGCGACTTCGGCCGGACCTCCTGTCCTGGTAGCCGGGACGAGCCTGGCGTCACGTGGATGACGCGAGGATGGCACGTGAGAATGCTTAACCTGATCTGATGGCTGTGATTAACTTAATCCTGTGGTTCGGGAAATCTCCCCACACAATGACTTATGGCAAATAAATATTTTTCATCCACTTCTCTAACCATGTGGAGGCTTCCTTCCAGTGGGAGAGAAAGATCCATATACTCTGACTGAGAAATGCAATCTTCTTATTAGCGAGAAACTTCCTGGTGCAATTTGTGAATCAACCAAGAGCATTTGTTATCAATTATTTGGATGAACACATGAATGATTCATATGGGTGTGGGTATGGTCAAAGAAAAATCAAATGGATAAATAAATAATGTGGGATTGTGAATTGCCCCTGTTCAACTACCACAACAATCTAATGATCCTCAGTCACTGAAATGTGGGCACATAGGCCACACATATGTAAAAAGCACTGTCTAGTTCCTACGTTCATGACCTTATAACCTTCACTATATTTTTACTGTTGGTTGGGTGAGTTCCCACCTGTCTCGGCTGCCTGTTTTGCCTGTTGGCTTGCTTGTCCCCTAGGGGAGCTTGGACTACACTAAGTCCCACATCGGAAATAGTCAAGTCCTGATACTGGGTTATAAGTCAAATCCCATCTGAACTCGATGATGGATGACCTCCCTGGAAGTCTTTCATCTTGCAAGTGGGCCAAAGCAAACAACGTCATACTGAGTTGGGCGCCCGGAGCTTGAATGGTAATGTAAAATTCGTGTATCCATTGGTTTAAACCAACTAATGATTGTAAAACCTCTGAAATCTACAATTTCTTCAATGCCCTGTAAATTGTAATCTAATGATTCTGGCATCAATGGTATTTAAAATTTATTTTCCTTTCCTCGTTGTTTCCTACTTAAATAAACCATGCTATGCTGTAGTACTGCAGAAATTTTCTTTGTGGATGATGTCTTCTACCCATAAAATTATATTAAACGTCCCATGTTAACATGTCTAATATTAAATGCTACCAATTTGTAGCATGCCATTCAACATGTCTGTCATTAAATCTAGGGGCATTCGGCCGGAGGTCCCTCAAAGTATGACTTTCTTGCAAAACAGTCCACAAAAAAAATTCATAGAGCCAAAGGTCCCTCCCACATTTTTTCATACCTGAAATATCTAATTTACCATTTCTTTAAATCATAACCCATGATTGGTGGGATATCCCATTAATAATGACCAACTAACATTTAATTGTCCACGATTAATGGAATCTCCAGATTTCCAAATAAATTCTAAAAACACACAAATAAAATTTAAAATAACGAAAATAAAATTTAAAATATAAAATAATTTCAAAAAAATGCAATAAGTTTAAAAAAAGCAATATATAATCAAATAATGTAAATAAATTTAAAAAGATGCAAATAAGTTTCAAAATATCCAAATAAGTTTCAGAAAATATAAATAAATTTCAAAAGACTCAAATAAATCTCAAAAGATCCAAAGAAAATTTCAAAAAATATAAATAAATTTAAAATAACAAAAATAAATTTTAAAAAATGTAATAATTTCAAAAAAACGCAATAAATTTGAAAAGACACAAATAAATTAAAAAAATGCATATAGATTTAAAAAAATGTAAATAAATTTGCTAAGAAACTTAGATAAATTTTAAAAAAATTCAGATAAATTTACTAAAAACACAAAGAAATATGATAGAAAACAAATAAATTTGAACAACACACAGATAAATTTGACAAAAACTCGGATAAATTTGAAAAAAACTCAGATAAATTTACCAAAAACTCAGATAAATTTTGAAAAAAAAACTCAAATAAATTTACCAAAAATACAAAGGAATATCACAGAAAATAGTTAAATTTGAACAACACTCAGATAAATTTAATAAAAACTCGGATAAATTTGACAAAACTAAGATAAACCAATTTTCCAAATTTCAAAAAAATTTGCCAAAAACTCAAGTATTTTTCCAAAACTCAGTTAAATTTATTCCAAAAATTACAAATAAATTTCAAAAGACCAGCCTGAGTTTAGTTCAAAAACTCAGTTAAAATTTGCCAAATGTAGATAAATTTGTCAGAAACTCGGTTATATTTTTCAAAAACTGAAACAAATCCGCCAAAAACTCAAATAGATTTGTCCAGAGCTCAAATAAATTATTCTATAACTCAGATAAATTTATTTTAGAACTCAGATAAAAAGGCAAAAAACTCAGATAGATTTGTTCAGAACTCAGATAAAAAGGCTAAAAACTCAGATAGATTTGTTCAGAACTCAGAGAAATTTATTTCAGAACTTAGATAAATTTGAACAAAACTCAAATAAATTTGACAAAAAATGAAAAACTCAGATAAATTTTATAAAAACTCATATAACTTTGTTAAAACTCAGATAAACTTAACAAAAATTTAGATAAATTTCACAGAAACTCAGATAAATTTCGTAAAGATTCATAAATATTTGTTAAAAATAATATAACAACCTTGTTGCCTTCGGTTAACGCGAGTCTGTAGGATGAAACAAAGCGCAAATCGGAGTCCGGATGACCCCTGACTGTGGTTGTTGGGCTTCCTATTGCAAACGGGTCAAAACTGACCCGAACCTGGACCTGGCCTGGTGCCTGACCCAACTGGGTCGTCTTCCCAGTTGAGTTTCTGCAACAGAAACTCGTTCTGTTTTGTAAAAAGAACCTGGGATGCTTTCGTCTCCTTCTCCGGTTAGGCCAACAGCGACGGATCTCCTGTATCCCCACTGATGATGGTGTGCGTAATTCCGGCGACGAAAACAATGAGGACGGATTGCGGACCTTCTCGTTCTCCTCGGCAATGGCTAGGTAGCACCTGCCCTATGTAACTCCGATCTTGGTGGCGGAAAATGGCAGCGTGTACATCTCTGGTTCCTGCTCCGGTGGCGATGACAGCGGATAGCGACGGGCATCGAAAGGCAAGCTGCAGTCGTCTTCTTCCAGCAATGACCAGACCAGGATTTCTAGCGTGGCCCACCTGATTGATAGAACACCTCTGATCGTTTTTTTCTTCCCAAGCGATGGCAGGATCACCTTCGTTTTTCTGCTTCCCCTGCTTTCGGCGATGGTCGATCCTAACAATAGCAAGTCCGGATCCTCATGCTTCTTCTTCTTCTCCGGCAACTATCAGTTCAAGTGATCAAACCCGAACCAGAGAAAACCAATAGAGATCTCTCTGTTTTCTCTGCAACATGAACAGGGCGCTGCCCTTTTCCTTTTTGTGGCCCACCGAGATCAGAACCAATCTCCTTCTGCAACTACAGATGGCGCGGCACACATGTGAGGATCGACGATCTTCTTCCGAAGGGGGTTCTCCGGGATAAAGAATGAGAGAGAAGAACGAGGAGGGATAATGGAAGATTTGAAAATTTAAATTTCAAAATTTTATGCCTAAAATGGTTGAAAGGGCAATTTAGTCTTAAAAAATGAGAACATGTGGATGCATGGACATGCAAACAGTCTAGTTGAGTGGACCATATGCATTAATAAGTTTTTCCTTGGACTGGAGGCTGGATACATTCACTTATAGGGACCTTTCGCTAATTTTTCCTTAAATATAAGTTATTTTATTTCAATCTACTGTATATTAGTTATGGTGAGATCAAGCCCATAACTCAAATTAACAATGATCTGTGCCATAGTATTGGCTATGGGCGAAATTTACTACATTAAGAGTGGGCCCGCCTTCAGATTGATAATGAGATATAATTCCTATTGATTTGTCATGACATTATTCACATTTTTTACTGTTTCTCAATTTGAGGTCGGTCCAACTCTAATTGGCATTATATATGGTCAGACTTATATGGATTTATACCCTAGCAGCCATAGTAATTTTCTCATTCTGAGCATCATAAGATACGTATCATATGTATAATTTTTTTGTTATGCTTCGTACGCTAATATTGTACACAGTTGGGGAGTCTCACATCCCACATTGCTTAAGTAATAGGTTTAAAGTGTCTTAACATATCCCTATGGGCCTTCCACCTATAAGCTTAAGTTTTTTGGTTGATAGATGGTTTATTACATGCACTATATTAGTTAATACATGCTTATGTAAATCAGACAACAACGGGGGTTTATGTTACATAATGCTCACTCTTTTGATAATTAAATAGGTAAAATCCAGTTTTGTGAAATTATATATACATCCTTCTCTTTTTCTTTTAAGTAGTGTTTTCTAGATTGGAATGTGATTTAAACCTGAAAAGCCCGTATTTTGTCTTGTGGTTTCAGACTTATTTGTTCATCTGAAAAGAAAATAGTTTTGACCTGAAAAGACCGTATTTTGTCTTGTGGTTTCAGATTTATTTGTTCATCTGAAAATAAAATAGTTTGATAATGAAAAGGTTGATACATTTGCATTTACAATAATTCATGGTTTGGTTACATGACAAAATGATAGACACCATATACAGGGTTGGTTGGTTCCATTCTGCAGAGACCCAAGATGTTGAATTGGAAGAAATCAACACTCATAGAATGATGGTGAACACCATAAACCTGCAAATGTTGGATGTGAAATTTCTACAAACCAGAATGATTATTGGGTCAACCAGGACCTCTATGTTCAAGGGTCCCACTCACCAAAAAGTGGGCTCCACTTGCGTAGAATGGGAAGATAGTTATAGTGTGTAGATGTCATAATACATGCCACCATGTCTTCAATTTAGAAAGAAATGAAGGAAAGATTAGTACCCATATAGTCTATTTGGCACTATGGGACTTGTTCAAAGTTGGGTTCCACCTACACTAGTAAAATCTAAACAAACAAACAAAAAGAGGATTGACCAAGTACAAGTACAACAAACTCCATCCTATAGCAGATCAACCCACATCCTGGGGCTGGTAGAGCCACCTATATCCTTGATGAATAGTTGGATGGAAATGAACTAGTGTTGGTGTCAATTGCATATATTATATTAACTTTCAACTTGATGCAATGATCATAATCATCGAATCAAGGGCCTGCAAATGAACGGCTGTGCTACATTGTTCAAGCTGTTTATGTTGGACACCCCTCATCAGATGGTCATCTTCATTAGATAGTTATTTCTGAGCCATACACAATCCATATAATGCTCTTCTAATCCAACCATCTACTATAATAAATGTTGATAGCTGCAGTGGGGTTTATTAGGGTTTAGAGCTGGAATTGTCATTCTCAAAGCAGCAAATGGAGAGATCAAAGGTAGAGACAAACACCATTCTCACAGTAATTGATTACTTTATCAAATTATAATAGTAATAATCTGAAACATGCACATGGCACTTGTCTGTGCTGATGGATACCATCCATGTGGTGGGTTTAGAGGGAATGCAAAAACAAATTTGCATTGAATGCATTTGGAGATTTGATCTGATAATTTGGTTTGGGATTGAGTTTGATATTTTATAGATTGTGGCACATGGCTTACAGATTGTTGGAGTTCATTATTTCAATTTAGACATAGCTGTCAATGGGCCTGCTGGATTTGAGATGGAGACTCATCTGTGCAAAGGTCGGAGTATGTTTGTTTACTAATGAGTATATAAGTCCAGATCTGGTGCACACTCAAGAATAGGGATCTGAGTGTCTCTGATTGGAAAATTAGCAGGCCTTCCCCATTTAAAATCAGTTTAGTGAGTTCAATGTGTCCAGTACAAAAGGCCTGGAACAAGTCTTTTAAAAGCATGATTCGGGACTTGGGTTGATGCATTTCAGGCTGCAGGCAATATTCTTTTAAAAAAGGGGATTTTTATGAAAAAACTATCCCTAAACTTTGATTAGATGAATTAATGAATAAAATTAGAGACACGATGCAATAGGGTGTCGTACATTTTAAAAAAAATGAAATTACTCATATAATGATATCGTTATGTAGGTGATGATATCATTAGCCATTACCTGCCTGGCGAGGGTGTCTCTCCCATTTACAAATTCCCCGCCAATGGGAATGTGTCTTATTTTAGAGGATTTTATGAAAAAAAAATCTGAAATTTTGCCATTCCTCGTAAAGGGTCCCTGCAGATTGTACAACACAAACGATGCCTATTAGGGCCTCTTCATTTTTTTTTTTAATGATGAGTCGCACAGTGTCGCTCTACGCGATTTTTTCAAAACATATAACTCCTTTTGTTTCTTCTTCCTCTTATCCCACCTATTTCTCTATCTCCTCCACTCCATTTTCTCCCAATCATCTTGGAATAACAATATTACATGCTTTATTAAAAGATTACAACTGACAGACATACAATTTCTTACTTTTTCTTTCATATTCTCAAGATTTATCTTAAAAAGTGAAAGAGACGGGAAAGGGAAAAAATGGCAGACATAACATGGAAGAATGGTTCCAATAATATGAATAGTGGTAAACCTATATTCGTAGCTTTTCTGCCAATAGTGGTAAACCTTTATACGCAGCTTTTCCGCTGATATGAATAGTGGTAAACCTATATTCGCAGCTTTTCCGCCTATATGAATAGTGAAAAACCTTTTGGTTGGTGAGAAATGGAGTGGAGGCTATCTAGAAATAGGAAGGAGATAAGGAAGAAGAAGACGTGAGGAGTGACGCTATCCTCGCTAAAAAAAGTACAAAAGAAGACGTGAGGAGCGGCGCTGTCCGAGTTTGTGATGTACAATCTGCGGGAACCCTTCATGAGAAATGGCTAAATTCTAAGATTTTTTCCCGTAAAATCCTCTTTATTTTATTTCCATTTCTTATTTTGATGAAGAGCTATCTAAATATTAAGATCCAAGTGAAGAAAAACATATTTGCGAGGAGAATATGCATTAAATCTTGAGATAAAACTAGTCTAAGGTATCATAGTAGCATTCCTTTTGCATTTTTCTCTTCTTGTCTTTTTTAATCTTTAATTACGTTTCTCTATCATGGGATTACGAGCATGGTTTAAAATCTCAGTCTCGGTCGCGGTATCGGCCGGGCCGAAAAACCGATATATATCGGATATCGTCGCGGATATCGGTCCGTCGCAGTCGTCGTAGTGTGAATTTTTTTTAATAAAAAAAATCTCAAAAATATCCAAAAAATTCAGAATATTAGAAAATACTGAAAAATAATATTTTTTTCATTAATATAACAATAAATCAAAATCTCGGTCACCTTAAGTTATGAGTTCTGTCTGTGTCTCTGATCGCTTTCTTCTCCAGTATTTCATATAATGCAAGTACTATTGATGCTCATGATCAATTTATTAGTATAAAATATAAGAAAATAAAGATAACATATTAATCATCATTTAATACTAACTCAATCATCAAATAAGTTGTCAAATTCATGACCATGAAGATAACATATTAAAATCTAAAACATGATAGTGAGATAGATAAATCATAAAGCAATTGGACATCAAAAGGTTCATAGTTTACCTGAAATTAGAGGGGACTAGAGAGTAGAAACTAGAGAGAGATTGATGAGTATGAGTGTATGACATATTGATAGCCTAATTCCAAGTGAAGTGTCTCCCAGGCTCAATATGATCATCATCATCATCATTTCTTCGGTATTGGTTAAAAAGATATGCTTCATATTGTTGCGGACTACCATTGTTCTTGATAAGATGATGAACTATCTTGATCCCCTGTAGATTGTTCTTGGTAATTGTGCAGAAATGACATGAAATAGCTATGAGGGGGGCATAAAAAGGTCATTGGGGATCATGTGGTGGTGGGGGAAGCCTCCCTTGCTCAATTAATATATGTTCGATACTCACCATACAATGATCATGAATCATTAAAAGAATATATTTGTGATGAAATTTCAAAAAAATGATATATTATAATTCAAATATTAAAAAATCCGAAAATAAAAGATTTGGAAAAAAAATTCAAAATCATGTGTATGAGTAGATTTAGCATGAAAATACATAGATCTAACTTCTAAGTGAAGTACACAACACAAGTTACAAACCCTCATGATTTCTATGCTTCATATAAAAAAACACATAAATACATAATAAAATATTTTAAGTTGATTTTCTCTTACCTTGAATAATATTTTCTTGAAGAAAATATGCAAGAGGGATGTATGAATGTGTGATGGAGATATGGCTGCTAGGCGTGTTTGACACTTAACTAGTTAAAGTGAAGTGAAGTGAATCTAGACAAAAAATGACAAGGGGTCACATCAAAAGTACACAATTTCAACATTTCCTCCTAATTTTTCAAAAAATGTCAAAAAAGCAACATTATTTCTCCACTAAATGACAAAAAAACTTCACTTTTCTATATAACAAGTCAAAAAGATTCCATACCAAACAATTAAAAATAAAACACCATCATAACACCTTATATTTTATTCTTTCTTGATTTGATGCTTCACCTCACCATACTTCAATTCACCACATATCCAAACAGGCCAAGGAGTAAGGAGATGAGAGGAGAGGGGAAGAAGATGAAGATGAGGAAGAAGTTAAAAAAATTAAGATTTGGGGTGATTTTAAAGGATCTCAGCCGATATTTTCAAAATATCGGCCGAGATCCCGATAAGTCCGAGATGATCATAATATCAGCCGAGAAATGCCGATATTTTGGAGATTTTTACCCCGGTATCGACGATACCGATATCTCACCGAGATATCGTACCGGTATGGGCCGATACCGGTTCATATCGGCCGATATGAACCGGTATCGGCCGCTATTTTAAACCATGATTACGAGGGAAAAAAACACTTTGAAGAGTCCATAGAATAGCTAGTTCGAATGTTTTGGTTATAGTGATAATTACCAATAGATAACCCCCTCTCAACTCCAACCTCTGTTATTGTCATGCACTTAGGTGGGCCCCATACAAATAGGGATAAAAATTGACAACATGGGTCATATTGTTGACACGCAAGTTATGTTAGTTGTATAGTCTTTCTTATGCATAATTACATGCAGTAGCGGAACCAGGAAGTTTTCCTTAAGAGCGATTATGTAGGTTTTTTTTAAGGTGACTACAAATAAATGACCTACAAACTTTTGAAAACTTTTGTGGGGGCCACCCCGTGCAGCCCCTAGTAGGGTGGTTTTATATTTATATATATATATATATGGAAAATATTCAAGTGACAACTAGTTATCACCTATTATATGAGAGCTTTTTTGTGGGGCCCAACTAGCAACCCATCCAAACCTAGCAATCAATAGGGAACCCCCTCATAGTCACTGATCCCAAGGATTGGCACAATGTGAATGGAATGAACCGTTGGATCGAGGGTTGAACATTTTTTTGAATATGAAGCCATTAAACTTGTGGGCCATGGATGAAGGGGTTAGGGGCATGGGTTTGGGGTTAAACTTGATACTTGGGGTGGTCTCACATAACTCTTTTCATCCCCGCTGGTCCCATCCCCAAATGGGGCCTACAATTGGATCCCACAAAAAAGTTATTATATAATATGTGAGAACTAATTCTCACTTGAATATAGGCATGTATTAGCTATATATATATATATATATATATATAAAAGGTCCCGACCATATCCACAACATTGAGGGGACATAAAACAAGCATTGATATTGCACTATCCAAATATGAAGTTTCATTGTGCCCTTCTGATTGCTTTTAACCTGATGAATGATTAATTGGTCCAATGAATGTTATTTGTAATGATTAAGCTCATCTTTTTATAGACAATTGATTAAGTACTTTGGTTTCAATAATCACGAAAAGTTTTTGCTAATACCAAAAAAGAAAAAAAAGATCCAAGGTAGACATTATGAGATGAGAGGTCCAACATAATGATTGAATATTCATTTGTTGTTACTGATTGAGTCCGTCCATCCATCCGGGGGCCACTGATCTAACATTAAGGATGGCATATTTATTCCACATAGGGATATAAATGGTACTCGATTCTCCGATTACCCGAAGGTTCCGACCCATTAAAAATCGGGTCTGGGTCCCTATTTAGGCCCCAACAAGTAAATGGGTCCCGGTCCGAGTCCGGTTCCACCTTGGTTTAGACCCGTTGACCCGAAACCCGACAGATTACCTCAATTTTCAAAAATCTCTCCTAAAAACCATATTTTTTTAATATCATTCTCTACTTAGACCCGGATCCGGATCCAAACATGTCCCATATATGATTTTGGTTCCGGTTCCAGAGCCAAGAAACCGGTTCCAAAACATTTCCGGATCCGGATCCGGTTCCACCTTCTCCTTAACAGTTCCGGTTCTGGGTCCACCATGGACCCGGACCAGAACCGACCCGTTTACAACCCACATAACGAATTTATTAGAGGGCAACTAGGCCACCGAAGCTATCCAAGTGGTGGCATGGCTTGTGGACCCATCATGCACTCATTTGACTTCTTCTCAGGGCATGTTTCTTTACTAAAATTCTTATAATTTATGTCAAGGGAGTTTCAAATTCTTCAAAAGTTGTCGGTCCCTTTGAGGTGAAATTTCGAGCATTTGAAGTTCTAATAAAATGTATAGAGAGTGAAGTTTTAGGGCCCGTTTCTTTACAGGAATTCTAGTGGTTGGGGTTTTTGGGACCCTTGGCATTTCCAAATCTCTTGTTTCTTGACAAGAATTTATGAATTTCAGCATATGAAAAGTCCCAATTGGTCTTCAAGAATTTAGGAATTCCACCCTCTTTGCATTTTGGTGGAATTCCTGAATGCTCAAGTCCAAAGGAAGATTCAGGAATTCCACCTTATCTAGGAATTTAGGAATTTTCCGGATAGGAATTCCTACAATTCTAGTAAATGAACATGCCCAGGGATTCTAAAATGTCATTTAAGACTTTTTAGATAGTTGGATTTGGGGATTGTTGTAAAAGAAACATGACATTTCAATGACAAGGGACAACCCATCACATAATGTCCGAAAAACCGTAATATGCCAAATACTTGTTAAAAATTCTAAAAAAAGAAATAGCACCTTAGGTGTTGTGGGCAAGTTTACCTTCTCATAAATTTGACTTAGAACTGATTTAAATATATGTTTGAATGCTTTAAACATTTGATTGATTCAATCAATTTTGAGACTTTTCAGCTCTATTTTCTTTTAAATAATCAAAAGATAACTTTTCAAATGTCTAATTTAATCAGATACCTTTTTTTTTTCACTTTTACAAACAAGCATATGTAACTTGTATGCATGGTAGGACATGTTTGTTTATACTATTTTTATTTTCTGATATATTTGTCCATATTACTTTTACTATATAATAAAATTTCTCATATATCTTTCATAGGACGATGAGTTTACCTTTTCTGATTAAATTAGGCATATCAAACCTTAGTTTTAAAAAAAGGTCTAGTTTTTTTTTTTTTTTCCTTGTTTTTCCCCTTCTTTGGTCTAAGTATTAAGGAATACTTGAAACTACTTTACTTCAAACATATTAAAAAATCAACTCTCTTTTTATGACGTGGTCTTTGACCCAACATTACTGATCTTTCATGTGGCGCTCAATAAACTCATACAAATACACACCAAGCAAATCTGAGGTGATTTCCAAATCTAAGCAAAACCCACGCTATGTTCCAAACTCCACCAAATCCTAGGTGGGTATATAAACATGGAAACAACAAAAAAAAAAAAGGCGAAATAATAGGCAGATGAGACCTATGTATTGTTGTTTTATCTAAAACCTATTTATTTCTATATCATCCCAATGATATCAAATTAAAAGAAGTCAGTCCAAGCCAGAAGTTGTATTGTGAGTTGCGACCGCCCGCTTCCGACACGGAGTTCGGATTGCACGACAGCAATTCGCCAACCCTCCGACCAACCCCACTCACGCGCTCTATACTAAAAACGTATGAACATTGTGCATGTAGGGAAATATTTTCTTGCAGCAGATCCAATGTAGTGCAGTCGAAGATACCATCTATTTCATGAGGCCCACTTATATGTATTTTATTTATTAAAAAAAAACATCACTAGTCTTTGATTTATCAGCCAAATTCTTTTATGAATTGTAGACATCAGTTTCTATATTTAAATCACATGCCATAAACCCCAAGGGGTAGCTTAGTTGGTATAATACTAGGATTTGTATCCAAAAGTTGTAGGTTCGAAACTATACTCTACACTGGGGCTACATTGTTTGTATCCGAAGGTTGTAGGTTCGAAACTACATTACTATACTGGGTTACTGAGGAGTTTACCTGCCTTCATCGTGGGCCCAGAGAAATCAGTTCAGCACAAAAGGTTGGAAACTCTTTGATAAAAATAAATAAATAAAAAAATCACATAACAATATACCATAAGATTGTGCAAGCGCTGCACTGATTAAAAATGGTTCCCAAGTGGCTTCTATAAAGCGGACAACATGCATGTATTCTGGGTACCAAAAAACAAAAAATAAAAATAAACATGCATGTATCCTGGCTATGATTTGGCAATTTTTGACAGTTGAAAATTGAAATGATTGGGACCCAATAATACAGCTGTGTGGGACAAATCGTTCGCTTAAAAAATCCCTGTCAAAACGCATGTCTTTTGTATTAGCGTGTAAACGAACATATCCAGCTAATAACATGATAATGATTATAACATGTTAATGGAACGCAGTTAGCTTTTACTAGGACATTGACTATATTCTAATTCATTATCAATCATATATTTTAATCTTACGATGTAATCAAAACTCTTGTATGATGCGGGTCAATGTAAACTAGAAGGGTGATAGACCAAATATAGCCTGAAAGGCCACTTTGTCTGCAAAGATGATATATTTGGCACTGGCACTGTGCATCAATGCAGTTCATTCACTATGTGGGATCCAGTGAAATTTACGGAGTCCCCACCTTTGGTGATGATCGAGATGATGCGCTAGAAAATGACTGATATATGATCGTGTTCATAGTAGTAAATTTCATTTCGTTTCGATTGAAATGGTCTGAATTTTTCATTCTAGTTCATCGCTCGAAACGAAATGGAGGAAAAAAAAAATCTCGATTTGAATCCCGGCCCATTGCGGTCCATTTCAGTTGTTCATTATGGTTAATTTTGGTTTGTTGCACAATTTTTATAATTTTTTTTATTTTCTTCTCAACATCCACATAAAAAATATGCATAATTTATATTATTTTTATTTTTAAAATATATGTATATATATTTTTATTTTTGTTATTCTTAAATTTTTATTTTATATATATGTATATATATTTTTTCAAAAAATTTTGCCGAATTCTTAAAATAGTACCAAAATATTTTATTTTGAACGCCAGACCAAAATAACGATCGAACAGAATTGCTATCTAATGGTAGAAATGTACATGAGACTTGAATTTCCCTAGCTTTGAAATTTCTTCCATTTTCTAGGAATTCAATTTTGCATGAAACACAAACAATAAACGGTGCAATTTCATCATCCTTGCCCAATCAGCAGTGGGGCCCCACAATTTAATGGCATGTAAGTAATAATCATGCACCGTCACTCGCGTCGCGTGAATTTCTTCCTCATTTCGTCAAATCCCATTCTCCTTCATTTCATGCGTACCCACATCACACACAGCCTTTCTTCTCTCTTCTTTTCCTGTCCAAACACACACACCCTAGAGAGAGAAAGCATAGCAACGAACCCTCTCTCTCTCTTCTTCTTCACTTCCATTTCTATCTATCTATTTTAGCAGATACAAAACCCTAACCCTAACCCTATTTCTACTGCTTCTTCCGGTCCAATGGGCCAAGAAGGATTTAGCGTAAAGAGAGGCAGCACCGCCGGAGGCGCGGCCACTCTCCCCACCACCACCCGCCTCGCCGGCCGGAGCTCCGGCCTCCCCCGTGGCCGTCAGATCCAGAAGACCTTCAACAATCTCAAGATCACCATCCTCTGCGGCTTCGTTACCATACTCGTCCTCCGTGGCACCATCGGCGTCGGCAACCTCGGCGGCGGCCCCTCCGACGCTGAGAACGAGAAGAACATCATCGAAGAAACCAACCGCATCCTCGCTGAGATCCGATCCGACGGAGACCCCAACGATCCCTCCGACGCCGAGCCGGATTTCAACCCCAACGCAACCTTCACACTCGGCCCCAAGATCTCCGATTGGGACGAGCAGCGCCGGATCTGGCTCCAGCAGAACCCGGAATTCCCAAATTCCGTCGCCGGGAAGCCCCGGATCCTTCTCGTTACCGGATCTCCGCCCAATCCCTGCGACAACCCCATCGGAGACCACTATCTTCTCAAATCCATCAAGAACAAGATCGATTACTGCAGAATTCATGGGATCGAGATCGTCTACAACATGGCCCACCTCGATCGGGAGCTGGCCGGGTACTGGGCCAAGCTGCCCTTGATCAGACGGCTGATGTTGTCGCATCCGGAGGTGGAGTGGATCTGGTGGTTGGACAGTGATGCTCTCTTCACCGACATGGTTTTCGAGATCCCATTGAAGAAGTACGATTCGTACAATCTCGTTCTCCATGGGTACCCAAATCTCGTCTTCGACGAGCACTCGTGGATCGGGATCAACACTGGCAGCTTCCTCTTCAGGAACTGCCAATGGTCGCTCGATCTGCTCGACGACTGGGCGCCAATGGGGCCCAAGGGCCCCGTCCGCGACGAGGCGGGGCGGCTCCTGACTGCTAATCTCAAGGGCCGCCCCGCCTTCGAGGCCGACGACCAGTCGGCGCTCATCTACCTCCTCATCTTCAAGAAAGATCAGTGGGCGGATAAGATTTTCCTTGAGAATCAGTACTATCTGCATGGGTTCTGGGCGGGGCTGGTGGATAGGTATGAGGAGATGCTGGAGAAGTACCACCCGGGGTTTGGCGACGAAAGGTGGCCGTTTGTGACCCATTTTGTCGGGTGCAAGCCCTGCGGTAGCTACGGGGATTACCCGGTGGAGCGATGCTTGAGCAGCATGGAGAGGGCTTTCAATTTCGCAGATAATCAAGTGCTTGATTTGTATGGGTTCAAGCACAGGCGCCTGTCCTCGTCGAAGATCAAGCGGATTAGGAATGAGACTGCTACCCCATTGGAGATGAGGGACAAGCTGAGTTTGCAGAATTCGGCATTGTCTGGTTCGCAGAGTGACCGGTGATCTCGTCTCCCACATTGTCTACTCTCTGTTTGATAGTCTCACGTCAAGGTATGTTTGTTATTTCCAGTTGCAGATTCTAACTTACATTCATATCTGAATTAAATTATTATTTATTTATGTATTTATTGCTTTTAAGCAACATATACTGAGGAGGGTCCTCTTCATATCACTAGTAAAATTGGCCTACTCTTGGTGTTTGTTTGTTGTGCCATTTACACTTGTATTTGCGAGGAATTACCATGAATTTTCACTATCAACCCACTACTGCCTACATATGGATGGGATGTGGATGGCAATAGGATACCTGAACTCAATGTTTTGCCCTTGGAACATGGGCGTGCTCATTTTGATCAATGTTTTTCCAACATTGTGTGATCATAAATTTTTTGAGGTGTGACCTATTTTGTGATATCTAACTCAATAATGATCCTTACTGCCAACTAGTGTACAGCATGCACAATGTACATGCCAAGATTTTCCTGATGCAAATCATATACTTTTTGGGGCTGTTCAGAATTGGATGGATTGCTTGTTTGCAAGTAGAATTATATTACTTATAGTGTTATTTGTATTTGGGAGTAAGAAGTGTTATATGCCTTAAAAGAGTAATTTGAAAGTGGCTTAATCCTTTACCAGTTAAAAGCCATTGATCAGAATTCTCATTCCTTTTATTCTTTGTTCTATTGTGTCAACCTATCACCAACCATAACCCATGATACAAATCACTCTCTCCATTGCTACAGTCAGTGACAATTGAAGAGTTTGGCAGAATGTATGGTAGAAGAAATAAATTGGCAAAATTAGAGAGATGTGATCGATTAAAAGAAGGTAGAGCCTTAATAGAGGTTTGGAAACCATTGGAAGGAAGATAAGGCAGCTATTTATTATACGAATTCGGTACCTTAATTGAATTTCTAAGAGAGATGTTTGGAAAGTTGAATTTAAAGATTCCAAGAGTACAGTGGAAGTTAAATTTAAAGCTTCTAAGATGACAGTGGGTTTGTCCAGAGGAATAACTATCTGGTGCCTCTCTTTTCTTTCCATCATTTGGGTAATTTAGAAAGAAAGGTATAGGCATTTCTCTGAGGGGAGGTCTTCATGTGTTGAATCCTTGGTTCACAAGGTGAAATTTATGTGGCATTCTAGCCTTTTATTCCCCCCCCCCATTCATGACTTCCCTGTGGTGTTATTTTATGGGGATGGTATGAGGTGGCTTTCTCTCATTTTCACAAGCCCAAGAGCCAATTGAGATAGTCTTCTCCTCCGCTGGGGTGTTTCAAGCTTAATTTTGATGGGAATACAGTGGGCAAACCACTTCTTGTGGGGGTGGGCGGAATTATCCATGATGGGGTAGCTGTCAGTATCCTATCCTTTTCTGCTCATGTTGATACTTGTTCTGTTAACAAGGCAAAGGTGCTTGCTTCACAAATTGGTCTTCATGAAGAGAATTGCATGAACATGAAACTAACTATGGTGGAGGGTGACTATCTTTGCGTTATAAGCTGGGCCAAAGGAACCTACATAGCTCCTTGGTATCTTCTGGACGAAGTGGAGAAAGCTCCTTGATTTGGAAATATCCCTGGATGCTTCATTCAGTTATGTGAGGAGTGCCAATAGCATGACTTATCGTCTCGTGAAGGAGAGAGTTCGATGACAGAGTTAGGATCTAGTTCTTAATAGCTCTTATCCACTCTGACTGTGTTGTTTGGATTGTTGGGTGTTGTGTATTTTTTCGTTTGCCTTGGGCTTCTCTCCTGTACTGATTAGCTTTAATAAAATTTTGTTATGATTAAAAAACAATGCTCCAGGATGAAACTAATAGCGATTTAAAGTTTTATAATTAGTTTGACCTGATGCTCAGGTGCACACCCTCTTGTGAAAGACAACGCATCTCTTGTGAGAGACAACCAAGCGTTGAACCGCTCACCATCCCCGCTCTCTCTGGTACATGGGACCCCCTATGCTCAAATATTTGACACTTATCTAACTGTTACCCATTGTTGGATTGAAATCCTAAAAAAAAGTTCCTTCTAAAACCATTAAACTTGACGCCCATGGATAAAGGGTTTAGGGTGATCTAACGAAGTTAAAATTTTGCACACATCTAGGTCCCATTTAGATCCTTCGACCCCCACCTCCCCATGATTGACCTGGCGCAGGTGGACCCCAGTAGGGGTACTGCACAGAGGGTCCGCACCTGAGCACAACCAGTGTGTGTGCGTGTGTGTGTGTGAGAGAGAGAGAGAGAGAGAGAGAGAGGAGAGAGAGAGAGAGAGAGAGAGAGAGAGAGAGAGAGAGAGATTACAATCTGCTGTTCAATGGATACGATTTTGGGAAAAAAAATCATCTCAATTAGATTATCGCAACCACTTTATTTTGGCTCATTGGGGGTCCCACGTGGTGGTAAAAAAGTTACTTGTCACTCAATCAGTGAGAAGTACTTCTTAGCCGAATGTTTGTGTATATCAATTTTACTCATTTGAATGATTCTTGAAAAACCAGATGTTTTGAACCACATGGTCCACGTAATTCAACTAAGGGTAGCTAGTTGAACCAGACTGCAACATGAAGCGGATCAGTATGAACAGGTTCAAACCAGCTGATCCAGACTAGTTTTGAACACACAGGCTGCAAGGTGTTTTTGTGAACAATGGTCAAAGTTTAGATTGTATTTGGTTGTGAATGAGCTCATTGACTCTAGAGGGAGAAAAAGAAGCCAAGAAAGAGGACATTGTTTCGAATTTGACTTGGAAAGGTTTATGACCACGTGGGATGATATGGTCACTAACGAGGCCACGTGGGCTGAAATGTTCTAGATAATATGTAATATATAATGGGGTTTTATACTAAATGGAGAGAGTAGATTGCAAAGTTATTTTGACATCATCCTCTTTTGTTTCGCTTAAAGGTTCCCGAAGTCATCTTTTCATTAAAAAATAAAATAAAAATCAACAGCAACATCAAAGCCTTATCCCTTCTCAAGGGATATAAAGATTTAAGAGGAAGAGATTCCCTTTCTCCATACTTGTTCACAATTGTGGCTGAAGTTCTTGGTTCTCCTTTACAAATTGCAAAGCTACTATGTTTATTAATGATTTTAAGGTTGGAATAGTGGATATTATGGTGATGAGTTCTAGACTGCAAGGGACATGCTTCTATTTTGTTCAGTTGAAATTCAATGGGCAGGTGCTATTAAAAGTATTGTTAGATGTTGTAGTTGAAACATTGTCATTTGGGATAGTTCTCTTCCAAGTATCACCTTATGGCTTTGTTACTGTTACTCAATGTGCCTTCCATCATCCATACTCATTTATGTGTAGGGTTTTCCTCCAGGACCATTTATTACTTAACCTACTGTCCTTTTAAATTAGCAAAGGATGATTTCTTTATGGATACTGACATGGACAATGCAATACAGTGACTAGGGACGCGACACTGCACTTTCTTAAATCTAGGAAATGGAAATGTTACATTTCATATTTCATGTTAAGGTTACCTTTTTTTTTTTTTTTGGATGGTAACAATTTATTAGTGTAAGCTGTGAACTGTACAATTTAAGAGCTCTATACTAGCTAGGTTAAATGGTACCCAGCCTAACAAAATGGGGCTGGGCCCAAGAAAAACCGAAACAAAATAAAAAATAAAAAAATCCGAAATTTACAACTCTGATGCTTAGAGGTACTAAAGGAATTGCCCTCTTAAGGGAATTTGGGTACATTGACAAAGACTATTTCATTCTGTGAACCCCTTCTTAAATGGGAGTGTCTGCCTCCTCAGCAGCACTTTTATGCATAATGGTAAACGATACATTAGCCACATGAAAGATCCTTTATCTCAGGAACCACTTCCGCCAGCTACCATGGCGCACGTACAACTAACCGAAGCCGAATGAACAGCACAAGTGGATTCTCCTTCCACTATATTCTAGTTAAGTTTTAGAATCAGCTTCCAAGCCTGCAAAACTCCTTAAGACAGAGGCTACACTATCCCAAATGAGATCACCTACCCTGGCCATGCCCAGATTCACAATGGTGCCACCATCAAGTTAAGCTTGAAAGATCCATCTGGAGGGGGCTGCCACCCTAGGTTGAGGCCTAGGCTTTGTGTGAGATGAACTCACCACCTGAAATGAAATAACCTTGGAATCACCTTCTGCCTAGTCACTGCTAAAAACTTGGCCAAGAGCTTGTAGATGCTTCTAACGAGGCTCTTTTTTTTTTTTTGATCGGTAACAAAAACTTATATCAAAAGGGCAAAGGGGATACAAGAAGAAGCAAACAAAAAATTAAAAAAAAAAGGTACAAGAGGAATGTACCCTCAACCACTCGACCATTACATTACATTGCCCTCTCAAGGAGACGACCTTTCAACCCCCTACTTGGCCAATGCATCTGCAAAAGAGTTGGCCCTACCAATAAGGCTCATTGGTTGAAAATCTTTAAAACTTGCTGCTCCCTCGCTTTGAATGCTGCAAAAGATGCCCCACTATGCTTTGACAAATGCCCTCTCTCATGGAATTCTTTTGTGAAAGTGATGACATCATCCTTTATCTCCTCTCAAAGAGTCTAGAAGACTGCCATAGACAAGGTATCCAACCCTAGTTCTCTATACCCACAAATCTGAAAGCTGCTACTTTAACTTTCTCCTCCCCAAAGTATTGCTTACAAGCATTTGATAGTGTATCAAGTACAGAAAAAGATTAAAAAAATATCCTGCACACGGTGATAGAGGCGGGCCCCACCCATAAATATGCATCGGAATGACTCTTGTGCACGGTTCGCATGATAACATTTTCCATAAAGTATTATTTGTGTTCTTTAAAAGTTAGACCATTTCTAGACTAACAAAGCTATTACCATTTTCATTTCTTATTAATATTTATAAGTTGAAAAGTGAGAAAACCAGTTTATAAGATAATACATTAGGATACTCGGAGCGGAAACAGCCTCTCCTCTTATGGGGGTAAGGCTGCGTACATCTGACCCTCCTCAGGCTCAGCACTCCGAAATTGCAACTTACAAGTATCTGTATAGCATCCAGCACCGACACTAGTATTGTGGGGTGTAGATACACCTAACAATAATAGCTACTTGTAAATTAAGGAAATAGAGTTGCCATATCATGTAGGTTTCTAGATGGAAGTAGACATACACAGTTTGTTACTAGAGACTAAAATTACATGGAAAACTACAAAAAAATGAAATAGAAAAGATAAATTATTGGCTGTGTCTACAAGCTATCGGAAACGAGCAATATGAGTCTCTCCTCCGATACATGCAATTTAGCACGAATCCTTTGGTTGTTACCTGATAAGTATTGGAAAATAGGATACATATCGGCTTTGGAACCTTGGAGTGAGATAATTATTTGGGTTCCTATGTTATATATGCCAGCTGTATTTTTTTAATTTATAAACAAGAAAAAACTTTTGTGAGGTGTGTGGTGGTTGTGGGGATTGGCTAGAGATCTCCAGGCTGATTTGGAGCAGGCATCTGCATTAATGACCTCACAACAGGGAATTCCATTTTTGTTTCCGCATATGTAGGTTGCTTTTAAGTTTAGCTAGTATAGTAATGGTCATGCTGTTAGAATAATAAGTTGGCAGTATTAGTAGTAGTCTGCATGTAGTTTCTATAGAAGGTAGCAGTGGTTGCCAAATGTTATGTTGTCTGATTTACTGAATGTGTCTTAAAAAAATTAAGAGGCCTAAAAGCTGATTTAAAGCTTAACATAGATTGAAGGATGTTTAGTAAGAAGGTCGACAAGGCTTTTGCTTCAGAAAATTCTAAGGAATTCAAGACCCGAACCCTTTACTATCACCTCATTCAACAAGGTGAGAAGTGAGGCTAGGGAGTCAATTCTCATAATCCAATGGGTCTCTTCTTAAAGGGACATTCAAAGTTATTTTCCCAATGATACCTATACCATCTCTAGTTTTTTTTTTAATATATAACAATAAAATTTTATTTTAGCGCAAAGGGAAAAGACAGACAAAAACACAAACTAATTAAGGGCCAAACAACAACAACAACATTAGATATAAAAAAGGATAGTACCTCGAGAGAGCCCTTCCTTTGCAAAACCGTCAACTATAGCATTGGCCTATCTAAGAATGTGATGAAAAACGAAGCATGAAGCTGCTTGAAAATATCCTGCACCTCTTCCACTCAATCTGCCAATCTCCAAGGATACATAGTCTTACCTAATCCACAAACAGCAGAAAAAGAATCTACTTCAATAAGAGAGAAATAACCACCCAACTTAAATAATTCTCGACAACCAACTAGGCAACTACCATATCTCTAGTTATTTTTCCTTTACAACTTAATATCATATACAACCTTTTATATTTATCTTCAAGGAACTAATCAACACATCTTCCCAGGACATTATCCTTCAGCTACTTTCACCATAAGTGGAGTATTCTCCTTTAGAATTTTCCCCACCTTGTTCGAATATTCCCTAGATTAATCGCTCTCTGTCTAACCCCCCTTATCCTTACACTCCCCAAGCCTCCAAATTCCAACCCTTCTTCCCCATATCTTAAAACTATTACCTTTCACCAAAACACTTATCTTTTATCCCCAAATCTCCACCACATTTAATTAACATTACCCACTTCTTCTTCCCAATATTTCTCACTCTGATACCTCCATTTGAAGTGGTAAGTAACCTCCTTAAGATTAATCAAATGGAATTCCTATCCTTGCTATCCCAAGGCCAATCCCTTTGGGTCATTTCAAGTTTTTTGGCTAGGAATTTGAAACAACAAAAGATAGTAGATAGAGAGAGAGAAGATAGTAGATAGGGAGACATCTCTCTCTCTCTCTCTCTCTCTCTCTCTCTCTCTCTCTCTCTCTCTCTCTCTCTCTCTCTCTCTCTCATGATTGGCTCCCACATAAATTGTGCCCTTGGGGTCGCTCAGAGAGGTAAGCCAGGATAATCAAAGACAGACACCTTTTCTGGCTCCCAGCAGGCATTGATGAGAGGACTAAGAAACTCTTACAAAACTGCAACTTATGCAATAGAGTTCTTGCTTAGGTTCACTTGGAGCCCAGATGCAGCCTCCAGGCATTCAAGTACGGCCAATATATTCATGAGGTTATGGAACAAAGCTTCTCCAATGGTAATCATGTCTACAAAATGTCGGTGAGAAACTTCCAACTTTCTCACTTCCTATAAACCCCATGAAGACCAACCTACATCTCATTTGTAACAATCTTCTTAAGATTTATACCACTGTTGACTTGTTGGTTCATCTGGTTTGACTTGTTGGTTTGTTTGGGTGTTTGGCTGGTTAGTATAGATCTCTTGTACTGTCTTTCTTTCTTCTTCAAAATGAACTTTGTTACCACTAAAAGAAAACAACCGTGCTACACAGCCCAAGATAGAGCCCGGGCTGTGTAGACTTTTTGAAAAGAAAAACCCTTCTACCATTGTAGTAAAAAAAACTGTTGAAGGCAGATCATGTTCCATCTGCCTGGTTGATCCCATGAAGTTGAGAAAAGGCCTTTACAATGGAGATCCATATTACAGCGGGTTGATAGAATCTCAGAGTTCGCTGCATCTATTGTGTGGTATTTGGTGGCATTGGGTATAGCACTCTTTAGTCTTTATTTCCCTGCTTCGTCTTGTTCTGTGTCTTTTGGGTTGATCGATATGGACTATTCTCTTATTTAATCTCTGTTTCCAATAAAAATACATGGAGATCTGTTTTCTAGTATTGAAACTGGGCAGTGGAATTGTATAAAGAAAAGGGGCAGTAGAAGTACATTCTCAGATTCACTTTATTTCTCGATGAACCCCAATATTGAAAAGATAAAATCATAAGGCTGTTGCTCCTAATTTTGTTAGCTGGTACTTTTGCTAATATTTTATTCAAACTACTTATTGGCTGTAATAGATCAATGGTTTTTACTCTGTATCATTGCTATGAAGTAGAATTTGCACTTTTGTCTGGTCTTTCTTCATGGAGAAATTGTTCATCACGCAAAAGAAAATCCTCATGTATTTTTACCTTCATCTAAACATGGTGGTCATAACCTTTCCATGAACACAATCTTTGCCACCCCCTGAATTAGAGGGCACCCAAAATATCATTATGATCAGAATGATTTTCACATTGGATTGACATGAGAATTGCATGATTAATTTACAAGGATGCACCCTACTGATTGACAAGTGAAAAAACATTTGGTAACATCCACTCTATCATGGGAGGTCATTGTGTTTTTTAAATTTACAACCCAATGGTGATTCCCACTCATTGAGAGTGGCGAGTAGGTGCTGCCATTTCTCAGGTAGCTGGTGCAAAGGTGTTACAGTGTTTTCCTTTTTTTTTTTGCACTTCGTTTTCAGAGCTTCAGATTAAATTTTCTTTTATTGACTACTAAAATATTTTTTTGCATGCTACTCTTAATTCAATCTCCATATATATATTTCTTGAAAGTTAATTAAGGTGCTGCATTTGTGTTGACTTTTAGGTAGATGTGTCTGGCAATGGCACATCTTATTATGAGCCGATAGTGATGCAGCCTGCATTCTCGGTCAAGAAATAGATCTTTGCCTAAAGGGATTGGCCAAGTCCTTCAGCGTATTCATAGCACACTCACAATTAAACAAGCATAAATGAAAGAGAACTCGGAATTTTTTTTTTTTTTTTTTTTGAATCATCAAAAGTGTCTTTCTTCAATAGAGTGCTTCTCAATATATAGGTGGGTAAGAACGTCCTCTCTCCCCTTGTCTCCGCAAGTTTGACTTTTTCTATAATCTAGAATAATGAAACCAATCATCCTATTTAATCCCTGAAATCTCTGCTAATTAATCCGGACCTAGACAATTATATATATAATTGAAATAGAAATTCCCATAGTACCTGTCAGTCCTATTGGCTTGTGGGCTGAACTCAATGGATCTGGCCGGTTGACCCATGGGTCATCGGTCTGGCCTAGTTGACCTGGGTCTGGCTCGTATTGCATCAACTCTCCCTAGCTTGAAAAAACTCGACTCCGGCAAGTTAATGACTTGATAGTGCTCGTAGAAAGCTGGATTTAGGCATTGGAAGTCGGAAGCCATAATTCATGATGTATCGGGAAGCGGATGATTCTACCATTGAACAAGGAACTTCTGATCACCTCCCCAGCAAGTGGATACAATCTGATCATCAGATAGTCACATGTTTGTTACTTAATGAAATCTTTAACTTCGCAGGAACTTGTAAGAGCAGAACTAGCTGGTTCCTGTTTTGGTTATTGTGAAGGCAATCAACTTGGTCTTAGTACACGTCTATTTATTTTAGGGAAAATCTGATTTTAGTACAGATTACCTAAAAATGAAACTACAAAGAGCATCTAGTGGCCCAAATATGTTTGTACTAGGATTCATGTTGGAAGTAGTACCCTTCTTTTTTTTGCTAGAAGGAGAATTTTATTGAAATCAGAAAAAGCTACAGAAACTGATAGAAGGCTGGGTCCACCCTTTTCCCTTCTCTGTTGGTGTGGAAGTAGTAGTTTTTATGTTTTTCTCATGTTTCAAAAAGTTTTGCGTACAATATGGTCCAAGCTCCTTGATGAAAATTGACACCTCTAAGATTCCCATTTAATGCTGGTCCAATCATATTATTTGGGTCCTATGGCAGAGATTTTCCATGTATGTGATGACCTGTCATATGAATTATTTGGGTCAATAAGTATTTTTTTTCTCTCCACACATATAGAATAGGCCTAATGCCTTCATAATGTTGAGTAAATGCTTGATCAAAACTAGCCTAATTGCAAAAATTATCTGTTCCAATTTTCACTGTTTGCTTTGCCAATTATTGTTTGCTTGATACTGGCTTCACTTTGCCTCTCTCTCTCTCTCTCAAATTGAAGGTTGTTTTTTTATTTTTTTATTTTTTTTTATGTTTGTTTCAGTGCTCATAGACTGTTGAATTATCAACAAAGACAGCTGAGGTTCCCTTTCTGCACCACATTACTTAAGCGCTGACTGACATTTATCTTGGTCGCTTTGGTTGGTTTCAACTTTCAACAGTAGGCAAAGCTTGCTTTCAGATGTTTGGTGGAGAAAAACGCTTCTTCTTTCCTTTTTTCTATTTCCTTTGTTTTTTAAATTATATTTTTGGGATCGTAGTGAAGTTCCTAAGAATATCTTCATATTGGAACAGATCCTTACTTTCTCCAAGGACTGAGTCCTCCTGTAATTTTCTAAATTCAACTACATTGCTGTTGAGGAAAATATGGTGGAGTATGTAATCTCATTAAACATCAACAGGTAATCACAAGCTAAATGTAGACCAGCAGACATTATCCTTATATGCACCAGGAGAGAATCCAAATGTTAAGGATTTTACATGAACTACGCAAAATGTCTACAACCATGCAAGTTCCACAGTGGTCAGTCGAGTATGAACAAAAAGATTTAAAAGCTCAAAACATCAAGAATTTTGTTTATAGTCATCTCGTCCTCAAGGTCTACAATGTAGATTGTTGACCCAACTCCATTTACCAATATCTCCAATCCACATGGAATGAGAGCGTCGCTGTGGGCACCTTTCGAGCTGCAACAGTAGGGGAGTGAGTGGGCCGCTGGCTCCATGACATTGTGATCGCTAATAACATTTCCAGCTAGGGTTGGCAATTCCTGAAGTGATCAGCCCGGCCTGAACCAATACTGATGATTTAGAGCTCGAGTGGCCTCTATTTTTACTCTCAGGCTGGGTTAAGTTTTCTTGGATTCGAGTGGTTACATGGTTGCTATTTTGACAATGTGGTTAACTTGAGCGAAACTTGTACCCAGCACAACCATAGTCATTGGCATCCCAAGTTGGCATGGTGTTGTCAGTAAGAAGGTGCATTGAGTAGGTCAGAGTGTGGATTGGCAGATTGAGAGCTGCACCATTCTGGATTGGTATTAAATTACAAATTTTTTTTTGTTGTTTATATTATTTATTTAGAGTAGTTTATTAAAGTTGAAGATAACTTAGTGCCGCTGTAATAAATATTTTATTATCAATGGTCAGTTATAGACAAAACAAAGAAATTAAGATGGACATACCAAGAAGGAACAACTTAGGAAGGGCAAGGTGAAGACAGGTTAGTGTAGTACTTAGGGGTTGTTGAGTAGATTATTTCTAAGAACTGCTTTATTTTATGTAGTCAAAAGTCGAGCTCTAAAACATTAAAATTAAAAAGATGAAATACAAGCAGCTGAGATGTGCATTCAGTTATAAGGAAAAAGATAGTAACAAGAATAAGTTCATAAAGAAAACCTTCAACTAATTTAATTATAAAAAGAAAAAAAAGTGCCATCTGCAACAGTTTGATCATGCACATAAGATGTTAGAATCAACTCTTTTTAACCTATGAAGGGCTATCGATGGAGGAAAGCAGGAGAAAGGGGACACTTGTATAACAATGGAAACACAACAATGGAGGAATTTACACCCCATGATACATTATATCGAAGTCCCTTACCATTAACGTCAGGATTGAACCTTAGTTGTTCCTGCCCTAGATCTATCCATTGTACGCGAGTGTAAGTTTCGTGGAGGAATAGTCCTGTCAGATTATATGTCAAGGGGAAACCTCTTGTCGTAAAAAAAAAAAGAGAGAGAGAGAGTTAGTCGTTTATGCAGTGAGGGAGGTGCCTCACCATTGAGTGTACGGTGAATTGCCATTAGACCATGAATTTTTTTATTTTTTATTAACTCTATCACAATCTTACATTCACTCTTACACTCTACCCAAGTTTCTAACCATGAGCACTACATGGAGTTAAAATAGAAAAGCATTGCTTAACATAGGGCTAAGTGAAAAGGAGGGCATGGAGTTAAAATAGAAAAGCATTACTTAACATAGGGTTAAGTGAAAAGGAGGGCATAGATCCGGAGACAAATCTAAGAATTAAGATTAGATTTGACAATGTCTATGATAACGACCTCAAATCTTTCCTTTCCCTTCACACAAATTAATTTACAGATCACATAAACACACATAAAAAAGAGACATGAGAATGATGTTTCGAACAAATCTTGAAGTGTAAGATGTTCGATGTTACCTGTCTCTTTATTTTTCTATTATACCCTTTACTTTACTTTACTTTGTCCGTATACTTTTATTTTCTATGAGAAAACTTGTGGCTAATGACATAATTGCAAACAAACAAATGGGGTTAGCCGTTTAAAAAAAAAAAGTAGATCCTCATTATCTATCAATGTCCCCGCCAAATTCCAACCATTCTTCAGCACCATCGTCCAAATTCAACAAATACTTGTAGTAGACATTGCCTTTCACCACCCTCCTTGGCGGTAAAAAAACACACACACCCACGGTGAAAAGGATGGCTACTATCCGTTGATGGTTTCTCGCCAAAAGGCAAACTACCGTTACCGAACTGAAATGGGCATCTACTGTTTCTTCCTCTCATCTCTTCGGGGAAGTCGAAGTAGAAGAAGAAGATCCCATTCCACGCGAGAGAATCCAAACCCCAAAAGATGCCGGCCTTGGACGGCTCCCTTGTCGTCTTCCCTCCACGTTTTTCCCACTGCCTCTCTCTCTCTCTCTCTGTGCAATTGGCAGGAAGTCGGATGATCTTTCACTGCATCAGCCCCCGGCGACAGAATTCAGATGGGCTGTGCGCAGTCGAGGCCTTCCTCTGATTCCCCGGCTCGTGGCCTCGAGAAGCTGAAGCTCGAAAAGGGCTATGTGGGCGGCCGCAAGCCGGTAGTGTTAAAGCAGCTAGCTAGGATATCCAGCCACCAGAAACAGAGGGATGACGCAGCAGGTGTTGCTGCAGAAGGTGGTAAGAGGGAAGGAAAGGTTCTGAGCAGAGAAGAAGAAGAAAAAGGGAATGGTGATAGTGCTTCACAGAAGATGATCACAGTAGCGAAGAAGAGTGGTGGGGACGAGCTTAAAGATGGGTGGCCTTGTTGGCTCACTGACAATGTTCCAGTAGAAGCTCTCGCTGGATTGGCACGGAAGAGCGCTGACTCATACGACAAGCTCGCTAAGGTTTGCTTCAGATTGATTTTATTTGTTCTCGCGGTCTTCTTCTTACTTTTTCTTTTTTGTTTTAACATGGATTGGATGGATGATTATAGGAAATGCATTAAATACTTTTCCATTTGAAGAGTTTGATATAGGATGGTCTTGGACCAATCTTGCTTTTCAATTGAATTGACTCCTGGTCTTCCAAGCTTGAGATACTCTGGTTATGTCTCATGTTGTTTGAAAAACAAACAAGGCAGAAATGAAGATGTTGGGTTTATGTCTTGTATTCCGGATTTACCGGAGTTGTCTATTGGTTAGCCAATGACCGGGTTCGCGCTTCCGCACGCACGTGCACAACAAAAGAGAATAAGGATTATCATGTTATCAATTTCTCCTTTAAATTTCATATAAAACTCTAATTTTGAGTAATTTCAGTGGAACAAATCTTTGCCAACTAAGGATAAACTATCTCTTTTTATTTTTATTTTTTTCAAAGTTAAATGATATGATATCATGTTAGATTTTCCCCTCGAATTTAAGTTTTTTGATTCAATATTCATATATTTCAAGACTTAGGTCTTATGGTGCATTGGGATGTAGCCCAATTTCAAGTGGTTGGAATAATTTGGCAAAAACAGATGACAATCTGTTTCGCTATTTGTTGGGACAAAGCAGAAATCATAAACCATATTGATTTGGTGCAAAATAGTCTCACCTGCAGCCACAAATGCACGTCAGAACTGGTTAGCTACCTATCTATTCCATTCTGCCAAAGATGTTTCTACATGAATGCATTTGAAGTACGTGCAACTGCACTCATGGGCAAAAGCAGCAATTCATTATCTGATTTGGGCTTCAACTCTGCTGTCGCAGATAGGCCAGGGGACATACAGCAATGTGTACAAAGCTATCGACCGAGATACTGGTAAGATCGTTGCTCTAAAGAAGGTACGCTTTGACACATCAGAATCTGAGAGTGTGAGATTTATGGCAAGAGAGATAACGATACTACGGAGACTCAATCATCCCAACGTAATCAAGCTTGAAGGCCTGGCTACTTCAAGAATGCAGTATAGCCTTTACTTGGTCTTCGATTTCATGCAGTCAGACTTAGCGAAAATCATCTCTCATCCAGATAGAAGGCTCACAGAGCCACAGGTGGTTTAAACTTGTCATTAGTCATTACACTTGAGCACTGCTTTCCATGTTGTCTCATACAGATTTTTTACTTGTAATGTAATTCAAGTGCTTGGATCTGTGCGGCTTATTGTCGGTTTTCTCCAGGTCAAGTGTTACATGCAGCAGCTGCTTGCAGGACTGCAGCACTGCCATGAAAGAAGGATTTTACATAGAGACGTCAAGGGATCAAATCTGTTGATTGATAAAAATGGCACGCTGAAAATTGCAGATTTTGGTCTCGCTATCTATTGTAATCCCAACCAAAAGCGCCCTCTTACTAGCAGAGTTGTGACACTCTGGTATAGAGCCCCTGAACTGCTGTTAGGTTCGACTGATTATGGTGTTGGTATTGATCTTTGGAGCGTAGGGTGCCTTTTGGCAGAGATGTTTGCAGGGAGACCAATCATGCCTGGTAGGAATGAGGTAATTACTATTTCCTATATACTTAATTCATAGATTACCATGAAAACATATGATTAGAACTCCTTGGTTGTCTTCAGGTGGAGCAACTTCATAGGATCTTTAAGTTGTGTGGATCACCACCAGAGGACTATTGGAAAAAACTGAAGTTGACTACTGATTTTAGACCGCAACCATACAAACCCAGTCTTCTAGAAACTTTCAGAGACCTCCCTGCCTCTTCCTTGGGTCTCTTGAGTAGCCTTCTTGCTCTTGACCCTGCACATCGTGGTACTGCAACTTGTGCCCTCCAAAGTGAAGTAAGTAATTGTCATAATTATAAGTTTGAATACTTCATTTTGCTTAAAAGAGGGGCACACTGTGCCCGCTTTTACATAAATATTAAATGAAGTTTCTATTTGTTTATGAATCTTTGTGAGCTAAAATTTATTCCCTGTTCTCATATCAAGCTTGTAACACTAGCTTCTTCAAAATATGTCATGTTCTTATTATCAGACTATTAGCGCATAAATCATTCAGCAATAACTAAGCTTCTAAGTTGCAATGATTTTAGGCTCCATGTATCTTTTTTTCATCATTTGGCTTATATTCATTAAGGTTGGGAATCATGAAATGCATGGTAATTTAGTTGAAATGCTTAGTTGGATTTTTATCAGAAGGAAAAACAAGAGAGAAGAATTATCTTTATGCAAAAAGATATTATTAGTTTAAAGATCTGTGGTGCAAACCAGAAACTAAAATTTAATTGTTTTAGTTCCCAAAACGGCCTCGAAATTAAATGGTTTAATAAGTCCAGTCTCTAACCGGATTGTGGACTTGGGATCCAGAGAGGTTCTCGTCCTATAACCAGTTCTGAGTGTTCTTACCAGTCAACACTCCTGAGGGCATTTAATACATGCCTTGACAACATGTAGGAAATCATGAGGCCTACATGCCACGGGTCCCACGTCAGATCGAGCAAGGCGGATCCCAACAGAGAATACAATCCCACTTAATGTAAGACTTGATCTGTCACCACAAATAAGACTCCCAATAGGATTAGTGAATGTGAGTTTCTTGGCGAAGTCTCCAGTAAGTGTGACTCTTCGTGACTTGTCTATATAAGATAATGGAGCCCTAGGGTTGGTAATTATTTCATTCCCATAGGAAAGACAAGAGGCAAAGAAATCTGCAGAGCTTCCCAATCACCCAAACGCACATAAATCTCCGGCCGAGTGTCGGAGTCTCTGCATCCAAGTCCATCATATCTTACATGCAATATGGATTTACGTCTCTTCCTCTTTCCGGTCTAAGTTAGTGGTGGAGAGTGACTCTCTTAATGTCATTTCATGGGTTTTCGGTCGTCTTTCCTTTGAAATTTCAGTTTTACATGAAGGAGATTAAATCCTTATCATCTTCAATTCAAGTGTCATTTCATCATGTTGGGAGAGCGGCCAATGGATTTGCAGACTCACTTGCAAAGCAATGGGTGCATAGGTCAATTGATTTGGTAGCTTTCACCATGTAATTTGTTTGCGTTTCTCTTTGGTATAATGCTTTTATACCTTCAGCCCCTTTCGTGTTGTAAGGTTGCTCGTATTCTGGTGTTTCTCTTTAATATAATTCATTGTTACCAATTAAAAAAAAAATCATGCATTAGCTAAAGGGTTCTAATTCACATTCACCAGCATCCACCCCTCTTGGAGAGGGAATTAAAAGTCTGCAACCTCTACCTCTCACGTTTGTAACCTTCACTGCTGAATGATGCACCAACCATTAGCAAATAGCAACATTAAACATGTACTTTCCCTGCTATCAACTTACTCAATTTGTGTCTATAGAGTGCTTTCTTTCATTTTCACAAATATCATGGACATTTTGAAAATACAGATGCGATTGTGAGACTTCTGTGGAACAACAATTTCCTGAAAATATTGCGACATTTTAAAAATACAGGTAAAATTGAAAATGCTGCAAAAATATTGCAATGGAACTTCAGAAAAGGTGATGTGATTATAAAATTTAACTTGACATTTATGTATTTATTTCTATATATATATATCTATTATTTGAAAGTTTTCTTGTGAAATTTTCCAAAAAATATCCCAATTGTTCCCCAAGACGATACTTTCCCATGAGCAAGATTCATGTCACTGCTTTCTTTAAGTTCCATTGCAGCTTTTATATGTAGCCTTCATTCTTTTGGGCTGCTGTGTTCTTGAGATAAGGAATTTCTCTTAAAACTGCATTTCTCAGCAATCTATAAAGCCTTCACACTTGTTTGCAAAGTGAAGACTCCAAAACTGCAAGTATGGAAAGTTAAAATATTTATTAATGCAATTTAAAAGACATCTTTCCATTCAACTCAATGACCTTTTTTTGGTGCTGACTCATTGCTCTTCAACAATCTTCATCCTCTCATCAATCAGGATACCAATGTCTTTCTGATCCTTCACTAATATCATTTGATATAATTTCATTTCTAAAGAGAGAGGAGGACCTGTAGGGTTGGGGGTTGTTTTAGCATGGATCCCCAGCCAGCACATGTGAATGCAGTGATTCTCTTGGTTCTTGTCACGAGTCTTGGTCCGCATATTAGATGTGGTTATGATCATTAAGAATTAAGACATGAATGCTCAAACACTGGAATTTACACATGCTGGAGAGTACTACATGTGTCCTTACTACTACTACTATGGTTGTACCTTTCTTTGGGAAACAACTTTCCAAGCTGGTGGTGGTTCTATATTGTAACTTTCTTCAGGGACCTAATGGGCCGGTCAATGGAAAAATGCTATTCTTCTTCTGTCAAGCTTATGTACAATGTTTTATATCTGTTTATATTGAAAATTGATTATGAAATTGAAGTTCATTTATACATTTACCATTTTAAAAAAGAGTTTAATATACATGCGCACGACAAAAATACAGTATAGGAAGTGGCTGGAAGAATTTTGCATCATGTTGTGAGATTTCATATTGTTAAGTGCTTATCTTATGTTGTAAACTAAGAAGTACTTCTTTCTTTCAGTTCTTTAGCACAAGCCCTTTGGCATGCGGCCTTTCAGGTCTACCTGTTATCTATAAAGGAGAAGACTATGAATTGATTCAATACCATGAAAAGCGAAAGTAAGTTTATCAATATCTCCCGTTTAATACATTATTCCATTTTATCTTTTTTTTAATGATTAAAATGAACATGATCTGGTTATGCCATTCTTGTTTATATGAAGTCCTCTTGCATCCTTTGGTTGATGGCCCCTTCTCAATGGTTCGTTACTGATACTTTTTTTTTTACTAGCATAACCCACTCTTTGGCTTCTTTAATTGTGGTCCTTTTCAAGAACGGCTGCTTACCACTCAGGTAAGGAGTGTCAGTTCTTACCTGGCTGCCCGGGGTTCGAACCTTGGGTACGTCACCTCTTCCCACTTGTGCGGGCTTCTTTCCCACTTGAGTGGGCTGCCTTCCTGTGTGTATGAGAGCTCTCTCTTGGGTCCCAGCCCCATTGGCTGGTGTACCAAAAAAATAAAAAATTTGTGGTCCTTTTCCGATGGTCTCATATCTTACTGAGATGTATTGTGGTGGCCCTACTGACCTATTTCCATTTTCCTCCATGCATAGCTCTTTGGCATGTGCCTGTCCCAAGCTTGGATGGCAGAGGAGAGTTTAATCAGGCTTGCAACCGGCAATAAAAGCTTGCCAAATAATATTTTGGATTCTACTTCAAGAAAAGTAGCACTTAACCAACCCTGGTTAATGAGACAAGGCCATAATCATATGATGTTAATGTTTAGATTAATAACCATTAAAAAAAATTATGACAACATTATGGCATTGAAATTTTTTATATCTTGCACAAAATATGATTTTATAATATGCAAGAATGTGGAAGGAAACTTCAATTGTAGAATTTTCTTGAACGTAAGTTTCAATAGTAAATTTGCAATGCCATTAAAATGTTATCCCCATTTTATTCTTATAAAAATCTGCGACTTTTATTTCTTATAAAAGTAGAACATGACAGTTGATTTCAAGAGAAAAGGGGAAGTTTTGCAAGTGGAAAGGATGCTTCTCCAGAACCTACTCAGGAGCATCTTGAGAAAGAAGTCTACAAGATAAAACTGAATTTGGTGGAAGTGAACCACTCTAGCGAAAGTTCAGAAATAATTTATGTGAACCAGGAGTATGAACATGATCCACTAACTCTAACAAAATTTCTCATATCCATTCCCAAAATTTCTTACTGCAGTGATCACTGGGCTTCCAGACAATGTCAAACACTGGTAAAACAAGGACTGCTTGACAGATTTATGTAATATCATCTAACAACTGACTCATGAAAACTGGCCGTGGGTAGTATCTATGTTAGAGTACTACCACTGCATTTCTTCATGAATAAATAGTTAAACCAGTACCACAGAATACTGTGAGGCCTTGGCGCCTTGCTGCTATAATAGCCCGATCAATCTGATCGTTTTGTAGTTCGATGCCCCAATATCAGCATTATTGTGCAGAGTTTTTTTTATTTTGGTAATGTTAATTTTGTTAACAAATGACTGCTTTTCCCTATACAGGAATAGATCTTTGAAGAAAAAGCGGTCACATGCAAGTCGAGAGGGTCAGAATAAAAAGGATCCTGCTAAAGAAAGGTCCAGAGGAAATTCTGGATCTTCCAAAGAGGAGGTGAGCATCCATACCATCAAATTGAGGGTGGTTGTGATAGCAATCCATATTATATTTTGTGGTTGCTAGGGCTTTAGAAAATGAAAAAAAAAATCCTAACCGAGCCATTGGCCTTATTTAGACAAAATTCTTGAAGGAAATATTCTTGATCAGAAATGACTCTTGTAATCATAGTTGGTGAAGAATTGAAGATGATAAGGGTGACACTATAACAAAAGGTTCTTGTACTGTCTAGATGTAACACATTGTGTACTGATGCTTTTTTAAAGCCGACAAGAAGAAGGCACAATAACGCGGTGTGCTTAGAAAGTAGTAAGAGACACCAGATAAGTAAAAGCAGAGAATAAACACGCTAATTGAATAGTATTTCCATCTACAACAACAATTAATTAAAAGAAGAGAAAATAGAATGTTGGGGCAATAAGCGAAGGGAAGGTTAAAAGATGACTAAACTCAAGTAATAAATGTTGTCAGAGTATTGAGATATCAGGGGAGGTGGGTTTTTTTGTAAAATCAATGGAAAACTGAAGATATCTTCTTCATACTCCTAGAAACTAACATGTTTCTTTTCTTTTTTTTCTTCTTTTCTTGTTCTTCCTTTTTTTTTTTTGGTAATACAGGTGCTACATAATTGGTTAAGGAAAGACTAACAAGCTTGTTTATGTTTTTTGCTTTCGTAATTCTATCGTCAGATCACGGCGAAGGAAATGGCAGCAGTTTAACATTTAGGATCTTTCTGTTAAATCGATTGGCCTTCTACTTCCTAATAGTTCATTAAAGCTTTTGGGATGTATTGGCTAGTTGGACTTGACATGGTATCAAAGCCACGCTGGGTCACAAGGGGAGGCATTGTTCCCTAGGTTGCATGGGCAGGCACTTATTGCTTAGTTAGGCATGTGTGGGTTGTGAATTCAATCGGTGTCCCATTCGGGGGGGTGGGGGGTTAAGTAGATTGATCTTCTGCTAAGTTTTTGGGATGCATTGGCTAGTTGGACTTGACACTTTAAAGTCCCACTTTGTTTATATATTAGTGATTGGTGAATGATTGATCCATGAGAGAGAATTTAATCGGTATTCATACATTACAGGAGAAGAGTCCCACAACAAAATCACACAGCCAGGAAATGGGTAGCAGTACAGGGAGCACATCCTCTGGCATAAAGCCTCATAGCAAAGGGAGCACACCTCTATCGCTTTCTCCAGTTGCACCCTCTCTCTTAAAGTCATCATCGGCCAGAACTGAATGCCACCCTCAGGGCAGCAGAAACATCAAGAATTTGCCACCTATCACCAAGACCAGCATTGATGGAGGCAAAGAGGACCGTGATAATATTTACCGTTTTTCTCTCATTGGGAGGTCTGCGTCCACCTTGGATTTCCGCAAACCGGATGCAGAGGGAATTCCTAGATATCATGCTTTTGGTGATTAAATCATTTGAGCTGAGAGACCACATCCTGTCTAATTAAGTAGGAATTTTCTTTTCAGCCATTGCCATTTCTTCTTCTTTCTTTACATGTTACTTCCAGCTTGGTGGGGTTCGTTTACCATGAACATAGTTCTGGTTTTCCCTATGATCATGCAAGTACCCACCCCATGTTGAAAATGCATCAATCACACCAAAATAGGTATCTCATGGTACAACTACAGTATCCCTTGTTTAATGAACGGAGAATATTTAATGAACTATGAACTACTTTGCTCAAACTCAATGCCAATAAGTGATAATTCTTCATACTAATGACTGCTGCTCAATCTTTTACTGTCATGTTTGTACAGGGCTCACATCTATGATATTTGAGTGATTTCTCAGGCAGACCTCACCATGCGTGTAATTTATTATAAACATCAAGAGCCCATCCCAGCCCAGCCGATAAATTCAAGCATTGAATATGGATGAATGGTTGCAAATTCTTTTGTTGGGTATCAATATTTTGTAACTCAATTCTACAGGTAAGATTATGCAACCATTGTGATCACTGATCATGCACATGTGCAAATTCTTTTGTTGGGTATCAATATTTTGTAACTCAATTCTACAGGTAAGATTATGCAACCATTGTGATCACTGATCATGCACATGTAACTTTTTTCCAAGCTTTTGCTCTTCCTCTATGCTTCACTAATGATGATCCCAATGATGCCGGTGAGAGTCCTTATAAGACTAGTTGTAGGGTTACTATTGGAAGGAGCTAGGTGAAGATGTGAGGAAAGACATACATTATGTAAAGTTACTGAGAGCATGGTGTTAAAACAGGACCATTGCAGATCAGTAGGCACAAAGGTTACCCTAAATAGATGAGGTTGGCAATGGCTCACTTTTGGAGGCATCCAAACCTTCTGTTTGATGTGTAGTTGGTTCACCACCACCAAATAATAATACTAATATAATAGCATTTATATATAATGTTAATATTTAGAGAATATTTATGATTATTATATTTTATTAATCGGACCCAAACTGTGGACCTAGGCCTGCACCAAAATCTCAACTGGGCCAAAAAATGGGGTCCATATCTGGATTTCCTGGGTTAAGTTCTGAGCCCATTGATTTCCCTAATTAGAATAATTAAGTCAAACTGCATCAGTTCAGGACATTGAACAAGTCAAGTCTCTGATCCAGATCCTAGGATGAACTGAATCAATTCTGAGGAGAATCAAACTTCCAAGTGCAAGCACTATAATTTGGGGAGAAAATCCAGATTTTCTTTTCATTAATTCCTTCCCTTTTAGGCTTTTATAAAATGATTCACTTCAAAATCTAAAAAATGAGGTTTGAAATTCAAAATAAAAAATTAAGATTAGCAATTCATTCTTGCCTATCTAATCTCAAATTAAAAAGATCATTATATGGTAGATCTTATCTAGTATTTATTTGAGAAAATATCATTGTCAACTAGGTGCTATCCAACTCATCTATTCGACCCACTTAATTGCTAGGACCCACTTGGGCTGACCTTAAGGATCCACACTGTTAACAGTCTCCATCTCAACCAACCGAATGGCCAAACATAACCCGTTCCTTAAAGCCAGAAACTTTTTAAATCCTGAAAATTTCTGTTCTCTTACTCTAGAGTTTGGCCTTTTGAGCCTCCAACAAGCCACTACTGACAATGCCACCCACTAGAGACATAATAGCTTCAGGCTATTCACTTGTCGAATTGTTTTGGGAAGGAAGTCATTAGCAGTCACAAATCACAATCCGCACTAGCAAAGACCCACCCACCAAACCAAAAAAAAGGGGAACAAATCTCATTCATTGGTTAAAAAAGTCTCACTTTTTTTAAATGGCACCAATAAGATACAGTAAAAGATGTCTAAGCTTCTGCAGGAAGAGATTCCTCACCTTTTCTTTATCCAACTATAAGATGCCCATGCCCTGTGTCTAAATTTCACTTCAAAGTGATGTGTTGGACTGATCCTATTGTATATAACATTTGGGTCCTTGTGTGCTGATTGCACAGCTGACATAAATCAATATCCCTATCAGAGAAACAGTGTTTGACATGTTCGGACACTCCACCTCAGTTGTTAAACACGTGGATAGCAACCAAATTAAAAGGTAGACCCCTCTTTCCTATTCAATGGTGCCTTTCAGAAATCAGAAGAGATAAGGCATCTTTTTTAAGTGAGCCCATCACCACATCAGCTGTGGGAAAAGTCCTGTTGGATATCATGGTTATTCCATGCCAGAAAGAAAAGCTAGGATCCCAACATCACACATGGGTCTACCGCCACCCACTCTTGCAATATCTAACTGACATTTTCAAAGCCATTGCATAATTGTCTATACCAGTTTTTTTTTGTTTTTTTTTAACACTTCCTCATTTTTTTTAATTAAATGGGAGAGAATAGTAAATTATTATAGTCTTAAACTAGTCTAATCTAACAACGGAGGTACTATGGTAGTGCCAGGGATCGATCTCTAGCACGCTAGCTGGATGAGAATTGATGCCTCTACTACTGAAGCATCGTACACTTTTCTATAGATACTACCTATTGTGCTTGACAATTAGAATTAATTTATTTGCCAATCATGTTGACTGATCACTTTGAGAAAGACTAATTTAAAATAAACCCAAAGAGTTAAACCTAGTTAGATAAACTTGAATTTAATGATTTTTCTGATCAACGCCCTAATTTAAATCCATAAATGATGTGGCTGTTTTTGAAAATCTAAAAGGATGGAAGTTATTTGTAATTTATAAAAAATAAATACGTAGTTGGCCATCTATACAATTCTCTTCCTATAGATTGGGTGCCTCAACTAGCAAACATGAACATGACCCATCGGACGGACCAATTGACATGCCACATCATGGGTGGTCCCCTGCGCTGATGTTGGTCCAACACCCACGTCATCTTTGGGTCCATTTGCTTGTCGAAGAACATCACCCATTAATTGGACGGTCCCGATCGGTTCCCCATGTCGACCGACAAGCGATCACCATTGCCTAATGGGGTCCATTAGAATTTACAAAATGGTCCCCCAACTATGCACCAACTTTAATTTGTTTATCCACCCAAGAAAGGGAGTTCTCATACGCCACCTCTTTTCGTATGTGCGGGTCCTCTACCATTTATGTGAGTTTCTTTTAGGTGTGTGCACTCTTACCCTAATTTAAGAGAGTGGGCTGTCTTTTCGTGTATATGTACGAGTTTCTTTTTATTCCCAGCCCGTTGGCTCGGGTAACACTACTATTTATATGTGATGGGAGTGGGATAGGAAGAGTTGTTCCAAGCTCTATATCCATCCACTGTTATTTTTCAATGGAGAAGAGCAGATCATTCCCTCGGTACTCATCTTCTTACTCAGGAGGGGAGTTCAGGTACATGGAAAATCAGTCAAATTCCTACAGTTTCAATGGACCAAGCAACAAGGGACCATCCTTTACTGACCAAGAGATCAAGAGGAAGAAACGGGTTGCGTCCTACAACTTCTTCACCATGGAAGAAAAGCTCAAGTCCTCTGTGAGGGACAGATTCAAATGGATCAAGACCAAGTTTTCTGAAATCCGTTATGGAGATTGAAAACCATCCATCACTCATCAGAGTCAGACCACCCTTCTCTGCTACTGCTACTTACTATACCTATGAAAGTAGTGCACTCACTCCCATGGAAACTAAAAAATCACTCTCTTTTTGGGTCTCTGTGTTGAATGGGTGCTACAACTTTTTGTCTTTTGGGTGGGTCATGCTCTAGTACATAAGAAAGGAATATGGTGTGAATGAAGAATAGTAGTGTTGAGACATGTCACAAATACCTTCCTTCAAAGCCTTTGTTCATATGGTGATATCCGGAATATGGTGTGGATGACGAGTAATAGTGTTGAGATATGTCCCATATACCTTCTTTCAAAGCTTATGCTCATATGGTGATATCCATTAATGCTGCTCTATTTTGCCACTATGGAGAATCCTTAATCTACTAGTGTGGTTTTATGTTAAAAAAGCGGTTTTAAGCTATGATACATGGATACTTTGAAATATGTAACGTATCTGTAATATGCTCTTCTTCTTTTTTGGTTACTTTGCTAAGTGGGTGGGATGGGAGTGGGAGTGGGAGTGGGAGTGGGAGTGGGAGCTAGCCTTTACCACTAGGTCATCCCTAAGTTCCTAATATGCTTTATTCAGTGTCTTCATTTTTATATCATGTAACTTATATGTTCTAGCTGTACTCATGGCTTGTTCCAGCTGTATTTAATATATCATTTTAAATCTTGATTATTCAAGGAGTGGAGTACAAGCACAATAACTCTATTAGTCTCGAGTTGAATGGCTCTTGAAACTACTAAGTACTACCCCAACAAGGTTTCTGTGAAAGTAGCTTGATCAGGAATCAATTTCCCTTCTGTCCATCCCCATATTGGGATTTGGAAAATCTCTTCTGAGTTTGCAACGGGGTTTATCATTTATGTGATGACATTGTGTTGTGTAAAAGACAACATCACAAAAGGATGTTGCCAGGAGATTTGGACCTCTTACTGTTGGGTTTATGTCTTATATTTTAGGTTAACTAGATTGATTCATTGGGTTAGCCAAGGACCATATTTAGGGTCAGTGATATTATGATAATTGTACCGGGCTTTCTTAGGGAGCTAAGAAAGAAGAGATTATATATATATATATATATTTTAGGTTAACTAGATTGATTCATTAGGTTTGCCAAGGACCATATTTAGGGTCAGTGATATTATGATAATTGGACCGGGCTTTCTTAGGGAGCTAAGAAAGAAGAGATTATATATATATTTTAGGTTAGCTAGATGATTCATTGGGTTTGCCAAGGACCATATTTAGGGTGAGTGATATATGATAATTGTACCGGGCTTTCTTAGGGAGCTAAGAAAGAAGAGACTGTATATATATATATATATATATATATATGTGTGTGTGTGTGTGAATCCTTCAGCCTGTGTATGGGCAGTGCCAAAGTACATCAAAATCCTCCACTTTGGAGTGAATCCTGTTAGGTCTTCACTCTCTTTCTTGACAAATGAGCTAACATTGTCATTTTGGAACGAGTCCATTGTTGCCCTGATCGATAAGCAATTCATTGGGCTTGAAATAAATGAGTTTGGATATTGTCCATTATTGCCCCAATAAGTAAATGGATTGGGTTCCGTTTCTAAGCTTATGTACTTGTCTTTTCTTGAATATAGATCCTTGCTACAAACACAAGAAATTACAAAAGAGCAAATCTAGATTAAGATTCGGATAAACTATATATACGTATGTAATTGAAATTTTAAAAAAACTCACTGTATGCACCCCATTCTTGATCAAGAAAAATGTAACAAATAGGAGCTAGTCTGTGATTGGTCAGCTCATGAATCACATATAATCCCTCATCAGACCTTCATCTTACCAAGCTGTTACCATGGGCTCATTCCCAAGTGTGTAGAACTCAGCTAGATTCAAGCTAATCAGCTGCCCTGTGTATGGTAAAACACAACCATGCAACTCAGGCAAGCAGTTTTTTTTATCCTTTTTTGGATTTATAATTCAAGAAAGCAGTTAATTTGAGAGAGTTTTAATCCTTTCAAACAAATTGAGAAAGTTTCAATATTATGGCTGCAACCACTGGATTTCTCTTCTGAAGATCTTGAATGCACTTAATATGACCCACATTCTGAAGAACTCGACCTGGATATAGACAATTCTTTTTAAGTCTATACCACCTCGAATTTCCCAGCATTCCTTTACCAACCCTTTTTACAATAAATCTCTTCTCAAAATTAAAATGAACAGAAAACCCATTGGCTTCTCTTCTTGAAGGGCCTTGATGAAATTCGAGATTGCGCCTAATCTCAACTTCTCCAACATCATCATCATCATTATCATGCCAGCTGATGGTAGGAGTGGTAGTAGTTTCGGTCGGCTTGGTGGGTCATATTGAAATGAGCCAGGTTTGAAGGTTTAAAGCCAGTATGACAAAACAGAACCCGACCCATTTATTAATTGGGTAAAAAATGTCAACCTAAACTCAACCCTAAAATAGAAGGGATCTACCCTAGCCCTGAATTACCAGCTGGTTCAGGTTGGGTTGGCGGATTGTGTCTGGAAATGACACTTTCTATCCCAATCCAGTAAGACATATGCCTAAGAACAGAAGTAGCATTATTTAAGACATATGCCTAGGAACAGAAGTAGCACGATGCTATCATTTTTCTTCTCTTTGTTTCTCATCTTTTTAGAATAAAACCAAATTAACTAACCAAGGACTTCCCAATTGTTAATCACATCTCACTCATTGTGAGAGTATAATAGGGTCTGTAATTAATAATTGCTATTGATATGAACAACATACATATAAAAAACCCAGATTAAGGGTGTTGCATTACATTGACAATCCAAGGGATACATTTAGTACAAAAAGACTACACTTACATTACAAATGTCCATTTTCTTCTCTAAAATTGTTTCTAGATCTGCATCCTTGGGTCAGAAAGTAAAACTCACACGAAGATCAAGATTTCTAGATCTGAGAACTTCGAGATCCTATATGCATGACTCCGAATATAGATATGACACTCCCGCAGGTTAAAAAACAGGTTCCATGCCAATTTTTTCTCCAATATTCGGATACCCATTGACATCATTAGAAACCATCCTTATAATCACTAGAATAAGAATGAGAATGAGAAGAAGTGTGTGAGTTCTCTGTCAGGTAATGTGCCTCCAAATCTTGGAACCTCACTGAAGTTCTCTTGGGAGGTGACTCAGGCTTCCTACTTTGCTGTTGACTATGCGCAATGTCAATGCAGACCTGATCAATCATGCCCAGAAAATCTTTGACTATGATGAAGACCTGAAGTGGGTGGGAATCTCTGTCCATGTGGGCCCCTACCTGATAGTATTCTGCTGTTCTCTTCACCAGCTCCATGACCCTTAGCTCCTCTTCTTTCACCACTTTCAGCTCCTCCTCTGCCACCTCCATGAACCCTTCCATCTCCCTCACAAACCCATCACCTCCACCCAAATGCTGGACCCCAATGAACCGACTGATTCCGCTCAAACGTGCGATTAGAGCAGCATGGATGCTAATGAAACCATCATAGCCGATCATTGCTGCCTTCTTCACATTGGAGAATTCAATGCTGAGACCTCCGACTATGGGCAATCCTAGGATCATATACCTTTTTTCTCTATCTTCTCTCGGACTAGAAACATCATTTATTTGCCCAAGGCTGCAGTCATGGGTAATCACACAGTGCTTGCCTTCGGACCTGACTACTTCTTCCACAGCCAAGTGGAGAAGTGTAGTCTTTCTGTCGGCGCTCTTCATTTTGGAAATCTTGTTCAATGCTGCTAGGTTGAACTGTTGTGCATTGTCTCTTGCTAATCTGGAATTCATGTGGCTGCTGGCTCTAAGAGTAGCCCCAAGAAGCTTTAAGAATAGCTTGCGCGGTCTCAGCTCCTTGCAGGCAGATTCAAGAGTCTGAAGCAATTCCATTTGTAGGAGAATCTCGGATTCGAAAGTGGATCTGAAAAGCATGGCATCTAGACGGAGAAACGGGGAGGCAATGATTTGCATGAGGTGGTAGAGGAAGTACTCCACATCTGTGAGTTTCAAGGGATTGCCTGAAAATTCAAGTATCATGGCTTCTTCCTCATTGGTTGGCACAATCTCGGTAAGCTTTTTGAGGGTGTTGGGACTCAAGTAACTGCCATTGAGGAGCGCATCAAGTATCTCTTGAGGACTAAGAGCAAGGGATTGAAGGGTGGCATCTATGTCATGCAATTTGTGGGGGTCTAGGAGGAAGGTCTGTGTGGGTCGGCTTGAATTGGATCTGGTGGTTTTTGTCGAGTTCTTGTTTACATGTGTGCATTTCCAGCTGGTGGAAACATAGCCAAACATACCATCCATGGGGTCATCTTCAGACCTATCAAAGAAAGAGAAGAAAAATCAGTAACACAAGAAATTGAGGTTAATTAAATCATAGTTACCTTGTTCAGAGTCTTTCTAATTCGTATTCAAGTTTGACGCCCATTTTAATTTACTAATTTATTTGGGTAGGTTCATTCAGTTTATGTTTAAGTTCACCTAAACTATAGTTTGAGTTCACCGACTTTGACGAATGAACTGTGTTTTCTAGTTCAATACAACTTTATTCAATTTTCATGATCTGCCAGTCAAATTCAACTAATTATATGTACAGTGGCTAATCTTCTACTAACATATATACTGATACTTAAATAACCTTTTCAAAGCTTATATGCTGAAGTAATGGCATGTGAAATTTACTCAAAATACTTTTCTAAAGTAATTTCTCTTTAGACAAAAACCCCTTTTAGAGAAGGGCATGTTAGATTAGGGTACATGGAATTGATAAATATACACATTCAAAATAAGCAGCAGAAGGATTATGAGAGCCCTAAATGAAATCAACTATTTTTTTTTCTCAGTAATCAAAATAATTCGATCTGCTTCACAAGTTTTGAAGGAATCAATGTCGAACTGTTGAGTAAATTGAACGCGAATGACTCGAAAGAACTAATTTGGCATTCGGAACTTGTCAGTATGAACTAGATAACTATAAGTGGCTTGTAACTTCACCAAGAGTCTTGGGATTACTCTTCTTGTAAAGGTTAATATCTTCTTTTAAGTACCAAAAAAGAGGAATCTTAATTTCTAGTCCTCATAATTTATGTCTCTGTTCAACCTTCATTACTGCAAGCAGAAAAACTGTGGAAATAAAACTAAGGCTGCATTTGGACATGCAGTCATAGGCTTTGTGATGAGGACAATAAACGTGATGTCTTGTCCGTAATCACAAAACATATCAGCCTATTAAAGTCAGCATAATTTTAGCTGAAACAGTAACGTGCTAAGAGCGCACTTTCTATACATTACTGTTGTATAAAAAATGACAGATAATCCAACTAAAAATGCATGTAAAGTGCTCTAGATAAATTCATTTTAGGCTCCTTGAGAATGGAACATGGGACTGAAATTCAGGCCACAAGTTGTTACCCCGACTATCTGATCAATAGGCTTTTGCTGGTTAAAATTGGATATTTCGGCCAATATTAAAGCATATCTGTTAAAATTCCTTTCCCCAGATTGATGGGTTAAGCTCTGCTGTGATGATAATGATCTCTCAAAATTTGGGACAGATTCATTCCTTTAAAACAATTAGATAACTAATAGTAAATTCTATGGCATATGTCTTGTCAATTCAAGTGTCCAGGAAAAGGAGCATCAGTGTCAGACACGCTGTCAACCATGAGAACCTCACCAAATCACACTCTCAGTTTACTTTTTATATGAAAGTAGCACTTAGCCTACCTGCATTGCCCAAAAAGGGTTTGATAGATGATGAAATAAGTAAAATTATGTTGAGAATTGACCTTTGCTGAGGTGGGTACTACTTCCATAAATTTATGGTGATATAAATGGTGCATCCAACAGCCATGCCCAGTTGTTGCATCTGAAGAAATTTGCCTCATGCAAAGGCAAAAGAGAAGTACCTGTAAGAACCACTGCCAATCGCATCCCAATGCCATGGAAGGTTCTGGTCTCACGATTACCTTATCCCAGTGTGGTTTTGGCTTTATTGGCCCCACACTGCTCTGCTTCAAGCTATCCATGGATGAAGGCTCCAACATCTTGATGCCGCTTGTTTTACCTTTGGATGGTGATGGATACTGTAATGGTTGCATACCACCTGTTCGTGGTGTTGGAAATGACACCATCGGTTCTTTATTGCTAGTGGCGATTTCAGAATTTTATTAACAGCAGCCGCAGGAGAAAGTGGTGAGAAATGGAGATGATTGTCGTGGTTCGGATTTTGGATGGGGTGAGGGTGGAATTGAAGCTTGAATTTCTGGCCCTTGCCATTGCCATTGTCAATGAAATTGGCAGCAGGTGACCTTGCTACCAGGAAAGAACATTCGATTTGAGCCTCCTGTTTCTGGTCGAATTCGAGGTGAGAACTTTGAATAATTTGAACTAGGAAGTGAGAAAGCGCGTTTCGTGCCTTTGAATTTCATCTGAGTTGGAGACCAAGGAATTCAAAGACTCTGCACTAGATGAGAAGAACAGCGGTTCAGATTTCTTGGTTCAGATGGAGTTTTAGTATAATAAATTCCAATACTTGGAACTAGGACTAGGTGGAGAGGAACTGCATACTGTATCTCTTTGATTCTGGGAAAAAACCTTGGAAGATGAATTCACGTAGGATTGAATTTTCAAAACATGATCATAATTTGAAGCCAGAACTGCTTCACCCAGAATCTCTCTTTACTTGCTTCCTCGGACCCAAGACTTCTCTGCATAACCCATTCCCTATATTGCCCTCCACCGCCACCCTCAAAGCTTACGGCCAATACAAGACGTCCAGGACCATGCTCGTCAATGATCATCCCTTTGAGATTTCCATTCAAAAAGCTTTGGAAGGGTTGATAGAGGCCCGATGGTATCATCATCTCGCAGCTTGGCCTTCAAACTCTCATCAGATTGGTCGGCCCCCCGATGTGTGAGCACAAATTTCTGAAGGAAGAAGAAGAATACCCCCGCAACGACAACGGTACAGGCAGCAGTGGCAACAACAGCTTTGGTGGAGCCACTAGGCTTAGTGGGTTGCTGCGATGATACGAGAAACTTGGGGGAGTAGTAGGAGAGATGGGAGTTTCAGAAGGTTGGTTGAAAAGGGAGGAAGGTAGAGAATTGGACGGCGAGGCGAATGCTGGAGTAGTTTCATAAGGGAAGAAGGCTTCTATGTTTTGAGGAGAATTGGATTGAAGGAGTCTCTGATGCATATAAGAAGAAGATGATGATGAAGAGAGAGTGAAAATGGTTGAAGTGAATGAAAGGAAGAAGATACAAGGAAGGGGCCTTGGCAGAAAGATGATAGTAGTAGCCATGAGGAAGGAGGAGGATTGGAAGAAGGTGTTTGAAGTGCTGTTTTCCTGTGTCTTGTGTCTGTTTTAGGCAAAAGGAGGTTATTTCCAATGATTAAAAAAAGCAATTGATTTTCTTTTTGTTATCTTCTTGTTTTTATTGTTACTAGTTTTGCTGACAGTTCCAAACAAAAAGCAGTTGCAGAAAGGGGTATGTATATGTTTACATCTTTCAATTGATTCATTCAAATTTCCCAACAGTTTCAGGCCTTCTGAGAGGGTGCAACCATGGCCCAACCCAAGTTTAACCCGGACTCAAACCCTCTGCTTCAAATCAGCCACATCCAAGTTTCTGATGGGCTAACCCAACCCCACTTGACCTGTATTACAATTCTTATTTGTTCTACATTTGTAAAATATATGCAACGTGAACTCGAGCAGTTGGGTTTGGGTTAGGCAAGGCCCAATTTTCCCCTATTTGTGAATAGTGGGTCATTTACTCATGATTTCTGACAAACCTTGAGCCCTGCCCTGTGGCACCCACAGCCCAAAATTGGAGAGTTTAACACATTAATGTAACTTGAAACACTCTTAACGATGTAGGCACTCTCAAGAGAAAGGAAGGGGTTTTTGTCTTTGTCCATAGAAGGTAGGCACTCTCCCAACGATGTAAATCCTTGCATCTGTGATTTGATTCTTGATTTTCCCTTCTGCAAGAGCACAATATTTCTTTGAGTCTTGGGCTATTTACACACTACTTGCCAAATTGAAGCAAGCCAGACTTCAAAACCAATGTGTCAAGTCTCTTTGGAGACATCCCATAAAAAACCAATGGGTCAAAAATTTTATATGCATATAGTGCAACGTGTCCTTGCCCGCTCGAATCATTTCATGTCTGGCAGGCTCACCCATACAATTAGGCCCTTCATGTTAGGGACTACACCACATGTTGACCAATTCACTTAAGTATTTCATTAAGAATAACTTGACCATTTACAAGTATGTGGTACCAAACCATGGTGCGTGAAACTATCAAGGGGTCCCTATCCATTGTAAGATTTGGATTGGGTGATAGGTGTGCCCGACCCACAGTTCTCACGATTTGAATGATGAGAACAGTTCTCACCTGGTTATATCCCATTACATTACGGACTATGATCAGTACAAAATAAACTATACTATGATAAAACTAAACAAGGTAAAAGCCAATACGAAGGAAGAAGAGATCGATACCGTGTTCACGTCGATAGTAATACCATTATTACCATCTCCCAAGCCATAATATGCCTTCAACTTTAACTTTACATTTCTCAAAGCAAAATAAACCAACAGTAAGTGTATCGATCACATGAATTTCCACCACCTTTTCACCGCAATCTCCAATAACGCTCGCTCCTCCCTCCCTCCTCTTCGTGCATGCAGTGTTTGAACTACGTCCCCTCAAACATTTGCGCCTGCTCTCTCTTCTAGCACTGGACCTTGCTCCATTTTGTTACCTCTAATGCAGCTACCAATTGAAATTCTTAGTATTACTACTGCTACTCCTACTCCTGCCCATTGTAGGTGCTGAAACAAACCCGATAAATGTTACTGCAAGTAGCACTACTACTGATGAGGATTTGGCAGTAGTAGCAGGGGGA